>OU343224.1:333782181-334000411 GCA_910596185.1 Chrysanthemum makinoi
AAATAAGTGGGCACAAAAATCACATACAAAACAAAAGCGATACCAACTTTAGCAACAGCTAGAAATCAAAAAATGCACATTAAAGACTATAGAGAGATACATAACACATCCAAAATGCACAATAATGTTCAACCTAACAATAATAATAGACAAATGGATTACTTAATGGCATCAAATTGTTGTTGTAACTTTATTCTTTTCATTGTCTTTATGTAACGTTATTTTTCGAATTTAATACTAACCAAACTTTATCTATCTTGTTGAGCAATATACATGCAAGTGAATTAAAGCCTTATTAGATGCCAAAAGGAGCCAATTTAATATATGTCATGATGAAAGTAAAATCTCAAGATTGCATTAGTATTGGTTGTAAAGCCAAAAAAGCAGGATATAAAAAGGCAGACCAAGAACAAAAAAATAAAGGGTACTCAAATGGCACCCCCACTTGATTCTCAAATTAGTCACCTTTTTCATTGATAATTTTGATTCTCTTTGACTTTACTAAAATGCACACCGACAAATTCTAAGTGCCTAAATCAGGCTGATTAACATTGATTTTAAGACCAATATGAATGAACTGATAATAATATTACAAGTGTACCTTATGTATCATAAGGTGCTTCCGAGTGGATGATAACCCGAGCTCCTGAAGCAAGCCTGTTAGGAGGAAATCATACCATATCTCAACCAATGACCAAATAAGATTGTTTTCTTTGTTTTAAGCAAACCGTAGAAAACGTAGTAACATTCACTTTTTACCATATATGCAACATGCTTATCTATTTTTATCATATGCACCAGATTATATACTTTGGTAAGGCTTAATAGATATGTTGCATCAAATGAAAAGTGTGTGTCGCATATATTGGTAAAAAATGAATTAGTACATCGCATTATCTTGCATTTTGCAGTTTATATTATTTAAACCTACTGGCTATAACTTAACTTTCTTCGATTTTGATCACATTTTCCTTCTCCTCCCTGAAGGACTCCAATTTACCGGACTGTTTCTTGGACTCCGTCATTCTTTTGCTACTAACATTTGACGGACAAGGCGATACAATTCGTGAACTGGGGACAGAAACGGATGAGATTCTTGGTCCATCGGACATTGGGGATCTCATTGATTCACTTTTTGGGTGTTTATTGAGTGACACCTTGAGTGATCTCGGTATACACCTTGTACGTTGCGTTGTTGTTTCCTCTTTATCTAAATCTGGTCCGCCATTATTGGTCCTGCAATTCAGAATGCCACTTTACATAACGCTATAAAACTATTATCAAATATGTGAGTTCAAGAAATGACACTAAATTTAGTAGCTTTAATCTTAAGAGAAATACAAACCTGTCGGCATTGTAGGAAGATGATCGTTTTAGAGTTGCCATGCCTTCTTCTTGGCGTAGTTTTGCCTCCACGATACTCCCACTGAAGTATTCCTTATCTTCTAACCTCATGCTCATAAACCTTGGATTATCAGGCAAGCAATCATGCTCGCCCAACATTACAGATGTTGAGTATAAAGGTGATGCAAATTTTGAGTCCGAGAATCTTGGCTTGTAAGATGGAATTAGGCCAAAATTGTGATCTTTGACCGATATCGATCCACAAGAGATCATCTGCATTAACAATTCGGTAGCCCTGAGCCTTGGATTGACCGCCATTTGACCGTCTTCCATTCTTTTAAAACTATTAAACATACTAGCATCAGCTTTTATTAGAGATTCCAATGTATCGGTTTTTCCCATAGTGGAACTGGATGAAGATGGAGGAGAGGGATCTATTTGAATTTCAGAATTATTTCTAACAGGCGGTACTTGGTTTTGAGGAGAAACGTTATTTGAGGATTCTATTGCCACGTCATCAGTTGAAACTGTGCAGGTTTCTTGACCTTTATTAGCTCTAATATGTTCCTCTGTTTGAGTAGAAGCATCAGCAAGACCATCACTTTTGTAGATTTTGTATTCGGTTAAGCTAAGACAACCACCCGACACTGTACTTTTTCCACCTCTAGACTCCGGGGACAGACCAGGTGAGCTAGAATGCCGAACAGGAGGAGATAACTCGTAGTCTTGAGAGTTTTAGTCTCTACCGCTCATACTTGTTGATGACGAAGAGTCATCTGGACTTCCTGCAGATGGTGGTTCTGGTAACTGTTTTAGGTTCTGCAATTTTACAGCAGGAGCGAAACGGCCTGCACACATATTACATGGATGATTTATCTACTTACGGATATCACCCTATCAGCTATATTTCCCTATGGATTTTAGACCTTATAACCAATTAACGCTGCTATCTTCCTATATCATAACTAAAAGGCAATAGATTTTATTGGGACGCATAGCATTGTTCAAACAGCACGAATACTGCTCTAGTACCTACTTTACACAAGCAATAAGCCCATAATTAAAAGTTCTCAAACACCAATTAACTATTCAATATTTGAAGTTAGAAGATGTGAAAGTTTATAAAGACATATGCACCTGAATTAGACTCTTCGACAAGCTCAGACCCTTTGAGAACATACTCGTTACCATTAGCAGGCAGAATCAAATCATCTTCACAAAGATCATGCCATACAAAACCATTTTTGTAACTCCTGCATCAACAATCAATTCAAACTCGACATTCATCAAACTATTCTAGCGAGATATATCAATAAGAAAATACAATTCGTAAACGAGAACTAACCTCTTGCAAGACCATGAATACATAGAAGCCATGCCCCGTCCTCTCAAACCGTTAAGCTTCTCAATCACATCTGCAACAAACATTTCAAATCAAATTTCGCAACAAACTAAAGCTCGATTCAAATTTTGTCATATACATTATCACACACCTCTCAAAAAAAGACCTTCAGACGACGCTAAAGGCACTTCAATAAAATGCGGATGTTCAAGCTGCCTATTCCGACACAAATAATAAACAACCGCCACTTTTTGATTCTTCTCCAACACTTCCGGTCAGGCTCCGTTCCTTCTGCCGATACTTAGGCGACCTCTCCTTCCACACTTTCGCTCTATCCGGACTCAACTGCTGATGCTTTTGCCCATACTTCCGTATTCTCCCTCCCTCCATCACAATTCAAACCCCTTAACTAACCTAACCTTATTGCTCCTTCACAGCATTAGCCGATATACAAAACCTAACTAAACCGAGCCTTTTAAAACAAAAAAATTCACTCAACTGATCATTAACTAACCGTATACCCTACTAAACCATAAAACGCGCTTTCGTAGTACTAAATTCTCTTCACTTAACCACTCAACAACCTTAATTACTCCACCAAATCGCCTTAAATACAAATTTTTGATAAATCAAACAATTCGATAACCGAAAACCACAACCTAATTACTAAAAATTCAGCATAAAGCTGCAAATCAGATCTATATCAATAAACACCAATTTCGAACAGTTTCGAACAAGGCAAACAATCAAATCAAAACACCTAACCACACATATGTTATATCAAATCAAATCATGAATCATTTCACAAAGAAAACAATATATATAATACGGTTAACAAGACCTAATAATTTGATGAATAATAATAGATTTGGTAGGGCTAGTGGAGTGAGTGAGTCAATTATATAATGTAATAAATTTTATAAAGTAGTGATATAAAAGAAGCAGAAACTGAAAATAATTAATTAGAAAGCTAATAGAAACAAAAAAGTAATGTTTACAGTTAGAAAAATTAAAAATGATCCAACAGTATTATTATTGTTAGTGTTTGGTATTTTTTTAAGTGATGCATTTAAGTGATGGTTGTAAATAAATACTAGTGATAGTGATGGATCTGGTGAGAAGTATGTTTCTAAAAGTGACAGGTAATTGCAGATTGAGATTAATCAACAGATACTTTTTTACTTTTTTTTTTCTTACCTTTTTAGTGTGAAGAGGATTTTCTGTATTGTGGCTCGAAAATTTGATGAAATGGAATAGTTTGAAGCAATGGGGGTTGTTATGGTGCCAAGTTTTGTTTTATCTCACTTGTTAAATATGATAGCTATGTTTAGAGAAATGCTAAGGTTGTGTAGAAAAATTCTATTGTCAATTCTCCAGAAAATTTGGATGAGAAATTTATCTTCACAAAACACTTGAAAATATAAAAAACACGTTTAGTTGATATTCATTTTCTATTTTGAAGGGAGGGAGGGTTGAGGGTTACAAAGAAGACGAGGAAAACAACTAAAATTTGTTTTCTAATTTTCCTTTAGATTAGAATAGAGGATTTTGTGTTTTGTAAAACATTTTGTTGGAAAATGATAATTTGAACGCGATCTCTATTTTCCTTGTTTTTCACAAAACATTTTGTGAAAAATTGGACATGCTTTTCCCCAACTAAACGCACCCTAAATATTTTTATTAAAACATCCTACAAATTGTCTACGACAGGATTTTGTTATGTGGTAAAATTGACGGTTTATATAATATTATTGTGTGTAGAAGGATTTGTAAGATGAAATGGTAGGAAGGTATAGCAAAGCTCTTATGTTTAACATATTTAGATATTTAGATGGGTATTAATTGATTGTACTAATAATGATAAATGTTTACTTTTTGAAGACGAAGTTGCCAAGAAAGATTTGCTTGCGTTAAAGCGAGGTTTGGAGGCTGCAAAGTCTCTTAAGGCGAAAGCAGTGGCTCCGAGAAATATCAAAATGCCACTCGAGCTAATAGTAGCCACCGATGGAGGAAAAATCATTTTTAGTGATGTTGAGCTAGATGCTGCTACTGCTACTAAGAAAAAGTCTTTATTGAGTGAGCTAGATGTTTGCTCTATTCGTGAGCGCGGTGTCGATTTTGGTTAATGGAAATTTTTATCTCAATTATGGTTATTTGGGTTTGTAAGAGTAAACTTTAGTAATTTTGTTTAAAAACATTGATTTTTTTAACACATATAAATATGAATATTGATATTGATATTAATAAAAAATTACTCAATCTAATTACCATCCGTATGTAAAAGAAATAACTTATCTTTATAAAAATACATTTGTCTTTACCACAACCCTTTCAACTAGTCTTCCTTTAAGGCCCGTTTCATTAGAAAATGGATGTTTTTGGCTATAGGAGGCTACCACATATTTATACTAGTACTGAGTATGTAAATAATGTTTCTACACTCTTTCCATGTTTTTCAGAGAGGCCCAGATACAATGGCCGTTGGCTTGAGCCATAGCCTTCAGCACGAGCTTTTGGCGCGACAACCCACACTGGGGCTGGGTTGGTCAGGCATGGCGCCGTGGCCATCAGCTCACGCCGAGCAATATTTTTTTGTTTGTTTGTTTGTTTTGGTGGGTTTCTTTCTCTTTTGTTTGTGTTTGTGATGTTTTGCGTTTGTGTTTGTGTGATAGGGTGATGTGAGTTTCTTTTCTTTTTCTTTTTTTTTTGGTTGTTTTGCAGGTGGGAAGGAAGAAGACGACCTTTTATTTTATTTTTATTTTTTTTAATTTACTAAAAAAGTAACCAAAGAGCACTTGACACCTGGTTAAAGTTGGGAGGCAAGCCCACAATAATAAAAAAAGGGTGGGGTCTGTATTAAAAATAATTACGCCATATGTTTTATTATTGCAAGTTATTTTTAGTTAATATATATTATTTTATTTAAAAAATGAAAAAAAAAAAATTATGTATTATAGCATTAGAAAATTGGTGTTATGCTAAGGAAGGCTGTTTTGATGCTATAACCAAAACTCATGTTATAAAAAAAATGCTAAAATGACACCACTTTTCTCATAATAGTACCCTTTAGCACTAAACGATACCTAAATGACTTTACAAAATTGTTCCACATTATTCCATGTAAGAAACCAAAAGCTTACAAATACCTTCTACGACGTTCAAAGGCTCTTCATTTCTAAGAACTAGTTTAAAATATTGTGGTGCCTCAAAACATGTGAGTCGTGTCACGTATCGCTATTATTTTTCCCTCTCAAATCAAATGCTCACTTATAATATACAAATTATTATATAACAAGCGTGTTTGCAGCTGCAGGGTTTTAGATGCATGGAACAATGTCGATAATGTTTATAGGAGATTTCGGTATTGATTTAGTTAATGTATTCCCATAATTAAGCTGATACGCAGTAAGTATATATATGGCAGAATGGTTAACGTTTCAAAATGGATAGCTTTTTCACCGTGCAACTGATGCAAATTATTGGCCAAGAGAACAGATGATTCTTCTATATAGACCAAGTAGAACAGATGCAATGTTGCAACATAATATAATTATTAAAAATGATGATTTGGATTATGCGTTATCTTTAAGGATCAAATTGCCCATTGTGTATTTTTAAGGCATTAGTCTCTTATATTATTTACTTGATCAAAAGTATACTGATATAATAAAACATGTGACATAAGAATAGTTACGTATGCATTTTTAAAAGCAATTTCCATCAACTTTCTTATAACACACTGTCAAGTCAATTACAAAAGTAGATAACCCTTTTCAGTTGAAAGCTGGGCTAATCAGCCAACACGAATGTTTAATGGGTCGTCTATAAACGATTATAAAACCTTAAGAATTAAAACTACAACGTACAATACAAAAAATGAATATCCAATGAACATAAATCGTTAAAATTAACCTGGTCATAGTTGTTGACTGAGGTGTAGTTGTTGTGTTCATCACATCCCAACAGCCCGCCAACAACATTGGTCAACCAACCACCATCTTCAGTCTGCTTGCAACAAATCCACTGACTAACAAACCTGCGGGTCTTGCTAAATCATTATGGGTCAATTCATATTGCTATAGAACTTGCCGGGTAAGTCCAAGACCAACATTCTGATGAAAGATCGTCGCTTCATTAACATTGTTATGACCATCGACAACATCAATCCTATAGATCAATGGTATTCCAAAGCGGGTTGATAACGCACCCTTTTGGTAATCATGACCATGTGAAATGGAACACCCCTTGTTCCACTTAAAACACTGCCTGCACAAACACATGAAATCAAAAAATATCTTAACATAATTAAAAAAAAAATGTAATACTTATGTCAGTTGGCCATTCTTTTCCTCTAACGAAATACTTTTCATCAACTCTTTTATCCGAATACTAATCGATTGTTTAAGATCTTTGTACTTGAAGTATTTAGCTCCAACCATGGAAGCCAAACAACGTACTGCCATAATCAACAAAACTGAACATTTTTTCATGTTCTTGATCACTATTACAAATGAGACTATGGTCTTCCTTATTTAACTTGTATTCAAAAAAATTTCAGCATAGACAGAGTAGTAATTGGTTAAATAAGGCTATCAACACAAAATATTCTCCATAAGTCAAGTCATTTACCAATCAGTTAACTGGGTTGCTATTGCCATATGAAGCGCGGGCAATCCACTACTGATAATGAATGAGTTAGTTAAGTTGCATTTTGACATTTTTTTCTCCTTAATTTCAAAAACAACTACTTATTACATAAAATTAGAAAATCTATATTCTGAAACTAAATAGATAACTTTTTTAAGTAAGACAGTTTGGTTGTAACGTACCACAACTGATTTTGGTATTTTTTTTTATTATCAGTGTTTTATAAAATCAGCAACTGATTTTAAGTAAGATAGGTGTAATGTATAAGTTTTGAGTAATATAGGTGTAAAATCAACATCTATATTTTATAAAACACTGATTGTTGTGAACCATTTAACAATTCAAGCGAAGCAAATAAGTTTGAAATTACCTCGACCATTGATATGCTACTTAGTTGTAATGTACCACCACAACACAATTCCATAAGGCCTGTGTAAGAAATAAGATGGGCCTTATCCTACTCAATTCAAGTATCGTTTACCTACAATCTCTTTAGAATCTATCACACACTTACACAACTCATTGATCAAAAATAGTTGTCTCTAGTCCTATCCAAATGTTCAACTTACTGATAATCAATATCAATGACAACCGTGCAAGCACTTAGGATTTGTCTACTTTCTACTCTACCAACTCATTTTCATTTATTCTGCAATTGCAATTTCAACTATTTATTAGCCGTCTACACAGTTCATTGATTAACAAAAAGACGATTCTAGTTCAGCACTAATAATCAATATCGATGATAAACCCACTCAACACTTATAGGAAATGGTTGTGATAAAGAGAACTTCCAAGTGGCTTCCGTTCCTATACCTGTCATTGTGATTGATCCAAACACAGACCATTTTCAACCTAGTGTGTCACCCACACACTGCCTATTTGATCCGTAATTTTACACGACTCATTTTTCAACCTATTAGAGCTTTGCTGCCATTCTGTAGGTATAGAAGTTATCTAAATGGCCGTAAAGTTGCTTTTTATACGGAAAAGCCCGTTCAACTGATGCTACGGCTCTACTAATGTGCTACCTCATAAAACTTAAATTCATCTAATAATGATGTTTTTAGACAATGATATTTGTGTCACAGGAAGGTCTATAAGTGGTTTCTAGTATTAAGGTGTAATTATGGGAAATGGTACATGAACTGTTGAAAACACAAACGCACATCAAGCAATAAGGGTGACAAAATCGATAACTACAAAGAAACGCAAAGAAAATTTAGACAAAGAAACGAAAATTAAAATATCCCTTACAAACAATACCTTAGGTATGCCGTTGCAAGCATGGAAAATAAAGATGACGTACAATCCATTTATGAACGGGTCGCAAGGAATGGAACAATATATGAAAGGTTAATATCACCTTTATAAAGATCAAGACAACAATTAATACAAAAATCATTAAAATGAAGACAACACTTAAAGCAAAACAAAACTTACTTTTCTGATGAATAGCATTCTGCAAATCCGAAACAGTATCTTAGATATACAAAAAATCCAAAACCAAATCAGATCTCAAAAAACCTTTATAAAGCAAGGCGAATTAAAAATTAAAGTCGTACTTTTTCTAATGTCGATTCATCTATCGATTCATCAGTCAACCAAACATCAATAACATATATAATTTTCATAAAATTTTCATCTATCGATTCATCAGTCAACCTAAAACTTATAACATCATCTCCATCAGTAATCCCTTCCACATTCCCTTCCGGCTTCCACCAATCAATTAAACCAAAATCTCGAATACAATAGAAACCCTAAAAATAAAATTTTAACCAACAAACATACAAAAACTAAAACTTGAATGCAAGCCTCTTCTTTACATTGGATATAAGAAACCCGCGGGCAAATCAAGATTTTAATAACCCTCCACTCACCTCAATTCTCCCTTTTTTTTTATATCATTTTTTGTGAGGTTGATCGAACCATATATTAATTTTCAAATAAAAGATATAAGAAAAACTGGCGTGCGTGTTTTTTTTATTACCTTGGGGTGAAGAACAATAGAGGTCTTTGGGATTTATCAGAAAGAGGATAACATTAAAGAAAATGGCTGAGATTTTTTTTAGGTTGATATTTGTATGAGAGAATGTTCTGGAAGTCATTGTAATAGTATTACAGTGTCATTAGGTGAAAAGGGTGTGAACAGGAAAATTTGAAACTACTTTGCGCCAATAAGAGAATGGCACACACTCCACTTAGTACTTTTGGGTTACTGTTGATGGTATATAATTATTTTGACAACCAATCAGTGAAACAATTAGCCAATAATGGAAGGCTTAAGAATTTTCTAATTGTACCGTGCATTTTCCATCTTTATAATATATTATAATAAAATAAAGGAGATTATATATTCTCACATATTTATATTTACATATTTCCCAAACACAAGTTTTTATGCATGCTGTACAAGCTTGTCTAAAGCAATCAAGCTGGGAAATATGTAAATATGGGTGTGTATGTGGGGATATATGTAAATGCCCCTAAAATAAAATACAATTACACAATATACTAGTATATGCCACTTTTGTTTTGCAAAAAAATCTAAATTTTGTTAAATTTAGAAATAAAAACATGTTTTATGATATATTTATATGTATACTATTTATAATGTAAAAACAACTTTTCATGAAGGTGAAAAATTTTAACTAACATTTTACTTAAATTACCCTTAATTAATCTACCTTTAGTAACTTTGTAATATTATCAAATACAGGGTGTCTTGCAATTTCAAATTTCATAAACACTTAGGTGTTCATTCATTTATCTATATAAGAAAATAAATGCATAATTAATTGTAAATACATCGTTATACAAATACATAAATTTTACATCATTATGTTGTTTTTGAAAAAAAAAATGCATTTAAACGGATTTATTGATCAATATCATACACACTTATTATGATATAAATTTATGTTTTTGTATCCCAAAAAGATTCAATAAGCGATGGTTAGAAAAGGTTAATATATTAGTAATAATTACTAGACGAGTAAACGTGCTTAGCAACGAGATTTTATTGCGTCATACAATTATAATGATATTTTTGTTAAGTGTTTTGTGTAACCCAAATATCAATATATCTATTTCCCGCTAGAAAATCTCGTTGGTATGCACGGTTTCGTCGTCTAGTCAAACTAAAAAACCACATACTTGGAACAAATATAGCATTCCGACTACCTTAAAATTATCGTACACATTTATATTTTGTTATTTTTAAAACTTGAAGAGCTTAACAAAACACAAACACCCTCTAGGCCGCTAACAATCTTAAGCCGTTTAATATTGGGATAAATAGCGATTCAAGCTTATACAGTAAGTTGATGGATCTCCAAGATGGAGAACCAAAACTTAAACAGGCATTAAGATCTACAGTCAACTTTTCAGTTAATCAGTGAATGTTAGCTTGAAGTCAAGTAACAAACTCAAATAAATTGAAACTACCATACACTTGAGATGAAATCGCCGATCAAAATGCACCCAAAATACAAGCAAGGGATATAGAGATAAGTCATACAGATAAATTAGTGTTCTTCTGTAGTGCTAAATGCTCCTTGTACATTTGAGTCAAAAACTTCAAAGTTGGCTTATATGCAGACAACCACCGTTTTAATACATCAGTACGTTGTTCCAATACATCAGCACGCCGCCCCAATGCATCATAATGCCTCCCCAATGCATCATACCGAACCCTGAAAACCTTCAGCCGCAATACATCACGCTGTTCCAATTCCTCCTCACGTTTTGATAAATCATCCAAGTGGGTCGCTAATGAAACCCGCTGATCCGCTACATCACTCTGACGTTCCAAAACATTAACCAACCGCTTATAGTCTTCATCGTACATCTTCTTTGCATCAACACGTCGTAACCTTTCATGTTCCTTAAATTCAATTAAACCCTGTTTGGTGAATGGAAAGTGTGTCTAGTAGATGATGTCTGCATAAATTATGGCAACAGTTATTGAAAACCAACTTATAATAAAAACAAGCGTTATTGTCATAAAATAATCATCTACTTTTTTCAGTGGCCCGTTTTGGTTTTGGTTTTGGTAATTAAGCTTTTCTTAGTCCCGTTTTGGTGTTTATACTTACATTTAGTGGCTTGTAATGGTAATCTAGTCAACAGCATAACTGATTAATTTGTCTGACATGGCATAATATATAGTGGAGCGTTGCCGTATTTTGTTAATGCGTAGGTTGATCCTCAAAAATAAAATAAAGATGCTAGTGTGTGTGAAGGAATGACTATATTGTGAGGATCGACCTTCACATAAGCAAAACATGCAACGTCAGTTGTTAAAAACTTAATCAGTTATGTGCCTTGGTTGAGTAAATTACCGTATTAGCCCACCAAATGCAAGTATAATACCCAAAAGCCCAAAACAGGACAGCAGAAAGTTTAATTATCAAAAAGGGCCATTAAGAAAAGTATGGCAGCAAGTCTAAAAAGAGCTCGAGGTTAGAGGTGGATTACCTGTTGATGAGCACTAGCCCAACTGCGCGCATGAAGAAGTATAGCATCCTTGTATGCGCATAAGGTGTTGCATAGAGGGCACTATAGACAGAAAGTAATTAAGATACAAGTAATAATGTTTAATTAATTATAGTCGACAAAGTGGAAAACTACACCTACCTTTCCACCGGATTCAGGTTGAAGCCATTTCATTATACAAGAGAATCCATACAAATGCCCGCAAGGAAGACAACTGCAGACAAAAATAAAAAGTGTAAATATAACAATATAGCCTGAATATAGAAAAGATGTATGCTTAAATGATTATCAATCAAACAAGAATGTTAAATTTGAAGTGTCCACACATATCAACCTTACACCCTTTTTTCCAGCATCTCTAGGGAAAAAAACATATCTAGTGTGTAAATTATCTTCAATGTTTAACAAAGAAAAAAATACGAGTAATATATATACGAGTCTTAGAGCAGTTAAAAGAACCAACTTTTAATTTGCACTCATGCCATGAACTTTTTCTTCCTAGTAATCCTCAACAAAATCAAAACTTGTAGGTGAGTTAATAATCCTTAATACAAATATATACGTATGACTGTACAAGTCTTATAGCAGTTGAAAAAACAAAAGTCTGGTCTCCTGCGCGTAATATTTTGTCAAGGCCACAAAATGGGCAAAACCGTATACAATTTACCCAATTAGCAAATAGAAGTTATTCACTTTTCTTATTATTATTATGCACTTGAAATAGCTAGAACCATTTTTTTCTAATCAATCATCTTTAGTAAAAAAATAAAATCACAAGGACGTATAGGGGGTGTCCGGATAAGCTTATCTTGAAGTAATTAATAGCATATTGTATCTTGGAAAAGCTATTAAGCACTATGAAGGTGCTTGGTCAAGCTTATGTCAAAAGGCTTATGTATTTTTGGGAAGGAAATAAGCAAATAGAGCATAATCTCTTGAATTTGGGAACTTTTTTGAAAACACATAAGTTTCGAAGCATAAGCTTATCCTAACACCCCCTATGCATGAGAGACTTAATGGGTGTATATTTTCCAGGCTCTCAAATTTGGAAAAAGCATTTTAACTAAGCTCAAATTTTTTATTTTTTTTTGCTGCTTATGAGCTTTTCCAAGTTTATATATGCTCATAATCTGAAGGAAAAAAAGAAGCTAATTATTGCACTGAAAGCTTGAACCTTTTAGCTAAATCAATCAACATTATTTTTAGTTTAGGGGGTGTTTGTTTAAGCTTATATGTGAGCTTATGAGCTTATTTGATTCCGGCTTATGTTTCATAAGCCCCAACTTTTATTTTGCGATTTGTGGGCTTATATAAAACCACAAGTCTCAAAATAAGCCGGAAAAATGGAGCTTATGAAATATAAGCCGAAAAACAAATAAGCTCATAAGCCCACACATAAGCTTAAACAAACACCCCCTTAGGATCACAAGTAGAACTAATGTAAACAATACAAAAAGGTTATACCAAATTTGATGATTTCCTTGGGTAGAAAAAGGTAGATAACAAATGGAACAAGGCTCAATCATCTCCAACTTATTCTTAAAATTATTATTGATATCATTATTTATAACCATTATCTCACGATGTTTTTGACCATCTTCACCAACCCAAGATGTCAACCTAGGTGACGTCATCTCCTCTAATTCCTCAGGTTCATCTTCTTCCTCTTCACTTTCGAATTCAATGACTTCTTTTTCTTCTTCTTCATATTCCAATTCCATATCCATTCTTATTACTTTTGTAAGATATATTAACTAACTAAGATACTTAAATAAACTGTCATCTGATGACAATTTAGAGTCGAATAAAAGAAGAACAAGATGATGAAGAAACATAAATAAACTGTTGGAGACAAATTGAGTGATGAATATGGGCTAGTTTAGGCCCAATGTTTTTAGCTTATGGTGTTGGATGGGCCTACTATGTACCACATGAGCCTCGGGTGGTGGTTTTGGTTTTGGGATAATGTGTATCGCAATTCCACATCAAGCTTACATAGCAAAGTCATGGGAGAATCAAAACTTAAACAGGCACCATTACTAAACTAGCAAAAACTGAACCAAACACCAAATAAAAGCTTAGAAGATGCCTTCAAAAAACATCACTCGGCAGCGAGATCCAAAGTCAACAACTTTTCAGTTAAGTGAATCTTTCCCTCAAAACTTTAAATTTCCTGTTCAAATTCACTTCATGAGCAAACCGGAAATTTAAAGCACGTGATACCCAACTGATCCCCGCCTAAACCCCAGCATGTAACCAACTCAAATAAGTGAAACTACCATAAATGAAATTGCATCTTGAAAGAAACATCAACCAAAATGTAGCTTTGAGATGAATCGGCCGATGCAGACAGTTAGTGAAGTACTAATAACACTTATGCAAGAAAATATACTGAAATTGATCACCATAACATAGATGCACAATATTAAAGATCTATAGATAATTTAGTGCTTGTGCAGGTAGGTGCTGCAGTACGCCAGTACACGGCTTGGTCTTCTTCCTCTGTAGTGCCAAATGCTCCTTGTACATTTGAGTAAAAAACTTCAAAGTTGGCTTAGATGCAGCCAACCACCATTCTAATACATCCAAACGTTGCTCCAACACATCAGCGCGCCGTCCCAATGCATCATACCGCCGCCCCAATGCATCATACCGCCGCTTCCATGCGACATCAAATCCATCATATTCCAATTCCTCAGAGCATTCTGATAAATCATCTAACTGGGTTTCTAATGGAACCAGCTGATCCGCTACATCACTCTGATGTTCCAAAACATCAACCAGCCGCTTATGGTCTTCAGCATGCATCTTCTTTGCATCAATCCGTCGTAACCTTTCATGCTCCTTAAACTCAATTAAACCCTGTTTGGTGAATGGAAAGTGTCTAGTGGATGACGTCTGCATATATTGACAACAGTTAATTGAAAAGTGAAAACCAACTCATTATATAAACAAGGGTGATTGTCATAAAAAAGTCATCTACTTTTCTCGCTTAAGCGTAGACGTATTTTGTTGATGTGTAAATTCATCCTCACAATTTAGTTTAAAAGAAATTAAACTAAATTACAATATTAACCCACCAAGTGCAAGTATATAATAACCAAAACGGGACAGCAAAAAGTATAATTATCAAAACGGTTTAATAAGAAAAGTATGACAATAACCCTAAAAAGAACTCAAGGTTAGTTTTTAACAAAGAGGTCGATTACCTTTTGATGAGCACTTGCGCGAGACGCGTAAAGAAGTAGAACATCCTTGTATGCGCATGAGGTGTTGCATTGAGGGCACTGTTGATAAAAAGGTAATCAAGACACAAATAATGGTAACATTAAATTTATTATGGTCGACAAAGTGGAAAACTACACCTACCTTCCCACCGGATGAAGTTTGAAGCCATTTCTTTATACAATAGAGTCCATACAAATGCCCACAAGGAAGACAACTGCAGATAAAAATAAAAAACAAGCTAGTGTATAAATTTAACAATTACATTCATTGACTTGATATGAAAAAGATGCATGCTTTAATAATTATCAATCAAACAAGATGATAAATTCAAAGTGTCCCTATATATCAACCTTACTACACCTTTTTTTTCCAGTATCTCTCGGAAATAACAAACAGATCTTTTGGGTAAATTATCTTTAATCGTTAAAAGAGAAGATATCACAAGTAGTATGTAATAACCACTACCAGGGCGGCCTAGTAGTAAGGCACGAGAGGTCTCTAGGTTTGAACGTCACTAGGTAAACATTACAGAGGGAAAGCGTTCGAAATGGTCACGGGATACCCTCTTAGGCCACATACATGTGAGTAAACGACTTGCCTTCACCCGGGGAAAACCTCATCCTTATACCCGTTTATCACAGCTATTTATGAGTCTTAGAGCAGTAACAAAATCAAATCTTGTGCGTAAGCTAATCATCTTTAGGACAAACATATACTTTTAAGTCTTAAAGCGGGTTAAAAAAACAAAAGTTTTACACAGTGAAGTCCAAGTACCTAAAGCTAATTGATCCTATCTATCATGGTCACAAATGGGTCAAACCGTGAAACGATTACAATTTACCCATATCCGAAAAAAATGGGCTTGTGAGTTTTTCCAAATTCAAATAAGCTCCTAAGCCAAATACTCCCTTAGAGGGGTAAAAAAACTAGTATTCAATTGTACTTAAAGGTTAAACCTTTTAGATGAAGATCAAAATTTTTAAGTAAATAGATCAGTAATCTTTAGTATAGAATCACAAATATGTAAAACTAAAACCAGTGTAAAAAGGTTTAAATAATGTACCAAATTCAATGGTTTCCTTGGGTAGAAAAAGGTAAATAACAAATGGAGCAATGCTCAATCATCTCCAATCTGTTCTTGAAACCATTTAAATCATCATAAATATTCACCACTATCTCATGATGTATTTTACCATCTGCACCAACCCAACATGATAATCTTGGTGACGTCATCTCCTCTAATTCTTCAATTTCTTCTTCTTCATATTCTAATTCCATATCCATCGATCTCCCATTCTCATTATCCATTATTCTTATTTTAATAAAATAAATTAACTAACTATCATTATATTAAACAATTAAAGAAGACCCTTGTTATTATATACTCTCATTCGATGACAGTTTGAAGTCGAATAAGAAGAACAAGATGAAGAAACATAAATAAAGTGTTTGAAACACACCCGCCGACCAGGGAGATTGTTTATTTAAGGATACTTTAAGCCCAATGTTTTTAGCTTATGGTGTTGGATGGGCCTACTATGTACCACATGAGCCTGGGGTGCGCATTTTTACAGCTTTGAAAGTGTATTCAATACAGAACAAAAATTATCTAAAGATTAAAGCGTTGGATCTGAGCCATTGATCCTTATCTCATTCTACGGTCTACATTTGATATCTGTATTTATTTTGAATTAACACAAGGGCACATTAGTAAGTTCACTCGTCCCTCATTTATTCACACATCTCTCCCGATCCTCTCATTTTCTCTAACTTCTCTCTCATAACCGTTTCCAAAATTTCACCAACTTCATACCCTAATCCCCAACTTTCAAATTGATCTTATTAACTTCAATCAATGGACATAAGACATGAAATAACACTATCTAGAGGTTAGCCGTTGTCCCAATTGTCTTCGTTGCGGTTTTGATCAAAATAAGCCTATAAAAGTTAATTATGATATACATTTTCTTTTTTTGGTGCTTATTTTGTTGCTTAATTTTGTATATTATTTGTTGATGTTGCTTATTTTGGATATAAGCAGTAGATGTTGCTTATTTTTTAAGGTTTTTGATGCTTATTGTTGCTTATTATTTTATATAAGCATTATGTTATACCCGTATCCCGAAATACAAATAGGTCCTACCCTAGAGGGAATTGGCTTAAGGACTTGTCGGGGTTGACCAGTCAACCCGGAAGTCAAACTAATGGTTAACACATGTTGTGTTATAGTTATAGAAAATAGGGGGACCTAAGTTGTCATATTGTAAAATAGTTATAGAAGTATAGTGTGGCCAATTTATAAAGAATGAAGCTTAAGGTACCAAAAGTGCCAAATAGTGGAATACCTTTGCAATGAAGGAAGCTTTATGTATTAAAACCTGGCTTCTCATAAGTTCCAGGTAATTTTGGTGAAGGTCGGTTTAGAAAAGGGAGGGAAAGAAGAGCATTGCCTTGATGACCAAATTGTAAAGGAATAAGTGTTCCTAGTCATGATACAAGCTAGTATCTTTAATCCTTGCAAGGTAAGTATACTTAATTGATGAGTTAATTATAAATTGAAGAGTTAGGGTTCATGTACCCAAGTTGGAGGTTTTGGGTAATTGTGGTTTTAAACACTAATTATGATGTTATAGTGTAATTAGGTGGAACCCTTTTTGTTTAATTGAAGTAAATGGGTAAATTGGATATGATCATAAGGTTTGATTAAAAAGAGTTATAGTAATCTTAGAAGTGGCTTATTATGGGTAAAGTTGGATAATTTATGGGAGGATCATCATATAATCAATATATGATTATGTAATGATTAGAGGATGTTTATGTAAGCCAAATGGTTGCGTAAACCATGGCTATAGTTAATTAATGATGTTTTAAGTATACTTTGATTATTGTGTTTAAGGATGTTAGCTATGGATGAAGTTGGACTTTATTGATGAGGATGGTGGTGATATAGTGATAGCTTAGCTTGGATTGCTAAGGTAAGTAATCCGGTTACTACATGCTCAATGTGAAAATTATTGTATGATGTGTTTATGATTGTTATAGTAAAGATTGGTTATAGTTGAGCTAATGAATTATCATGAGAATTGATGATGGTTATAGAGTTAATTGTCTAAAGATGTGTTGAGGTATGTGTTATTGCCTTATGTGCTATTTGTGCTATGGTTTGTGTGTTAGAAATGCTTATGTGAATTGTATGATGATAGAAGCATTACCATATCTTAGCCGATTACTTACTAAGCGCTATCGCTACATGTTATAGTTGTTAATGTTAACAAAACAAACCTAGACAATCATAAAAACAAACGCTTTGAAAGTTACAAAAACATTTGTAACTACTATCACATTCATTATAGAGTCAACGAGATGGAAATTTGCGACAAAAGAATTAGACGACTTTAACGTAATACATGCAATGTAAATTAAGCCTTTAAATAAATTCTCATATAAGCATTAATGTGTTTAAAATGTATAAATATTCTAATCAAAATGGTCGGTTTTCATCGTGTGATTTATATTTGTTTATGCCAAAAAAACAACATAAGATAAGTTTTAAATTGATTTAAGAAACAGAAGGTTATAAATGTATAATCCAAATATCAAACCTAGTAACAAAGAGAATGTTACTGCCAATTTAATCAACATCATTTAGACATTTCGATTCGACAAGATGCTACGTATATCATGCCAAGTCGGACCTATACATACCTACTTAACGACCTTAATGGATGAGTGTCAAACATGCACTAACGATAAATGTTTAGTGACAAATAAAGGTGGATTAAAATATTAATGGCAAAATAACTCTTTTGAGATGTTTTGGATGGCAAATTTGCTCTTTTAATCTAAAACTGTGTATAAAATCATATATAAAAACGTATATAAAAAAGATGAAAGTTAAAGGACTAACGGTGAAATTCAAAGCAAACCACATGGAACATTATTGCAACTTTTTTAAGTTAAATAATGTCAAAGGACTAACGGTGAAAGTTAAAGCAAACGACATGGACCATTACTATAACTTTAAAAACTAGTAACCTGTCAATATTATTATATTGGTAAGTATTTGAAAGTATATTACATATGTTGAGAATAAAATAAGTAACGTATATTGGTTAATTTGAGAAAGTTTGTTATATATATTCAACATTCACCATTTTTATTAATGTCTGCAGTTGTCTTCCTTGTCGGCATTTGTATGGATTCTCTTGTATACAAAAATGGCTTCAAATTGCATCCGGTGGGAAGGTAGGTGTAGTTTTTCACTTTGTCGACCACAATTAATTAAACACTATTACTTGTATCTTAATTACTTTTTGTCTACAATGCCTTTTATGAACACCTTATGCACATACAAGGATGCTATACTTCTTCATGTTCACACTTGTGCTAGTGCTCATCAAAAGGTAATCCACCTCTTTGTTATAAACTAACCTTGAGCTCTTTTTAGACTTGTTGCCATACTTTTCTTAATGGCCCGTTTTGATAATTAAACTTTCTGCTGTCCTGTTTTGTGCTTTTGGGTATTATACTTGCATTGGGTGGGCAAATATAGTAATTTACTCAACCAAGGCACATAACAGACGTTGCATGTTTTGCTGATGTGAAGGTCGATCCTCACAATATAGTTATTCCTACACACTATAGCATCTTTATTATACTTTTAACTAAATTGTGAGGATCAACCTATGCATTAACAAAATACGGTAACGCTCGAGTATAAATTATGCCATGTCGGAAATTTAATCGTTATGATGTTGACTATATTACCAGTACAACGGGACTAAGAAAAGCTTAATTACCAAAACCAAAACCAAAACCAAAACCAAACGGGCCACTGAAAAAGTAGATGATTATTTTATGACAATAACCCTTGTTTTTATTATAAGTCGGTTTTCAATAACTGTTGACATAATTTATGCCGACATCATCCACTAGACACTTTCCATTCACCAAACAGGGTTTAATTGAATTTAAGGAACATGAAAGGTTACGAAGTGTTGATGCAGAGAAGATTTACGATCAAGACTATAAGCGACTGGTTGATGTTTTGGAGCATAAGAGTGATGTAGCGGATCGACATGTTGCATTAGCAACCCAATTGGATGATTTATCAAAACGTGATGAGGAATTGGGACAACGTGATGCATTGCGGCTGCAGCTTTCGAGCTCGGTATGATGCATTGGTGTGGCGTGTTGATGTATTGAAACAACGATCGATGTATTTGAACGGTGGTTGTCTGCATATAAGCCAACTTTGAAGTTTTTTACTCAAATGTACAAGGAGCATTAGCACTACAGAAGAAGAACACTAAGCCATGTGCTGCTGCACCTACCTGTCACAAGCACTAATATATCTATATAGTGTTGGAATTATATAACATGACTAATCATAAATATAAGCAATAAACATCAAGTAAGTGCGGAAGCGTATAGGAAAGATTAACGAATAATTAATTAACATAAACAAGAATATATGCACCTTTCTTGATTCTAGCCGAACAAGAATCAAATCCACAAAACTAGCAATTGGATGAACCCTAATTAGGGTTTATAGGTTTATGTGAATTACCCCTTACCTTTTTGTAATTCAATCCAAGAATACTAACAATAATGTGTTAGTAACACTTTCTTGTACACACATACTATACCGAATTAAAGTAATGCTAGTTTTAATCAAGCAAAATAACTTGAGTTTGGAAAAGCTTTGGATCGACACCCACAAGGTGTTGTTGACCGAATTATGCGAAAACACACACAAAACTATTTAGGTTTTAGCATAATGAGTACAAGAGATCAATTACAAACACCCTTGGTTTTGTATTTATACCCAAACAAACTTGGTGAACAAGTTTGAATTGTAGATGGATTGGGTTTCCTTTTCTTGTGGCCGATCGGATGAGGTATCCCACAAGGAATTCCGAAACCTTCCCATTATTTACAACTTAGTCCTTTTCCAATTATATTTAACGACCGTTAGTCCATTATGTGGAAAACTAGAAGGGGGGGTTGAATAGTTTTACCAATTAAAACTTCCTTTTAAACTATTTAGATCGACTTATGTCAATCTATTTGGTTGTGTGTGTTGGATGTTGATAAACAAGCATATAAAGATATGTAATGAAAAGATAAGAGTAAGAAGCACAAAACCACAACGCGAGTATTTATAGTGGTTCGCTACAAGGACGCCTTCCTTGCCCTACTCCACTCCCCGAGTCACCTACTCAAGAGTTCGTAAACACTACACCAATCTCCTTATGGCGGAGAAGCCTTCACAGCGTCGCTTAACCTTTTTCCGGTACTAAGCTAAATACCGAGTTCTTTCACACCAAGGCGAACCACACCTACACAACGTCGCCTACCCTTTATACGGTGCTAGGCTAACCACCGAGTTCTTTCACACCTTAGGTGAACTACACCTTCACAGCGTCACCTACCCTTTATTAGGTACTAGGCTAAGCACCTAGTTCCATTGCAATGGAGGAACTACTACCACAATACACCAACGACTAATCCCAAAGGAGATCTACTCCTTTACAACATCATCAAGGACATCAATATCCTTGGATCTAATGCTAGTCTATCTAGTACATCGAAAACACACCATATCGAATGTACATCTAAGGCACCTTTCACTAATGCCTTTGACTAGATCTACAAGACACCTTTCACTAATGTCTTGTGTCTTTACTTATAAGCACCTTTCACTAATGCTTCAAGTCTTGACTTCTAAGCACCTTTCACTAATGCTTCTTGTCTTGACTTCTAAGCACCTACCACAAGTGCTTATCCTATAGACGATAGATACCCTTCACTAATATCTTCGTCTTGACACTTGAGACATCTTTCACTAATGTCTTTAACACTACGCTTCTTTGAAGAAAGAAAGGGATCATCAACAAGAGGACTTCAATAGCCTTGATGATGAGGAAGCTTGGCAACTCATGGACTTGAGCTTGCTCGACTTCAAAGGTGGTGATCTTGCCTTTAAGAGGAACCTAAAAGATCACACAAAAACAAAACTACAAACATAGATCTCTTGGATCTAAGGTTAGTGAGATTTAACTCAGGGGAGAAAGTGTGTTAGAGAGGGGTGAGAAATAATGAAGAAATGGCTCACTATTTATAGAGAAAAAATCCTGTTCCCCGGATCCCACGGATCCCTTCCACTTGGGATCCGGCTAGCACAAAGCTAGGGATCCGTGGAACGCCCTCTTGCCCATGGGTATTTTTTGTTATGGGTTATGGGTCATGGGTCATGGGTTATGGGTTGATCCATGGTTTTCTTTCTAGATACAATGTATCTTAAGGATACAATGAACTTGGTTAAGTGGTATATATAAAACCATGGGTTATGGGTCAAAACCATTTGCTAGTATTTACCCATTTAGTATATACTTGTATTTACCCAATTTAGCATACACTTAGTTTTTACCCATTTTAGTATACTTAGTTTAATTATATGTTTAACCCAATATGTAAACACTAGTTGTTGTACATATGTATCTAAATCATAAAATCACTTATATTAGTTTTAGTGTTTTATGTGAAAGCGTAAGTGTGTTAGAAAACTATTAGTTCAAACCATTTACGATTTTATTCGTTTCTTAAAATGATCTTACTTTTATTATCGACAAAACATTAGAAGATCGTAAAATATAAATAAACGTTTTTACGGCTTATTTGTATTAACAATCTCCCCCTTTTTGTTGATGACAAAACATAAGATTATTTTAAGGAAAAGCTAAAATTCGTAAAAGTTTGAATTTGTAGTTTTTACTTTCTTCTCCCCCTTTTTGTCGAAACAAAAAGTGTTTGAAAGAAAGCAACACATCGTTTTTAAGAAAAACATGTGAAAGGAAAGAAAAGAAAAAAATAGAGAGCAAGTAACGGGAAAGGATCTCGTCGTTACTCCCCCTTGACGAGTCCATCCCTAAGTAAGGGCGTCAAGAAACTAATTCTAATCTAGTTCATTTGCAACTAACTTATGCAAAAAATTACGTCTATGTGACGGTGTGCTCCCCTAGATGATTGCAATATTTGCAATGGGAAGTTATGAAATTTAAATCAAAGGTTGCAAGTAATTTTGCAACGTATTGTTTTGACACCAAGCTCCCCCACGGATCACACGGTTCCCTCCTAGTAGGGATCCGTCTAGGCAATACTGAGGGATCCGTCTGGCCGATGACTAAAATCGCAAAGGTGATATAACAAGTAATGTTATCACATAAATGAGATATGAGTACATATTCTCAGAAAAATAACAAGTAGCATGTAATTCCATTTAATAAAACAAGAGTTATGATATACATGACTCTAAAAATAAGAAAATAGACAATACATGACTAGGAATTTCTAGACTATCCAACGCTTGATGCTAGGACACCACTAAAATCTTCTAGCTCAAGTTTTGTTTAGGTTTGATCTCGTCGAAATGTTCGAGGAGATAATAGAACATGAAACGTTGGTCTTCTCGTACTTCATGTATCAAACTTTCAACATGTTGACAATGATAGCAATCTTTGTCATGGCTAGGTAGTGGTGGTGGAGGAAATAAAATGGCTTGATGCGAAGGATCAAGTGAAGCGGCTTCATGAGCTTCAAACGATGGAGGGATTGGTGGAGGTGCATTTGAGAATGCCTCGACCAAGAATGATGGTGGTGGTAAGGAAGTGTCAACTTCCATATTGTCGGGTGGTTGACTTTGATGATTTCTCATAATCCATATAGGATTATATGATGGAGACAATGAAAAGGAGCGGAACAAGTGTTGACTCATGATGAGTGTCTAAATACTCATCATTTTTGTACCAATTAAACTGCAAAAACATCCGAAAACACTCAGAAATGCATCAAAATGATAAAAATATCACAAATAAGTGTTTTATGTGTTTTAAATGCAAAAATATCAAAATCGGTGAAAAGCGTATCAAGTTTGCATAATTGGCGCTTTAGTCCCCAAGTTTCAAAAGTTGTCAAAAAGTCCCTCGTAAATCAAAATAAAAAAAAATATCATTTTAAGTCCCTAGGGATTCTTAAGTTGTCAAAATTGGTCCTTGAGATTTAAAATTGCAAAATTACAATTTAAGTCCCTAAACTTTCAAAAATGTCAAGTTTGGTCCCCGAAATTTGAAAATGTCAAAACTAGTCCTTGTACTATTGGAACTTGTCAGTTTTGATCCTTGTGACAACTTTGTGAAATTGGCAGAAATGGTCCCTCTAGTTTGGCGTAATTACAATTTGGTCCTTATCATTAATATTAAACCAAGCCATGACCCTTCCCCATTTTAGACCCCTGCCATATACATATTTTGGACCCCTTGTCATTACCCTTTTTGAACCCTTGGTCAACCAAAAGTCAAACAAGCGACTTTCCCTCCCACCATGGCTTATCTTCTTCCACCACTTGCCTGCACCCTCTCCAGTCACCTCAACCTTATCCCTCCCCCTCATCATCATATTCACCCACCTTTCCCACTACAATAAATGCCACCCCCCCTAGTAGCTAGTTCAAAGCCCACAGGTCAAAAAGATTTCCGCCAAAACCAATCCAATGGCCAATATCATTTCCAGTCATCCAATGGCTCCAATTATAGCTGGGATACACTCAGAGAGGAGAGAGAAAGCTTTCTGGTTTATAAAAGAAGAGGAAGAAGCAAGATAGAGACCAGTCTTTAGTTTTTTATTTTATGTATGTCGTATTTTTCTTAAAATGTCTTAAGTAGCTTTTAAATTTGTAATTTCAAGTTTTATTGTACTGAAAATAAGTTGTTTAGTCAGTGTAATTCATTTTGAGCCTTAATTCAAAGTTTCACTTAAAATTCATATGTTCATGTTCACTGTCTAAAATTTCAAATTCAAACTCTATGGTTCAAGCTTCAAATAGCTTAATTTTAAATCCAAACAAGTTTATTTAAGCTTCAAATAGCTTTTTGTAAACTTGGAATTCAGTTTCAAGCAAATTTGTCACAAAGTCAACAAAAGTCAACTGTGCAGCAAATTTGGTTCAAGCAGTTTGGAAATGGACATGGGTTGATGCAGTGCTTGATTTGGATTGGATTTGATATAGAATAGTAGGTATTGGGTTTGGTTTAAGCTGCAATATAAGCTTGGACCCTTGTAAGTTGGTATTCTCATTTTCATTTTTAGTTCAATTTGCATCTTGTGCTTTTGTTGGAACCTGTGGTTATTAATAGCTTTAAACTGTTTAAATAGTGGTAATTAGTGTAACTAAATTCATATTAAGCATTGGATTGCACTAATTCAAGTTTGCTTAGATTAAAAGTTCAAAACAGTTGGTTAAAAGGTGTTTGGATCAGTTGCTTTAGCTGTATTAAAGGATTGTTCAAGAGTTAAGATCTGTTGGTTTAGGCTTATTAATATCCATTGCACTCATTGCAGTCATCAAACTGCATATTCATAAGCTCAAAGTCAAAATTCATGTTTAATCTGTCTTAAAGCTTAACTGTTAGATTTTTATAAAACCAAAATCTTGATTTGTGCTAAGATATCATAGACATAGCTTGAAGAGGTATCATTTCATCATAATACATCAACATCTGTCCTTAAATTAGTTGCAAAGTTCACCAAAGTCAAAGTATCAATTCTGTTTCAAAAGTCAAAACATGAAATAGTCAGTTTGAGCCCATCTAGGGTGATTTTTCATGGACTCACTTTTAGTTCAATTCAAGTGAAACTTTGGTTTTAATAACTTCATCTGGTCTATTTTCTTATTGTCAATTTTGTAGATTTTTGGTAATTTTCTATAAGCTTAAAAATGGCTTGTGCTTTTGGTCCTATCTCCCTCTGCACTGACTCGTTAATACTGAGTCTGACAGTGAGTTGAGAGCTTGCAACAAGCTCATAAGAGCTTTTCCAAAGATCATTTGTGGTTTACAAGTCCTTGGCCAGGTCTATTTTAGGTTCCTTCTTTTGGTTTTCAGTATTGGCTTGTTGAGTAGCTTATTCTTGGGTTACAAAGTACTAGGCTAAAACTGATTTTGGTACTTAAAGCCAAATACTCAAATCTGTTGAACTTGTAATTCAGAGGTTAAAGCTTGTTATAATTAGTTGCATTTGAGTAGTTTCTACTTATTATAGCTTCTGTGTTGGATTGGTGCTCATTTGGACCCTTTGGCTTATTCAAAGTGCTTATTTATAAGCACTTACAACTGCAGTTTCAATTTCCTCCACATAAGCCATTGTTTTTCTATTTTTATTAGATTCAGCATATTATTTTAGAGTTTTCCTGAATTTTTCATATTTTTCTAGGCCAGTTTACTATTTTACTTAATTAAAAACAGTTTTTAGGCCATTTTAATTAGCTTTTAATACAATTAATTCAGAAAAAGTTCAAAAAAATAATTTTTCATTTTTCTTAGGTTAAGATAAATATAAAAAGTTAAAAAAAATATTTTTCCAGATTTTTCTTAGTTAAATTTGTATTTTTAAGCAATTTAAGTAGTTTTAAATAGTTTTTAATTCATAGAAAATACAAAAATAATCAGAAAAATACAAAAATAGTTTTGAAAATTCTATTTTGTTATTTTAGATTTTTCCAAGTCATAATTTCATTTTTCTAGCTTTATTTCATATTTTCTTGTATTTTAGGCTATTATTAAATAGTTAAAATTAGTTTTTAATTAATAATAATTAGATAAATAGTTATAAAAATAATTTTCTTTTTCTAGAAATTTTCTTTTATCATTAGGTTTGTAAAAATGTCATTTTCATATTTTTAGGACTAATATTGCTTCAGTTTTACATTTTCTTTTGTACGTCGCGTAGTTTTAATTTAAGTTTTATAATAGAAAAATCAAAAACATTAGATTTTACAAATAGTGATAGCGTTTATTTAATATAGTTTATCTTTTTAATTTCCTTTAAATTGCATTTAAGCCCATGTAGTTTATATACTTTCTCTTTTAGTATAATCAATCATATCTCTTTTCCATTCAAATCTTCTCGATCACTACACGTTTGATTATTCTCGCACGGCTCGTTGGGACATAACGACCTGGGGAAACACTATACTCTCCTGGACTTCATTGCATTTGTTTCCAGACTGTTTTAAGTTTGTTACGGTCGGCCATTCACAAGTGGTCGGTCTAAGTGATAAAACTTGACCGTCTGGGAGCGAATCAAATTTTGGCGCCGCTGCCGGGGAGCTGTGCTAATTGTCTTACGTTTAGCAGATTAGTCACTCCTTGTTCATACCATCTATCTGTATCTATCTATATATATTTTCTTATAAAAATCCAAAACCCAAAACATCCAAAACGTATAAAATACAAAAATATTTTGCTTTTGTTTCTATATATGTATCAAAGATAAAAATACAAAAAGATTTGTCGTTTTCTGAGTTTAATAATAACAACATAAAAGATTACCACCGCAAACCAAGGCAGTGTACTACCTAACTGGGGATACGACCATAATAAGTTCCCGAACCAAAGATTAAAACTTGCCTTTGTGTCCTTGTGATTGGTGTACCTTTTTCAAAGAAGCCATTCATATTGTGATTATTGGTTTAAGTTCACTGTTGTTTTGCCTCGATCTTGTTTTAATTGGATTTGTTGTTATATCTACTTGTCGAACCGAAAACCCAAAAAGATTCTTCTTACCCCATTTTCACCAATTTCATAATTCCTTTCCTTAACTTTGAGATCTTTTAGAGTTAACTCTAGTGCATGCGCACTCGTTCTTCTAGATCATTGAGTCCTTTTCGTGATCTAGCAGAAATTCCTAGACGACGTTCGTAGACGTCTGCCCAAATAGTCGGACCCGAGATTCGTACTATTCCAAGCAACAATATGGCAGACGAACGAACTATGGCGGAAATGCTCCAAGCACCCACCGAGGGTTATGGAGATGCCATCATTTTACCAAGTAATCAATTCGATCACTTTGAATTGAAGACACATTTGATCCAACTTGTGTCTACAAATCAATTCCACGGGTTTGACCGAGAAGACCTGTATGCACACATCCGTTGGTTTAACAAGTTGACTTCAACTATCAATTTCAAGGATGTGCCACAAAAGTCATCAAGTTGATGCTATTTCCATTCTCACTTGAGGGGACAACCCGATTTGGCGGAAAAAGAACCCCCTTGATCCATCGAAACTTGGGAGGAACTTGTTCAAAAGTTTGTCAATCATTTCTTTCCTCCATCAAAGACGACTAATCTTAAAAATGAAATTTCTGGATTTCGTCAAAATTTCGATGAAAACTTTGGAGAGGCATGGGAGAGATTCAAAGATCTCCTCAGGAAATACCCCCATCATGAATTCACGGAGCTTCAACAAGTTAATATCTTTTATAATGGGTTGAATGGTAACGATCAAGATTCTTTGAATGCAGCCGCCGGTGGCAATATCTTGAATCGTAAGCCTAAAGATGTGATTGAGATTTGCGAGCAAAAATCAAAAGTTCCTATTTCTCGCAACAAAGTCAATACTCCAAACACTCCTGCGTCTTCATCCAGTAACTCTTCTGAGTTAGCCGCTCCGATAGCCGCTCTAACGGACGTCATCCGTTGTATGATGAAAGATGTAAAGGAAATCAAAAGCGAAATTCATAAGCCGGAACCAATCAAAGCCGTAAACAAGGTGTGTGAAACTTGTGGTGGTCCACATGCGTATTATGATTGTCAAGCAACCGAAGCTTCCTTTTACCAAGCTCCCGTAGCTTCTGTAAACCACAATCAATACCGACCACAAGCTGATCCTCACTACCGTGCACCTAGCGGTATGACACCACCGGTTTTCCTCCTGCAAAACCATGGCAATCAAAATCGCTTTGTTCCTAATCAAGGACAAAACTTCAATAACTCTCAAAATTTTAATCAAAACCGGAATAATTTCAACCAACCATATCAAGCTCCAAATCAGCAAAGTTATCAACAACCTTCTCAAGCTCCCCAACCAAATGACTTCATGAAAATTACTGAGTCAAGCATACGTTCAATGCAAACTCGGATCAATAACATGAGAGTTGAGCTAAAAAAGGAAATTGATACCACAATGTCTCGACAGACAAATGAGTTGAAGAATATGATGAGCAGTTTCATGAACATGAATATGAACCAAGCTTCATCATCTTCTGGAGGACTCCCAAGCAATACAATTACTAATCCCAATGCCGAGTTGAAAGCCGTCACCACTCGTAGTGGTAAGACGCACAATGGACCTTCGACTCCAATGCCTCCTCCACCAGGAGCAGTGAGTCAAGTTACCAAGGATACAACGGACAAGGTGCAATTCTCAAGCCCACGAAGTACCGCACACGTCCCACCTTCGGTAGTCCAAGCTTTAAGTCTGGAACCCGAAGTTCCAAAGACAAATTCTGAGCCAGAAAACACTTCCATCCCGGCTCAAAAGTCTAGTCAGCTTCCTTACCCATCAAGAATGAATGATGAGAAGCTCAAAGACAAAAACAAAGAGCAAATGGAAAAATTTTTCCAAATCTTCAATGAGCTACACTTTGATATAAGCTTCGTTGATGCTCGCGTTCTAATGCCTAAATTTGCATCCACGCTTAAAGGCTTACTTGAACAACAAAGATAAGCTATCGAGATGGCTAAAACCTCTCTCAATGAGCAATGCTCAGCGGTCCTTCTCAAGAAGCTTCCCAAAAAGCTTGAAGACCCCGGTAGATTTTTAATCCCGTGTGATTTCTTGGGGATGGTTCAATGCTCCGCCTTGGCCGATCTTGGCGCTAGCATTAACCTCATGCCACTCTCAGTATGGAAGAAACTGTCTCTTCCTAAACTTTCACCCACTTGTATGACACTCGAGCTAGCGGACCGTACCATAACTCGTCCACTTGGGATAGCCGAGGATGTCGTGATGAAAGTGGGAAAATTTCACTTTCCTACTGACTTTGTTGTAGTAGACTTTGATGTAGATCCTAGAGTTCCCCTCATCTTAGGGAGAGCTTTCTTGAGAACGAGTCGTGCTCGATTGATGTGTTTGCTGAAGAGTTGACCATACGGGTTGACAACGAAGAACTCACGTTGAATATCAACCAAAACTCCAAACCTCTATCCAAACAGAGTGTTGCCACAATTGATAAAAATCGAAAGATTCAATGCAACACTCTCAAATTTCACGGTTAAGAGGAGTCATAAAAACGTCTGAGCTAAAAGCTTTGAAAATCAACCCTGGTTCAAACAAATGGTTTGAAAGTTGTACCAGGAAAGTCAAGAGTGTTCTTGATGATGATGATCTAGAATCGGAGACTTCATCGAAAGTGGTGGAAACTGCTAGCTCTAAGAGCACACCACTTGTCCCACCTCCGAATCAGTTTGTTGTATCGAGTTTGTTAACTCGTGGATGAAACCAAACTCTCTTGATTTCATCTGAATTGGATGACGATGTTTGTGATCCAATGGGAGACATTCTTCCCATTGAAGAATTGCTCAAAATTGATCCATCATCTCCTAGTCTTATTATTTCCGACTCTTCCATCCCTTCTCTCACTCCGAATGAGGAAGATGACAACTTTTGGAATGAAGTCGATGCCTTTCTTAGTGATGAGTCAATTCCAACAGGAATTGATAATACTTACTTTGATTCGGAGGGGGACATCCTTTTTCTAGAAAATCTGTTGATTGAAGAACCGTTTCCCCCCCTCCCCCCCGGACATCTTATTGACAAACACCCTATAAGCTTCAAGTTTAAGCTTAAAAGTGTCTAAAATGGTGATTTGCTTCTTTCTGATGAGGAATGGACTTGCATTCTCATCTTTGTTCCATTCTTCACAGATGGTGTGGTCGCTCTTTCCCTTTTCTCTTTTGGGAATGAGGACACCATCTTTGACCCCGGTATCATTCTTTATAGTCTTTACTATTAACAATACCGTGGTTGTATCTCGTCGGTGTGGAACTTTCTGATGTTCATATGTTTGTTAACACTGTGAACTAAAGTCCGATTGAGATTGGTTTTCCACGTTACTTTCCCCATGAACAAATGAATTCGGGGTCAAGTCAAGCTAGCGACTCGGTAATCAAAAAAAGTAGCTAAACATGGGTTTTCACCCGTGTGTACCACCCTAGTGTGGGGGAGTTGCCCCACATGTTGTGTATATATATAAAGTTTAATGAAAAAAAAAATCTTGCTAAATAATGGCCGTAGTATTTCCCTTTTACGTTCTATGTTTCGGCATAACCGCCGGTACTTTGAATATTGAGGGCAATATTCATTTCTAGTGTGGGGGGGAATTCTCACGAATTTTATCATGTAATTATACCGCCCAATTCCCCCATTTTTGGCCAAAATTTTTTTTGGAGTAAGTGTTTTGCACTTACTCATCTTATGGTTATCAGTCCGCCTTGTCTAATAAACAAAAGGATTGGCTAATCCAGGAGCAAACGGCTCTTGGTAAAGATATCTCAAATCCGTTGACGGCTTGCAATTTGCCCAAAATTGTATGGTGTTCAGCTCACCATATCCTTAAAAGTGAAGAGTTGGCTAGCCCGCAAGTTTATGGCTTGTGGTAAAGGCAGTTGAAAAACAATAATTGGTAATCAGCTCACCAAAGATAATATTGATAATTTATCTAAGAGTTGGCTAGTCCGAAGCAAACGGCTTCGGTAAAGACAAATCAAAACCGTTGAAAGTCGATGGTTTGCTCAAAATCACATGGTTATCGGTGTACCAAGGTTCTTACTTGAACCGAAACATTTGGCTACTCCAGAAGTAATGGCTTTTGATAAAGAGGGTAAAGAGATGAAATCCATTAATTTTTCTCAAAACATTGCTAGGGACTAGCAATATCTTAGTGTGGGGATTGATGAGTGTCTAAATACTCATCATTTTTGTACCAATTAACCTGCAAAAACATCTGAAAACACTCAGAAATGCATCAAAATGATAAAAATATCACAAATAAGTGTTTTATGTGTTTTAAATGCAAAAATATCAAAATCTGGTGAAAAACGTATCAAGTTTGCATAATTGGCAGTTTTAGTCCCCCAAGTTTCAAAAGTTGTCAAAAACAGTCCCTGGTAAATCAAAATAAAGAAAAATATCATTTTAAGTCCCTAGGGATTCTTAAGTTGTCAAAATTGGTCCTTGAGATTTAAAATTGCAAAATTACAATTTAAGTCCCTAAACTTTCAAAAATGTCAAGTTTGGTCCCTGGAAATTTGAAAATGTCAAAACTAGTCCTTGTACTATTGGAACTTGTCAGTTTTGATCCTTGTGACAACTTTGTGAAATTGGCAGAAATGGTCCCTCTAGTTTGGCAGAATTACAATTTGGTCCTTATCATTAATATTAAACCAAGCCATGACCCTTCCCCATTTTAGACCCCTACCATATACATATTTTGGACCCCCTGTCATTACCCTTTTTGAACCCTTGGTCAACCCAAAGTCAAACAAGCAGCTTTCCCTCCCACCATGGCTTATCTTCTTCCACCACTTGCCTGCACCCTCTCCAGTCACCTCAACCTTATCCCTCCCCCTCATCATCATATTCACCCACCTTTCCCACCACAATAAATGCCACCCCCCCTACTTGCTAGTTCAGAGCCCACAGGTCAAAAACAGATTTCCCGCCAAAACCAATCCAATGGCCAATATCATTTCCAGTCATCCAATGGCTCCAATTATAGCTGGGATACACTCAGAGAGGAGAGAGAAAGCTTTCTGGTGTATAAAAGAAGAGGAAGAAGCAAGATAGAGACCAGTCTTTAGTTTTTTATTTTATGTATGTCGTATTTTTCTTAAAATGTCTTAAGTAGCTTTTAAATTTGTAATTTCAAGTTTTATTGTACTGAAAATAAGTTGTTTAGTCAGTGTAATTCATTTTGAGCCTTAATTCAAAGTTTCACTTAAAATTCATATGTTCATGTTCACTGTCTAAAATTTCAAATTCAAACTCTATGGTTCAAGCTTCAAATAGCTTAATTTTAAATCCAAACAAGTTTATTTAAGCTTCAAATAGCTTTTGTAAACTTGGAATTGATTTCAAGCAAATTTGTCACAAAGTCAACAAAAGTCAACTGTGAAGACATTTGGTTCAAACAGGTTTGAAAATGGATATGGGGCTGATGCAGAGTGGAATTGGGTTGGATTTGATATAGAATAGTGGTTATGGGTTTGGTTTAAGCTGCAATATAAGCTTGGACCCTTGTAAGTTGGTATTCTCATTTTCATTTTTAGTTCAATTTGCATACTGTGCTTTTGTTGGAACCTGTGGTTATTAATAGCTTTAAACTGTTTAAATAGTGGTAATTAGTGTAACTAAATTCATATTAAGCATTGGATTGCACTAATTCAATAGTCTGCTTAGATTAAAAGTTCAAAACAGTTGGTTAAAAGGTGTTTGGATCAGTTGCTTTAGCTGTATTAAAGGATTGTTCAAGAGTTAAGATCTGTTGGTTTAGGCTTATTAATATCCATTGCACTCATTGCAGTCATCAAACTGCATATTCATAAGCTCAAAGTCAAAATTCATGTTTAATCTGTCTTAAAGCTTAACTGTTAGATTTTTATAAAACCAAAATCTTGATTTGTGCTAAGATATCATAGACATAGCTTGAAGAGGTATCATTTCATCATAATACATCAACATCTGTCCTTAAATTAGTTGCAAAGTTCACCAAAGTCAAAGTATCAATTCTGTTTCAAAAGTCAAAACATGAAATAGTCAGTTTGAGCCCATCTAGGGTGATTTTTCATGGACTCACTTTTAGTTCAATTCAAGTGAAACTTTGGTTTTAATAACTTCATCTGGTCTATTTTCTTATTGTCAATTTTGTAGATTTTTGGTAATTTTCTATAAGCTTAAAAATGGCTTGTGCTTTTGGTCTTATCTCCCCTGTGCACTGACTCAGTTAATACTAAGTCTGCACAGGTGAGTTGCAGAGCTTGCAACAAGCTCATAAGAGCTTGTCCAAAGATCATTTGTGGTTTACAAGTCCTTGGCCAGGTCGATTTTAGGTTCCTTCTTTTGGTTTTCAGTATTGGCTTGTTGAGTAGCTTATTCTTGGGTTACAAAGTACTAGGCTAAAACTGATTTTGGTACTTAAAGCCAAATACTCAAATCTGTTGAACTTGTAATTCAGAGGTTAAAGCTTGTTATAATTAGTTGCATTTGAGTAGTTTCTACTTATTATAGCTTCTGTGTTGGATTGGTGCTCATTTGGACCCTTTGGCTTATTCAAAGTTCTTATTTATAAGCACTTACAACTGCAGTTTCAATTTCCTCCACATAAGCCATTGTTTTTCTATTTTTCTTAGATTCAGCATATTATTTTAGAGTTTTCCTGAATTTTTCATATTTTTCTAGGTCAGTTTACTATTTTTCTTAATTAAAAACAGTTTTTAGGCCATTTTAATTAGCTTTTAATACAATTAATTCAGAAAAAGTTCAAAAAAATAATTTTTCATTTTTCTTAGGTTAAGATAAATATAAAAAGTTAAAAAAAATATTTTTCCAGATTTTTCTTAGTTAAATTTGTATTTTTAAGCAATTTAAGTAGTTTTAAATAGTTTTTAATTCATAGAAAATACAAAAATAATCAAAAAAATACAAAAATAGTTTTGAAAATTCTATTTTGTTATTTTAGATTTTTCCAAGTCATAATTTCATTTTTCTAGCTTTATTTCATATTTTCTTGTATTTTAGGCTATTATTAAATAGTTAAAATTAGTTTTAATTAATAATAATTAGATAAATAGTTATAAAAATAATTTTCTTTTTCTAGAAATTTTCTTTTATCATTAGGTTTGTAAAAATGTCATTTTCATATTTTTAGGACTAATATTGCTTCAGTTTTACATTTTCTTTTGTACGTCGCGTAGTTTTAATTTAAGTTTTATAATAGAAAAATCAAAAACATTAGATTTTACAAATAGTGATAGCGTTTATTTAATATAGTTTATCTTTTTAATTTCCTTTAAATTGAATTTAAGCCCCTGTAGTTTATATACTTTCTCTTTTAGTATAATCAATCATATCTCTTTTCCATTCAAATCTTCTCGATCACTACACGTTTGATTATTCTCGCACGGCTCGTTGGGATTTAACGACCTGGGGAAACACTATACTCTCCTGATCTTCATTGCATTTGCTTCTGAGCTGTTTTAAGTTTGTTACGGTTGGCCATTCACAAGTGGCCGGCTTGAGTGATTAAACTTGACGGTTTGGAGCGAATCAACTCAACACCTTGATTTTGAACCATTATTCCTCCTAATGAGGAGAATGTTTTCGGCGGAAGCGGATGAGACGGCCTAGGAGGCAAGTCCTCTAAATTGTAGAGGTGTGGTGATGATAGTGGTGAAGTAAATGAAATATTTCTAGGAACTAATGGTGATGGTTTAGTGGAGATGATATTGTTTGGCATAGGAGGTATGGTGGTGTTAGGCATAGGTAGTTTTGTGGGTACTATCCTTTTAGGAATTGGTTTGATTGGATCATTTGTTGGTTTGACGGGAGATGATTCGGTTGAGGAGATTCCGTGTATAACACGAGCCTTTTTCATGGGTGGTTCTTTGGTGGATAAGTTACTATTTGTGGTTTTTCTCATGATGGAATGGTTTCAAGAGCTGAAAGTTAGAGTGAGAGTGATGACTATGGAGGTCCTAACAAGGTGGTTTATAAACTAAGAGATTTGACAAGTGCATTTAAGCTTTAAGCCACTAGGATTCATTGGAATGTGATGATTGACATACACAAGAGTCAACTTCAGAGGTTGGACTGATCTAGAAACTCATTTAAGATGAGATGGAGTGTTTGAGTTAGGAAGATGAGTTGAAATGATTGTTTTAGCAAGATTTGACCTATACTGTCATCCGGATCCCACGGTTCCTTTCTCAGAGGGATCCGTCTAGGCTAATCCTAGGGATCCGGCTATCAGTAGCTATGAGAGAGTGGAAATGATGTTTCTAAAATCTAAAACCTATAACATCTTGAGTGTTTCAGTCTTCCTAAGTGTCTTAAATGAAGGGATGCTTAAATACTTGAAGGTGGTGAGTGATGTAGCTAATGATTGTCTTTTGTGGAAGGATTTGGAACTTTCATGAGTACCAATGAATGAGCAAGGATGTCACTAAAGAAGAGAGTGTCAATTGAAGCTAAATGATCCTAGATATGAGGTTGTGACTTAGGATTGTGTTTTGAAAAATATCCTAATGGTTTTGAGATGGAAAAACTATGATTTGATCAACTTTGAGCAATTTTGAGGTGAGATTGATTTATGATCAATTTTGTTATAAAAGATTTTTAACTTAGATGTGAAGGGTAAAAAAATATGAAGTGTGAGTTTTGAGAGCGGAAGAGTGATGAATTAAAACAGAGTGATAGATCTATGAATATCTTAGAGTGTGTTCTATGTGAGTTGGAATGAGTAGGAAAGATCAACCTATCTTGATAAAGTCTTAATCTACCTTAAGACACTATGTTTAGCTTAGTGTGAGGTGTTCTAAGGATGTGTTTGACATACAATGCTTGCAATTGCATTTTCTGCTTTGCCGGATCCCACGGTTCCCTAGATGTAGGGATCCGTTTAGTACAACATTTGGGATCCGTCTATCTGCTAGACAGAACCTTTACTAAAGGTATGCAATGATCTTGACAATGCATTATATTCCAAGTTTTGTTTAAAGGAGTTCTAAAACTAGGATATCAAATGTAAGATGTTTTATTTCATGAAAGAGATAGGATTACATTGATAACTAATGAGTAGAGTAGAATTGATCCTATTTGACTATTCTAGGTTCCTTGAGTGTCTTCGCTAGGAGGATCATTATGTGTTTGATGGGTATTGGTGGAATCAAGAATGAAAAAAGTCTTCATGAGAGATATGTTTAGTGGTTCCATCATCTTGTTCACAAGTACGTACAACGGACTTTGAAATTGAGGATGGAAGTGCATAACATTGTGATAGAGGCGTGTCAAGAACATTCCATAAGGGATGAGTTTATCCTTGGAGCCTTGAAGATTTGCAATTCGCCTTGCGAAGAAGTAGGCGAGATTGTATGGTTGTTGTGTTAGCAAACAGTACAACATGTGAGCACAACAAGCGGGAAGAATATCTCGATTTCCCCTAAGACTCCAAACATTTTCACGTAGAATGAGAGCAAGAGGCTTGTATTCTTCTCGGATATCCCGTGTATGGATAATGTTTGGATTGGAGTAGTATGGTCGAGGTTTGCATATTATGCGATTTAAATCTTCCGGAGAGGGTATGTGTGAACAATATGGACTATTTTCTTCACGAAAGTTGAAGAGAGAATCAAGAGACCAATCTTCAGTGAAGGCACTTTGTCCATGATTTGGAATCCGGAGAATGTGAGCAAAATGCCCAAGGGTTAGAGTGAACTTTTGGTTTTTGATGTAAAACCAAAGAGATAGTGAGCGATCCTCGTACTGAACGAGTTCGACTAGACGAAAGAATTCCATTATGAACCTTGGACATATCTTCTCGTTGATTTCAAGAAGACATTCTAGTCCTATGGCTCGGAAGGAGATATTGATACCTTCTTCGAATTGTAGAGAGGTGTCTACAATACGTCCTTCATGGAAGTGACGGTTTTCGAGATTATTGAACCCACGGACATGATTGCCAGGTGTGTTGGGCTCAAGGGAGATGTTCGGGGTGTAGACGTTAGTGAGTGAAAAATAAAACTCGTATTCATGCGTCATAGTTGAACCTATAGAAGTGATGGGTTAATAAGAGGTGATGTTTAAGGTCAACCTATAATAATCTAACGTTTTTACTAGATTTTTATTAACAATGGTTTTTAGCATTTAGCTAACTCATGGTTTTGAAATTCTAGTGGATTATTACTTTTAGAAAGATAGTGGTTTTTAATCTTGTATGAAAACTATTTTCCAGTAATACGGATCCCACGGTTCCTTTACAAAAGGGATCCGGATAGTACATCTTCCGGGATCCGTGGATCAGTAGTAACAGAAACAGATTTGATAAAAGGTTTTACAGTTTTTATACCACGAGATATGTTTTATCCTACATTTTCTTTTTAGCATGCATACATGACCTCTAATGTATCACAAAAATATAAAACATATAAATCAAAAGGAATGATAAACACATAATAGTAACCTAGATAAACTAGATCAATAATATTGCATTTCAATACTAAGGATGATACAAAGGATTGGGTATATGATCCCAATATAGATTAACAACACAAAGTAAATGTCTCCGTATGTAAACTTCATCATAGGGAACACAAGTGCGATGAGTGTTAGGGCGATGAGCACGAGTGCGATGTAAACCATGTTGATGACAGATCTTCTTGGTTTCGGATGAGATGGAATGAGGAGGAAGATGAAGTTTTTTAAATGAGAGGGAATTTTTTGAAATTGGAAAATTTGAAAAAGTAAGGATTGAATAAAGTGGGCGTCGAGTGGGATTATAAATAGGGAAGGAAGAATTTTTGAAATTCGTGTTTTTGTTTTATTATAGGATTAAAAGAAATAAAACATAAGCTATATATACTATAACTATAGACGAGAAATATAACACGTATGAGAGAAAAAGACTTCCTAACGAAGGTTCATGTAGATCATGTGTAAACACAAAAATCTACTCAAATAGATACCTAACATATAACACTTATTCAGATATAAGTAGAAAGTCATAGCTCGAGTGCACTTAGAAATGTCTTTACAAATGACAAATGTCACTTAGACGATTCCTGCTCCTTAGCGTTTAAGATACCTTCTTAAGGAAGGTATTCTTGTTACCAAGTGTCTCCTAAGCAAGGCTCCTGGAAAACCTTTTAATGATTTCTCATTATTATTATCCTTTTGTTTCTAATACCATGTTAAATAAAGATATGGAATTAAGTCATTCTTTATTCAACCATTCTGTTTCTCGTTATAAGTGATTGAGGAAGATTACCAAATCTTCTGAACATATTCAGGGGAGATTTTGGGTGTGGCCACACAAACATCTTGTCAACCCTACGAGGGGCCCATCAGTATTAAACTCCAAATAAATTTGAAAGAACAAATTCTATCTTGACTACGAGAATAACCCACAAACTTTGCAACACTTCAGGAAACAACCTTTATGACTACCAGTTACGTATAGCGTTAAGTTGTTCCACAGAAGTGCACTACATTCATGACACTTATATGGTATCTCAAGTCTGAGGATAACTATTCATGATTTACTTAATAACAATATCCATAAAGTAAAATCATGTAGTTGGGATAAGTCCTATATTCAATTCATTGAATATCATCTGAAATTGGTATGCATTCTCATCAATATACTTTCAAGTATATTCTAGAGTAAATTACATGGATGGTCCTTGTGGTATGTCAAAAGTAACAACTTTCGTCCCTGGAAGTTTGAAGTTGCACTGGTAGTCCCTAAGTTGGTAAACAAATAACACTACCGGTCCTTTGGTTTAACTGGTGTTAAATAACTTCGTTATAATTTACATGTCAACCCCTTTGGTTGAATATCGTTGCATCGTCTATCCTTAATAGTAACGGATGTTTATAACTTACAGTTTTCATACGTTTTTATCCGTTTCGTCCATTTTTATACATTCTCGTCCGTTTTTCTTACGTTTTATACGTTTTCGCCCATTTTCTTACATTTTCATACGTTTTTCTCCTATCTTTTTTTACGTTTTCGCCCGTTTTATTTCCATTTTCATACGTTTTTGTACATTTTTTATGTTTTCGCCCGTTTTCTTACAATTTCATACGTTTTGTCAGTTTTTTTACGTTTTCGCCCGTTTTCTTACATTTCCATACGTTTTGTCCCCTTTTTTACATTATCGCCCATTTTCTTTTTTTTTCATACGTTTTTGTATCTTTTCTTATGTTTTTATTACGTTTTTATCCGTTTTACTACGTTTTTATCCGTCTTTATATGTTTTCGTCCGTTTTTATACGTATTCTCACTTTTTCTTAAGTTTTATTCCGTTTTTATACGTTTTTATCCGTTTTCTTACGTTTTAATCGAACTTTATACGTTTTCGTCCGTTATTATATGTATTCTTATATTTTTATCCGGGCAAAAACGTAAAAAATGGACAAAAACGCATGGAAATGTAAGAAAACGGGCGAAATGTAAAAAAAAGAACAAAAATGTATGAAAATGAAAGAAAACGGTCGGAAACGTAAAAAACAGACAAAGACGTATGAAAATGTAAAAAAACCGAAAAAAATGTATGAAAGTAAAAGAAAACGTAAAAAAAACGTATGAAAGTGTAAGAAAACGCGAGAACACGTAAAAAAAATGGACAATAACGTATGAAAATGAAAGTAAACGTGCGAAAACGTAAAAAAATGGATAAAAGCGTATGAAATTTTAAGAAAATAGGCGAAAACGTAAAAAAAAAAGACAAAAACATAAGAAAATGAAAGAAAACGAGCGAAAACGTAAAAAACGGATAAAAACGTATGAAAACGTAAGAAAACAGTCGAAAACGTAAAAAAAACGTATAATAATGTAAGAAAACGGGCGGAAACGTATGAAAATGAAAGAAAACGGGCGAAAACGTAAAAAAGGGACAAAAACTTTTCAAGAAAATAAAATACTCAAGGTAATATTCATATAACCATAGAATTTTCTCGAAAACTAGGATCCAAATTATCGTAGTTCCATTACATCAGTTGATTTGCTAGTAACGAAAGCACATAATAGGGTAATCTGTCGAACAATAATTGGCAAACAATTTTCAATTCCTAGATCATTATGGGATTTATATTTTCTAACGTTATTGCAAATATAAACATGTTTCATCCCATCTTATGCCTTGAGTCCAGTTCTCACTTCCTACTCAACTTAAGTGTCTAACTTAAAGAAGTGCAAATATGTTCATGTAAGGTCGACTTTACATAGAGATTTACACATCCATCACAATCTCGCCAAGTACTGTCATGACGTAAATTGCAACTTTAAGTATTCATTTTAATTAGATGGCACATAACTTAATTTATAAGGGTACTAGTTTTCATTTTATGTGGTCAAATCAAATATGTACAAAGATGTCATGCATTCATCTTGTAGCATAAATTTAATAAAAAACTTTTTATTACCAATTCATAAAGATCAAATTATCAAAGTTTTGATTAAGGTATTGGGTTCACCAATCAAGGAATTTAGCGTTAATTATCGTCCATTGTACCGTACTTTTGCATAAGTGTAAACACTTAGTGTTTCGGGTAATTACTACCAAAGTGGCGCATGGAATTAAAACTAATTCGCCCTTAAGATGATTTTTTATGCATAGCCTACTTGGTAACTCCAATTTGACTCGCAAGCAAGCGGAGAGTTTGGTCAGCGCAGAGCAATAACCTCCCTCTTTAGGGTCACAATTTAATGCGCTCCCCTCCTAATACTTCCCACGCAGTCCGTCATATTGGGTGAGCCGTTCTCACTTTTTGTACCAAAATCATCAATCAACTAAACTATTGAAAACTTAACTCTTCAAAACAAATCAAATTTCACCATTGTTTAGTCTGTATTATTTTTCTATTCAAAATTACCCTTTGCTTAAAACTGTCACACATAATAAACAAACAAGTAAACAAATAAAAAATAAATAACTAATAACAATGCGCACATAACTAACAATTATTACGTGTAAACAAGTAGCTACATGCAACTTATTCGATAAAACCTTATTAATAATCAATGTCTAGGTTAATTAATGTATATATTAATTAGGGCTTTCACTCTCTCAATTGAAAGTGAGCTACATACATCGACGAATCGATTACGTAAACCCATAATTAATAATATACCAAATTGCACATAATTGATTCATTAATGTATATAATTGGAGTTTTCCCCAATTCAAGATTTATCATAAATATATATGTGTATAAAACTTAACAATTAATCTACGCATAACCGATCTTAACAATTAAATATATATATATATATATATATATATATATATATATATATATATATATATATATATATATATATATATATATATATATATATATATATATATCGACAATAATCCATGCCAAACATGCACGTTTTCATGGATTTAACATAACAATTTATTCACGTTGTCACAAGATCGCATACAATTCCATGTCACATAACAATTATACACGAATTAATTCACGTAACATATATACAATTCTAGGTTTAGATATCGATTAACAAAACAATTTTATAAACCTAAAATTTTTTATATAAATCGACTAAAAAAGAAGTTTAGGTCGACATAAAAAAAATTAAAAACCGATTAGGGCAAAAGCCCTAACCATAAAATTAGGGTTTACATAATAATAAACCAAACCCTAGAATTAATCATATCAAACACAATACAATATCCGTTTTTTACGTGTTTAGTAATTAATTACTCATTAAACCAAGCTCTGATACCACTGTTGGAATTATATAACATGACTAATCATAAATATAAGCAATAAACATCAAGTAAGTGCGGAAGCGTATAGGAAAGATTAACGAATAATTAATTAACATAAACAAGAATATGCGTACCTTTCTTGATTCTAGCCGAACAAGAATCAAATTCACAAAACTAGCAATTGGATGAACCCTAATTAGGGTTTATAGGATTATGTGAATTACCCCTTACCTTTTTGTAATTCAATCCAAGAATACTAACAATAATGTGTTAGTACCACTTTCTTGTACACACGTACTATACCGAATTAAAGGAATGCTAGTTTTAATCAAACAAAATAACTTGAGTTTGGAAAAGCTTTGGATCGACACTCACAAGGTGTTGTCGATCGAATTATGCAAAAACACACACAAAACTATTTAGGTTTTAGCATAATGAGTACAAGAGATCAATTACAAACACCATTGGTTTTGTATTTATACATAAACAAACTTGGTGAACAAGTTTGAGTTGTAGATGGATTGGGTTTCCTTTTCTTGTGGCCGATCGGATGAGGTATCCCACAAGGAATTCCGGAACCTTCCCATTATTTACAACTTAGTCCTTTTCCAATTATATTTAACGACCGTTAGTCCATTACACTAATTACTTAACGTCCGTTATGTTATTTCATTTAATTAATAAATAAATATAACTATTACATTTAATTATTAACTTTAATTCTCATACGTAAAGTGTGCAATCCCGTGGTCTCGAGTTCGATCCTAACATACGTCTATTAATTTATTGTCCATTAAACCAACATATAGATCACTACTATCATGCATCAACGTTATGGCGACTTATTTCTATATCCTTGCTTGTATTACTGTATTTTGGGTACATTTTGATCAGCCAATTTCATCTCAAATGTATGGTAGTTTCAATTTATTTAAGTTTGTTACATGATGGAGATTAGGCAGTGAACATTAAAGTATTGAAAACTGGACTTCAAGCTAAGATTCACTATATATAATTATGTATATGTATCTATATAAACCCAAGTTTCGCTGTTATGTCATTGCATACAATTGCCTTATCCTTGGGTATCATAAACTCTTTTGGTCTTAAATTATATGTTCAAAATGCTACTTTTTGTTGTTCCAAATTTAAATATTTGTTTTCAAATTTTAATCAATAAAAAAGCTTATAGAAACAGAATGATTAAATTCTACAGAATTCCAAGGGCAGTATATCAGTATATGTACTTTATAAAAGGTTATGTGCAATTTCAAATAATACGTTATTTGTTTTAAACTAATATACAAGAATAAAAACAACAATATCCAATTCCGAAGAATCGATTTATAAGATGATAAGACCCGAGATGGGAGTAAAGATACTGCTTGACGTTACAAATTTTGACATTTAATGCTCGTTTGGCAAGTAGCTTTATCTTTTTTTCTCGACGCAATTTAGGAGTTGTTTTACATATTATGACTACAACTAAAGATATGTTATCAAACATTTTTTTATCAAAAAGAAAGTGTTGCTTCTAAATGCTAGTGCTAAAATAAAGAATGAGTACAATCAGTTTAAAATGTGTGGAAATCAATTTCAATAAAGAATAGAAAAGGCCTAGGATACGTGTAATTTTGCCAAAAAAATCCCCCCCCTCCCCGCGAATCCAAACACATATCTTCTTCCCTTTCCTCCTTCTTTTACATTCACACTTATGCGCTCCAGAGAACAGTCAGCTAAATCACTCAAGTCCGCCACTTGTGAATGGCGGACCGTAACAAGCTTAAAACGGCTCAGGAACGAAATCAATGAAGATCAGGAGAGTATAGTGTTTCCCCAGGTCGTTAAGTCCCAACGAGCTGCGCGAGAATAGTCAAACGTAAAGTGATCGAGAGATTTGAACGGGAAAGAGATTTGAAGATGATTATAACTAAGGAAAAAGCCCATAAACTACAGGGGCTTAAATGCAAATTAAAGGAAATTAAAAAGATAAAATCTATTAAATAAACGCTATCACTATAATTAAAATGATGAACGTTTAAAACTCAAAACTTAAAAACTTACGTTTAAAATAAAATTACGTAAACGTGCAAAATAAAAAGTGAAACTTACACAATATAAATCCTAAAAATATGAAAAATACATTTTTACAATCCTAATGATAAAAGAAAATTTATAGAAAAAGAAAATTATTTTTATAACTAATTATCTAATTATTATTAATTAAAAACTATTTTTAACTATTTAATAATTACCTAAAATACAAGAAATTAGGAAATAAAGCTAGAAAAATAAAATTAAGACTTAGAAAAGTCTAAAATAACAAACTAGAATTTTCAAAACTATTTTTGTATTTTTATGATTATTTTTCTATTTTCTAGGAATTTTAAACTATTAAAAATTACTTAAAATATTTAAAAATACAAATTTAACTAAGAAAAATCTGGAAAAATACTTTTTTGGCTTTTTATATTTGTCTTAACTTTAATAAAAATGAAAACTTATTTTTTAGAACCTTTTTCTAATTTTTTATATTAAATACTAATTAAAAATGCTTAAAAACTCATTTAAAATAGGAAAAATAGCAAATTAACTTAGAAAAATCTGAAAATTTCAGGAAAAGTCTAAAACATATTTAGGAAGCTAGGAAAATTGGAAAAACAAGTGCTTGTTTGGAAGAATATGCAACTGATGTGCCAAGTGCTTATAAATAAGCACTTGGATAAGCCAAAACCACACCACAAGGTACCAAACTGAGAAAGGAGCTACTATAAGCTAAAATAACCTAAATGCAACAGATATCAACAAGCTAATACCTCTGGAATAGCAAAATGAACAGATTTGATATGTGAGCTCATAAGCTAAAAACAGATTTGGGTTGTCTACTTTAAGCTAGAATATAAGCACCTAAATTAGCTAGAAACAGGAAAACAGAACTTGGAACTTGGAGAAGACCTGGGTAAGATTATGCAAACCAAAGCTCAGTCCTTGCCAAGCTCAAATGAGCTTATGGCAAGAACTGCAAGATCTGCAAAAGCCCTGCGGCTTGATGCCCTGCACAGGGCAACTGACCTCATATTGAACAATGAATTGGGGCTTAAAGAAAATTTAGAAAATTTGGCAAAAATGACCATGATAAAGTAAACCAGAAGCACTTTCTAAAACAACAAGATTTATTGAAAAAGGCTCAGAAATGAGCTTGTGAAAATTTACTCAGGTTGGCCAAAATTGACATTTTGCCATTTTGACTTTCTTAGTAAAACTGAAAAGTTGACTTTCTTGAGTTTTGGACTTGATTTAAGGACTGATATTGATAATTTATGATGAAATGGAACTATATTAGGCTATGCTACTAATTTCTACACATGAAACAATCATTTGATTTCTCAACTCCTTATCAGATATGTCATTAAGACAGGTTGCTAAGATCTTTTGACTTTGGTTGTTCTGATGACCAAATGATTGACTAAAGTGATTCAAGAAACTTATTTTAAGATTGTATAGACAGGTATCAAGCATAGACCAAAGCTAAAACTCACACAAACCATTAATCCAAACACCCTTTGATTCCAACTGATTTGCAATCAAACTAAGCTAAACACTAAACAAACTTGAATTAATGATTAAACTGATCTTACAATACCTAAACACAGCTAATGAAACAGGATTGAACAGGTTACACTACAATTGCAAATACAAGCAAAACAAAATGGAAACTGATGAAAAATGTAAAATTGAAACAAGTACTCACATGTGTCCAGCTATTGCAGGCCAACACCAAAACTAATTCTACACTCACCTAGTCTATTTCAACCCAATACCATCACTGTATCCACCATTGACCATTTCCATTGCTCCAGTTTGACTTTTGTTGACTCTGAGTATTTTTAAAAGTACAAACTGAATAACAACTTTCTGAGTAAACATTAAGCTAAAGTGAGCATAAAAAAGCTTGTATGTGAGCTTATACAGGCTTAGTAGCTTATAACATCCACTACAACTAACATTCATACATATACAGGAACTTGAAAATTTGCAAAATATAAATTCGTACTTGGAATTTGAAATTTATTACTTAAAAAGCTTTATATTACACTGAGATGACTAATTTCAAAGCTTAAAAGCTTAAACAAAGACTGGAATTTAAAACATAATTAAATCGACATTTTTAAACTAAAAATTACACTACTTGTCTTCCCCTCTGCTTTTCATCCTTTCTTTTATACCCAAAAGCTCTCCACGTGTCCTTTAGAGCAGATCCCACCACCCTATTGAGCCAATGGGAGAGTGTGGAGCATTTTGACCATTTGATGGATTTGGCGGGAAATGGTGATATTTGACTTCGGGTTTCGACTTAGCAACTAGGGGGGTGGGTTTGTAGGGTTGATGATGAGTGGATTGAGGTGTTGGGATAAGGTGAAAAAGGTGGATGGGATGGGTGTTTGCAGAAGAATCAGGCAGGTGGTGGAAGGTGAAGAGGATAAGGGAGGAAATGGATATTTTGATGGTTGGTTTGACCAGGGGGTCAAAATGGGAAGGGGTCCAAAAGGTCTTTTTCTGGCAGGGGGTCATATGTGGGAAAGGGTCAAGTCTTAGTTTAATATAACAAGGACTAAAATGTAATTATCCAATTCTTGAAGGACTAATCCTGCCATTATTCAAAAGTTGTTACAAGGACTAAAACTGACAACCTTCAAAAGTACAAGGACTTGTTTTGACAATTTCAAATTTTCCAGGGACTAAACTTGCCAAATTTCAAAGGTTCAGGGACCTTTTCTGCCATTTAACAAAAGATTTATTCAAGGACCATTTTTGATAAATTAGAATATTTCAGGGACCTTGAATAACATTTTTCTTTATTTGGATTTACCAGGGACTGTTTTTGACAACTTTTCAAACTTGGGGGACTAAAACTGCCAATTATGCAAATTTGATACGTTTTTCACCAGATTTTGATATTTTTGCATTTAAAACACATAAAACACTTATTTGTGATATTTTTATCATTTTGATGCATTTCTGAGTGTTTTCAGATGTTTTTGCAGTTTAAATAGTACAAAAATGATGAGTATTTAGACACTCATCAATCCCCCACACTAAACTATTGCTAGTCCCTAGCAATGATTTGAGAAAACATAATGGATTTTAATCTCTTTACCAAAAGCCATTACTTCTGGAGTAGCCAAATGTTTTAGTTCAAGTAAGAACCATGGTACACGGATAACCATGTGATTTTGAGCAAACCACCAGCTTTCAACGGATTTGATTTTGTCTTTACCGAAGCCGTACCCTTCTGGACTAGCCAACTCTTAGATAAATTATTATCTTTGGTGAGCTGATTACCAATTATGGTTTTTCCACTGCCTTTACCACAAGCCATAACCTTGCGGGCTAGCCAACTCTTCACTTTTAAGGATATGGTGAGTTGAATACCATACAATTTTGGGCAAATTGTAAGCCGTCAACGGATTTGAGATATCTTTACCAAGAGCCGTTTGCTCTGGATTAGCCGTCCTTATGTGGGTTAGACATGGTGGAATGATTACCATTTGTTGTGTTTAGTACATAGTACTTCCACTAAAAAAAATTTTTAAAATTTGGCCATTTTGGGGGAAAAAGGGACTAAAAGGGTACATTTATGATCAAAATTCGCCAGAATTTCCCCCCCACACTTAGAAATGAATATTGTCCTCAATATTCAAAGTGTGGAAACACAACAATTATTCTCTTTTTTAATATTTACAATTTTCAAAGTTTTTATATATACATATACAACAGGTGGGGTATTACCCCCACACTTGGGTGGAACACACGGGTAAAAACCCATGTTTTAGCTACTGTTTTTGATTACCGAGTCGCTAGCTTGACTCGACCCCGAATTAATTTGTTCATGGGGAAGTAAGTGGAAGAAACAATCTCCATCGGACTTTCATTCAAGATGTTTGTATAAACATTGAAGTACGTGAAAGTTCCACACCGATGAGATATACATAGAACCGCTCACAAATGGTATATGGAAATGCCTGGGTCAAAGATAATGTCTTCATTCCCGAAGGAGTGAAGAACAGGAGAAGTGACAGGATATATGAAGAAAAGAAAGAAAATCATGATACAAATCATGACTAACTCTTCATCCTCAATAGGAGAATTCATAGTTTCATGAATCTCCTCAGTTAAGCTCATTTGATCAAGACATATTATGGGTGTGTCTAGATCAAAGTAGAAATTATCATACTCCGGCGGAGATATGATATGAGTGAGTTCACCGGCGAACTCCTCGAAGGTAAATGAATCATATTCAGAATTGGTATCAGTGGGTTCACTAGTGAACTCATCCAATGTAAATGATTCATAATCGGGGAGAGAATTATGAGAATTAAAAGTGGTACCGCCACTAATCTTCTCCCATAATATCAAAACAGAAGGCTTCCATTTTCGGAATAGAATCATCGGAAAGAATGTCACTATCCTTAATGGGGATAGGAGATGAAATAGGTTTTTCATTGAAAGCCTCGATTTTAGAAATGAGAAGTCGACATTCAGAATGTTGCACGAAGTTCTTCATCTTTGATTTCAGTGTCAGTAACTTCATCATTCTCTTCTTCTAAGCTAACAAGCTCGGAAGGTAATTCTTCCATATAACTGATGTCTCCACAAGATAACGAATCGTCATCAATAGAATCGGAGCACATCTCAACATGATTACTTTGGAAGACAAGAGGAGGAGGGATATCACACACATGATCAAGAATTCCCTGTGACTCTCTTGGGATTGGGACAAGGTTCTCAACACTAGACTTTATGAGTTCGTCCGATTCCTTTTCAGGAACAGTGTCAAGAAGCTCATCCCCCATGTTCAGAGAGTGAGTGGGAGCCTCAGGTGTGATAACAACAGACTGAGGGAGTTTAGAAGGACTAGCATACATATGTTTTATACTTAACATTTGTTCTTCTGCTAGTAATTCCATCATAGTCTTTTCTCCCTGATTTTCCACGGAAGGAATCTCAACTGATGAACTTGATGAATCTGTACATAATTCACTAATATCAAGGGTAACATCATCATTATCATCATCAGGAATGAAACGGAATCGAGAGCTGGATTTGAATGCTTTTTGTAGTCTAATTGATTCCCTAACAGTGTTTTCAATGGCAATCTGGGAATCTAATTTAGCAGCCCGTTCCTCAGCTAACAATTCTTCCATGGATTTTTCATTTGGATTATTTTGGGACGACATAGCCGACTCCTCCTTAAGTTCTTTTAATAACTCCAGAGTCTTCAGTAGAAGGTCTGTCGTAGTTTCATGAGGAGTCGCTTGAATCATTTGGTACTGTGGAGGTTGGTCTTGATACGAAGAGTCGTAATTGTTACAAGGAATTGGATTCCCTGTTTGACAATCCGAGCTAGAGTGAGGACCTCCACAATACTCACAACAGTAAAACTGATGTGGCTGTGAGTCGTATGTGCTGGAGTCATAATTGTTATCGGGAACCTGCTCATAGACAAGCGTGTTTCCCGATTGACAATCAGAACTGGAGTGTGAACCATCACAGTACTCACAACAGATAATCTGAGTCTCAAAGTGTGGTAGCTGATGGAATAAATCAGTCGTGTTATGGTAGGAATAGGGATCTTGGTTATAGACAGACCCGTTTCCTGATTCCACCATGCTACAACTGGGGCAATTGCCACCATTATAAGGACCACCACACCATTGACAACCAAGAGGGTGAGGATAAGACATAGAAAGAATCAAAGGTTTACAGAGGGTAAGAAATGAAGAATCAAAAGGGTAAGAGGGTAAAGAGGAATATTTTTGGTATTTTTGAAAAACATGTTGAAAAAAACAAAGAATGAAAATCTTTTTGGGTTTTTAATTTTTATAAGAAGATATAAATATATAGATGGTATAAACAAGGAGTGATGTCAAATCACTAATCTGCTAAACGTAAGACTATTAGCACTGCTCCCCGGCAGCGGCGCCAAAATTTTATGCGCTCCAGAACAGTCAAGCTAAATCACTCAAGTCCGCCACTTGTGAATGGCGGACCGTAACAAGCTTAAAACGGCTCAGGAACGAAATCAATGAAGATCAGGAGAGTATAGTGTTTCCCCAGGTCGTTAAGTCCCAACGAGCTGTGCGAGAATAGTCAAACGTAAAGTGATCGAGAGGATTTGAACGGGAAAAGAGATTTGAAGATGATTATAACTAAGGAAAAAGCCCATAAACTACAGGGGCTTAAATGCAAATTAAAGGAAATTAAAAAGATAAAATCTATTAAATAAACGCTATCACTATAATTAAAATGATGAACGTTTAAAACTCAAAACTTAAAAACTTACGTTTAAAATAAAATTACGTAAACGTGCAAAATAAAAAGTGAAACTTACACAATATAAATCCTAAAAATATGAAAAACACATTTTTACAATCCTAATGATAAAAGAAAATTTATAGAAAAAGAAAATTATTTTTATAACTAATTATCTAATTATTATTAATTAAAAACTATTTTTAACTATTTAATAATTACCTAAAATACAAGAAATTAGGAAATAAATCTAGAAAAATAAAATTAAGACTTAGAAAAGTCTAAAATAACAAACTAGAATTTTCAAAACTATTTTTGTATTTTTATGATTATTTTTCTATTTTCTAGGAATTTTAAACTATTAAAAATTACTTAAAATATTTAAAAATACAAATTTAACTAAGAAAAATCTGGAAAAATACTTTTTTGGCTTTTTATATTTGTCTTAACTTAATAAAAATGAAAACTTATTTTTTAGAACCTTTTTCTAATTTTTTATATTAAATACTAATTAAAAATGCTTAAAAACTCATTTAAAATAGGAAAAATAGCAAATTAACTTAGAAAAATCTGAAAATTTCAGGAAAAGTCTAAAACATATTTGGGAAGCTAGGAAAATTGGAAAAACAAGTGCTTGTTTGGAAGAATATGCAACTGATGTGCCAAGTGCTTATAAATAAGCACTTGGATAAGCCAAAACCACACCACAAGGTACCAAACTGAGAAAGGAGCTACTATAAGCTAAAATAACCTAAATGCAACAGATATCAACAAGCTAATACCTCTGGAATAGCAAAATGAACAGATTTGATATGTGAGCTCATAAGCTAAAAACAGATTTGGGTTGTCTACTTTAAGCTAGAATATAAGCACCTAAATTAGCTAGAAACAGGAAAACAGAACTTGGAACTTGGAGAAGACCTGGGTAAGATTATGCAAACCAAAGCTCAGTCCTTGCCAAGCTCAAATGAGCTTATGGCAAGAACTGCAAGATCTCAAAAGCCCTGTGAGGCTTGATGCCTGCACAGGGCAACTGACCTCATATTGAACAAATTGAATTGGGGCTTAAAGAAAATTTAGAAAATTTGGCAAAAATGACCATGATAAAGTAAACCAGAAGCACTTTCTAAAACAACAAGATTTATTGAAAAGGCTCTGAAATGAGCTTGTAAAATTTACTCTCGTTGGCCAAAATTGACATTTTGCCATTTTGACTTTCTTAGTAAAACTGAAAAGTTGACTTTCTTGAGTTTTGGACTTGATTTAAGGACTGATATTGATAATTTATGATGAAATGGAACTATATTAGGCTATGCTACTAATTTCTACACATGAAACAATCATTTGATTTCTCAACTCCTTATCAGATATGTCATTAAGACAGGTTGCTAAGATCTTTTGACTTTGGTTGTTCTGATGACCAAATGATTGACTAAAGTGATTCAAGAAACTTATTTTAAGATTGTATAGACAGGTATCAAGCATAGACCAAAGCTAAAACTCACACAAACCATTAATCCAAACACCCTTTGATTCCAACTGATTTGCAATCAAACTAAGCTAAACACTAAACAAACTTGAATTAATGATTAAACTGATCTTACAATACCTAAACACAGCTAATGAAACAGGATTGAACAGGTTACACTACAATTGCAAATACAAGCAAAACAAAATGGAAACTGATGAAAAATGTAAAATTGAAACAAGTACTCACATGTGTCCAGCTATTGCAGGCCAACACCAAAACTAATTCTACACTCACCTAGTCTATTTCAACCCAATACCATCACTGTATCCACCATTGACCATTTCCATTGCTCCAGTTTGACTTTTGTTGACTCTGAGTATTTTTAAAAGTACAAACTGAATAACAACTTTCTGAGTAAACATTAAGCTAAAGTGAGCATAAAAAAGCTTGTATGTGAGCTTATACAGGCTTAGTAGCTTATAACATCCACTACAACTAACATTCATACATATACAGGAACTTGAAAATTTGCAAAATATAAATTCGTACTTGGAATTTGAAATTTATTACTTAAAAAGCTTTATATTACACTGAGATGACTAATTTCAAAGCTTAAAAGCTTAAACAAAGACTGGAATTTAAAACATAATTAAATCGACATTTTTAAACTAAAAATTACACTACTTGTCTTCCCCTCTGCTTTTCATCCTTTCTTTTATACCCAAAAGCTCTCCACGTGTCCTTTAGAGCAGATCCCACCACCCTATTGAGCCAATGGGAGAGTGTGGAGCATTTTGACCATTTGATGGATTTGGCGGGAAATGGTGATATTTGACTTCTGGGGTTTCTGACTTAGCAACTAGGGGGGTGGGTTTGTAGGGTTGATGATGAGTGGATTGAGGTGTTGGGATAAGGTGAAAAAGGTGGATGGGATGGGTGTTTGCAGAAGAATCAGGCAGGTGGTGGAAGGTGAAGAGGATAAGGGAGGGAAATGGATATTTTGACTGGTTGGTTTGACCAGGGGGTCAAAATGGGAAGGGGGTCCAAAAGGTCTTTTCTGGCAGGGGTCATATGTGGGAAAGGGTCAAGTCTTAGTTTAATATAACAAGGACTAAAATGTAATTATCCAATTCTTGAAGGACTAATCCTGCCATTATTCAAAAGTTGTTACAAGGACTAAAACTGACAACCTTCAAAAGTACAAGGACTTGTTTTGACAATTTCAAATTTTCCAGGGACTAAACTTGCCAAATTTCAAAGGTTCAGGGACCTTTTCTGCCATTTAACAAAAGATTTATTCAAGGACCATTTTTGATAAATTAGAATATTTCAGGGACCTTGAATAACATTTTTCTTTATTTGGATTTACCAGGGACTGTTTTTGACAACTTTTCAAACTTGGGGGACTAAAACTGCCAATTATGCAAATTTGATACGTTTTTCACCAGATTTTGATATTTTTGCATTTAAAACACATAAAACACTTATTTGTGATATTTTTATCATTTTGATGCATTTCTGAGTGTTTTCAGATGTTTTTGCAGTTTAAATAGTACAAAAATGATGAGTATTTAGACACTCATCACACACTCACACTGACAAAAACACACTCTCCTCTCATCTCCCCAAAATCTAAACCCTAATTCTTCCTCAAGGGCGTCATCTGCTAATTCACCTACCAAACCTTCATCACCTGTAACTAAACCTACTAATTTACCTTCACTTCATCACTCCTAAGTCACCGTAAGTAAACCTACTACTAAATTCACCTACCAAACCTTCGTTACTACAAGTTGCTAAATCACCACAACTATCCAAATCTTCATCATCATAATCATCATCATCGATGCGTTGATTGGTCACAAGCGACGTAAAAAGTCGTTGATACTCTCGACATGTGTGTTCTCTTCCTCCACTTGGACGGTTGGGAGCATAACTTTGTTCTTACTTAGTTAGGCGTGAGAGGTCCTTCCAGGTCTACGTGGCATGTGATTTAAGTCGGGCCTTTATCAAGTGTTGATTGGGTCTTGGTGATGAGCTTGATCCGAGCGTGTAATTAATGGGCTTGGGTTATTAATATTGATACGCTATCAACACTAATGGCACATATCATTTTATCCATTGATCAAAATATACAATGGTTTAGAGGAGTTCGCGCAGTTGTCGCATTTAAATTGGTTACGAAAATAGAGTTACACTATCTATATGTATGCATATAAAACGAGTCAAATTAAACTAATATGATAAGTATTTATTAATCCCGCGTTGTAAAACTCGAGTCAACTTTTAAGCTCGAGTTTTCAGAACCAAATAAATTAAGAGAACTGTATGCATATAAAACGAGTCAAATTAAACTATATATATATAGTGTGGGGTTATTTTCAGAACCAAATAAATTAAGAGAACTGCGAGAACCAATTTAAACCATTGGATTAATTGATCAATGGCTATAATAAAAAGTGGCATAAATGTAATTAAGTCGAATATCTTGTGATATTTTGAAACTGATGAAAGGGCACTATAGGAATTCTATATTTTTTTTTCCAAAACCGTTCCTATTAAAAAGGGGGACATGGGTGATGAAATCAATCATTCGATCTAAATCTCTCTCACATACAAAATATAATCGCAGTTTGCATACTTAATAACCCTACTTTTTTATTCTTCCAGAAGCAAATTGTTTAAATAATGTGGTCAATGAATGACCAATTGCAACATCATCAAATCAAAGCATTTTATGGGGTACGTAATATGTTTTTAAATTGAAAACTTTTTATATCGAGGTTTTGGGTTTCGAAACATCATTTTAGTGTTTCTATGTCGCTAACCATGATGCACATGAAAATAAAAAGTGTTGTTGCGTGTTCTCACCTAGCCTCACTCTTGTTCGTGGGATAACAGAAAAACATCTCTGATCTGAACCCATGGGTTGAAATATGGATTTCGATCTGGAAAAAAAAATTATATTTCATAAAATAAAACCTTTTTTGATATATGGTTTTCGATTTGGAAAAAATTTAGTTTTGAAAGATGGGTTTCTAATGGGGTATATGAGTAATGGTGAGGATGCGCAACAAGTTCCGGTTCATGAACTGCTTGAAGAACTCAAGATTGGTGATGAAGGTGAAGGTATGAAGGAGAGATTTAAATGTTTTATATTTGGTTTTTTCAAGTGTTTTAGTATTTGACATTTATATGTTTTTTGTCGTGAAAATTTATGGGATTGTACGAGATCAAATTTGGATTTTTGGTTTAAGTTGTGGTATGTGTATTTTTTTGATGAATATGTAGATATAAAACATGTTGCAGTTGATAGGTGACTTTTTTTTTTTTTTTTTGGTCTGCAAACTGATGTGATGTTTTGGTCATAGCTGTCATATGCGATACGTGCCGATGCAGTAGGTGGTCGTATACATGTTATTTTTTATGATTTAACTGTATTTTTTTGTTGAGGCTTAATTGAGTTGGGATGATTTGCCCGCAACACTCTTCTCATTGAATCTATATATATATATGTGTTATTGAGAATGCATATGCATATGTGTTATTGAGAGTTCATATGTGTTTTTACAGTTTGTGTTATTGAGAGTGCATATATGTTATTTAGAATGCATATGTGTTTTTACAGTTTGTGTTATTATGTTGTGGGCAAATCATCCCAACTCTTTTCATTGAATCTATACATATGCATATGTGTTATGAGAGCTTACGCATGTTTTTAGTTTGTGATAAATTTGATACCTTTTGTGCATATGTGTTTTTACAGTTTGTGTTATTATGTTGTGGGCAAATCATCCCAACTCTTTTCATTGAATCTATACATATGCATATGTGTTATTGAGAGTGCACATCTGTTTTTACGGTTTGTGATTAAAGATGTACTAGTTTCTCAAAGAAATCAACAATATGGTCTTGTGTACACAAGGCAAAATACATTGTGCATATATGTTTTGTTAGTTGTAATGATTAAATAATTCGTTTATATGAATTGGGTTGCAGTATGTGATCAGGTATGACAATGTGCGATGTGAAGAGTCGCTAAGCATGTGTTTGTACATATTACCAAGTGAGAAGATCGTTATGATAAAGAAGTGAAGAGAAAATAGATGTGCATATATGACAAACCCAAATTAGTTCTGTTAAAGATTAGTAGACATGGCTAAACATCAACAAAACTTTGATTTATTCTTTACTTTTAGAATTTTGTATTTGAATTGTATATTACATGATTTTAGATCTTGTGTATGATATTTTTGTTTTGAAATGTATACAGTAGATGTAAAATATTTATGTTTGTTATTCCATGCACTTATGTAAATATTTGTGACCAAAACATATTAGATGTTTAAGCAAATGTAAATAAAAATATATGTAAATTTACATTTTATAAAAAAAACACATGTGCATATTACCTTTTGAAATCGACCATGCAGAAAAAAGAAATTAATTCAAAAGAAAATTAAATTAAATTCCTAAATTTTAGGAACTAAAAAAACGTTTTTTATTAAAAAAATTCAAAAATAAATGAAAATTGTAATTTTACTATTATACCCTTTTGAATTATGTAATTAAAATAAATATTCAAAAAAATCTGATTGGTTGATGTTGGTTCTCGCAGTTCTCCCGATTTATTTGGTTCTAGACATAACCTCACCATATATATATATATATATATATATATATATATATATATATATATATATATATATAGATTGGGTTCAAATAAGATCCATCTTAAAGTTATAAAAATAAGACCCATTCATGAACCAATAAAATTGAGGCATGTGGCAATAAATTTAAAACACAAAAAAAAGAAAAGGAAAGTTAATAAAAATTAATTTGTATAGGCTGGAGGGTATTATAGGTACTTTGCACATCTTATTTTTATTCCTATCCCTAACTATCCTCCAATGTATATCACAATAAACATCCATTTATTTTCTCATTATCTCTCCTCTCTCCCAAAAAAATTTCCAGCGACTCACATTGACATCTTTATTTCACCATCAATAAAACCATCTAATATTATATTAGATCCGAACCCTATTCAACCTCCATAAAAAAAAACATAGATCAGCATGTATAAACTCTCCACCAAGCTGCTTTTGAGCAATTGTATCTCAACCATAGCAGCCGACATTTCATGCCGTTTTTTGGCCGGCGAGACATTTGTTTTTCCGGCGAGGCTTTGTTTTTCCGGCGAGGCTTTGTTTTTCCGGCGAGGTGGGTTTTTGGGTTTGTGTAACAGATCGGTATACAAGATGGTGGGAATACACGGATTTGTTAGATCCGTATATCATGGCTGTGTTTATGTACTAGATTTGGTACATAATATATTCGATGTATCGGAATCTGCTACTTTTCGATTTTGATCTATTTTCTTGGTACACAGATGTATGTTTTTATGATCTCCAGCCGTTAGCAAGTAATATCTTTGTTGTTTTTTTTTGATGTACTGGATTTATCAAGAAGGTGGGTTTATCCGGTGTACCGGATATCAAGAAGGCGAGTTTATCCCTAGCAGGTGATATCTTGGTTGGATTAATGGGTGACGAATTGATCTTACGATGGCTGGAATAATGTTTGTATAAAAGACGCTTGGTACATCGGATACGTCGCCGGTACACCGGATTCATCGTCGGTACACCGGATACATCGGTGTACTTGCTATATCGCCAGATCTGATTGCTTTTGGTTGTGGCTAGTCTCGAACAACCCAAAAAAAGCAACCAAGATCTGTTGGTGTATTTGGTATAGCAGGTGATACCCGAAAGCATGATATATCAGGTGTAATAGCATATTCTAGGTAAAATATCAGATTTTTGTATAATATTCGGTGTAATAGCAGATCTGTTGGTGTATTTTGTAATTTTTTTTGTAACATAGTTGGTGTAACAAATTTTTTTTGTATAGCAGATTTTTTATTGTAATAGCAGATTTTTTTTTGGTAAGATTATTGGTGTATTTATGTTTGTAAGATTGTTGTGTATTTGGTATAGAGATGATATCCGGTAAAATCGGATATGTGACCATTATGGATTTATCCGGTGTACCGGAATCTGCTGGTAGCCGTTTGGTTTTGACCATCGTGGGTATATCCTAACGGAATCTGGTATATATATGTGTTTAATGTACCATATTTTTGTAAAAAATAAATATAAATAAAATAGACGAAAGTTTGAAAAAAGAATGACCAAATTTGAATTTGAATTGTCCAAAATACCCTTGAAATCATATTTAATTATTAAAATGTCACTCATTTAATGCTAATCTCATCCATCACAATTACAATGATCCAATGGTTCATATTGGGTCTTACTTTTAAAACTTTAAGATTGGTCTTACATTAACCTTCCCCTATATATATATATATATATATATATATATATATATATATATATATATATATATATATATATATATATATATATATATATATATAGAGTAGGGATCCAGTGAGAAGTAAATTAAAATAAGAAGTGGTGAGAAGTGGACCAAAACCACGCATTTGAGATGCAACGACTTGCATTAGATGCATTCTATTCATATAGATGCAACATCTTGAGTTTCAAAAGTTAATTTGATGTATAGATGGTGCAAATTGATTTTCATGATTTTAGACGCACGTGCTGAGGAAAAAAAATAAGAAAATCATGAAATGCATCTAATATAATGTATATGCATCTAATTAAAAGCTAGAAAACACATTATTGTATGCTTATAATGCATCTAAGATTATAGGGATGCATTTAATTTAGGTCGATGCATCTCAATTTCATAACAGTAGTTCTTCTTATTCCTTCTTATTTTAAGTAATCTTCTTATTTGATCCTAACTCTATATATATATATATATATATATATATATATATATATATATATATATATATATATATATATATATATAAAACTAGACGAGTACCCGCGCCTTGAGCTGCAACGTATCTAGTTTCACAAAATTTTAGCGGTGATTAAGTTTGTTTCATGAATGAGGATTTTAAGTGTTAATGAATCCATTTTGAATGATTATATTGTTTTTCCATAGTTGTTTTGTATTTGAGATTGTCTTTTTATAGCATTTTTGTAAGTTGCATTAATCAATTAATATTAAATAATAATAACGCTATTTTTTGGTGAAAGGACAATTAACAACATTTTTTTGTATCCCTAAAGACCAAGAGTACATAAATAGTTAGTGTACATAAACAAAAAAAAATGCGAATACAAACATTTATCTTTCGTTTTTATGTCTCAACCTTTCACAGGTTCCAAAATTATTTCATCATTTCTCATATAATTTTGTCAAATTTGAATCTGTTTCGACCCGGTGGTTCAACCGGTTGAACCGTTCATCAAAAAAGAAGTCGATTTAAACCGAGTCAACCCGAAAGGTTGGGTCGAAAACAAGTCAAATTAAATCGGGTTAACCCGCCGGGTTTGAAGCGTCCCGTCAACCCGGTTTTGATATGTATTAATAGTTTCCATTTGAAATATATGTCTTCAACATTTGTATCGGTTTCATAGGGTCCTCTCGTTCGTTTTGGACGGCTTTAATTGGTTAGCCGAACCGGTGGCGATACCGGTTCCGGTTGGCACGTGTTTGGTCCGGTCCGATTTTTCAAAACTATATGTAACATCAACTTGTTAGCTTGTATGAAGTTTTGTGTGTTTTTATTAATTTGTATAATGTGTATAATAACATGTACTTTTCATTTTAGGATGTTTTAAAAATATCATTAATTAGTGTGTTTAATTATTTTATATTTTGGATTATGTTGTAGCTTCTTTATATTGTACATTAAGAAAATTTTATTGTACATTTTAGTAAGGGGTGTTTTAATTTGTTGTTTTTAATTTGGTAGATGTGCTTTTAATTTGTTGTACAATGTGAATAAATTATTGTATTTTTAAGTAGTGGAGTGTTTTAATAAGAGTATTAACTACACTATTCTCTCTCATTTGACTTTCAATATTCAATATTCAAGTTTTCACTTTTCCACTTTGACAGTTTTTCCATTTTAGATAGTAAAGATATATATATATATATATATATATATATATATATATATATATATATATATATATATATATATATATATATATATATATATATATATATATATATATATATATATATATATATATATATATATATATATTAATCTTTGTAAGATTATAATTTGTGATCATACAAACTTTTTCAATGTAATACTTTGTGACTATGCAAGTTATCATTATTTATGTTTAATACTATTATTGAAGATTTAATAAGGTTGATATGTAACTGATTATTAATAAGTTATCAATTCTTCAAGTTATTGTATGAAATCATATTACTAATGGTGTAAAAATACTAATAAACGTGAAATGGTGTGGGTTTGATCGAGAATTATGCATATAAAGGACACCCAGATAAAATCACTGACAAGAACGTAATCTTCGATGGGAATTGAGACAGTTTTGGAGAAGCCTTTATTAATCAAGTTTAAGGATGGGGATGACCACCCCTTCTTAAACCTGCCTAATGCCATTTCTAGTTATCGAAATACTACTTATATTGATTAAAATAAATTATAAAGAGAAAATGAGGGAAGTTGGAGATGTTTTTGGCTATAGGAGGCTACCACATATTATTATATATACTAAAAGGCAGGAGCCTTTTTAGTATATATAAGCATTAAATGCAAAGTTTGTTAAATTGGCGAAAACAGCTCCTGAGGTTCAAGTGTCGTTGCAAAATAAGTCTTTTAGCATTAATAATCTTTCGCAACTTGGCAAAAACAGCCCTTGAAGTTTAAGTGTCGTTACAAAGCACGTCCTTTAAGCAATCCCGCTGCATCGCGCGGGTTTTCCAACACTCGTTTATACTAGTACTAAGTATGTACACACATAAATGATTGTTCTACACTCTTGATATGGAGGTGGCTAGTCACTTTATAAAAGTGTTCCACACTATTCCATGTAAGAAACCAAAGAGCTTTACAAGTATCTTCTACAACATTCAAAGGCTCTTCATTTTTAAGAACTAGTTTAGTATTGTTAACTATTGGCTATCGCTATTATTTTTTCTCTCAAATCAAATGTTCACTTATAAAATGCAAACAATTATAATAAAATACAATTAAACAATAGATCAGTAAATGTCACTTTTGTTTTGCAAAAACATATAGATTTTGTTAAATTTAGAAATAAATACATGTTTTATGAGATATCAAACTAAAAAAGCAAATACTTAGGTTGTGTTTAGTTGAGGGAAAATACCCTTGTTTTTCACAAAATGTTTTGTGGAAAACAAGGAAAACAGAGATCGCGTTTAAATCAATGTTTTTCAACAAAATGTTTTGCAAAACACAAATCCTCTATTTCCTAACTCAAGAAGGAAAATTACAAAACAAATTTTAGTTGTTTTCTTTGTTTTCTTTTTAACCCTCAACACTCCCTCCATTTCTTCAAAACAGAAAATATAAACATCAACTAAACGCGTTTTTTATATTTTCAAGTGTTTTGTGGAGATTAATTCTCCTTTCAAATTTTTACAAAACTAGAGATAGAAAATAAGAGAATTTGTTCTCCAACTAAACGGACCCTTAGGTTGCGTTTAGTAGAGAGAAAACACCCTTGTTTTCCACAAAATGTTTTGTGGAAAACAAGGAAAACAGAGATAGCGTTCAAATCAACGTTTTTCAACAAAATGTTTTGCAAAACACAAATCCCCTATTTCTTAACTTAACAATGAAAATTACAAAATAAATTTTAGTTGTTTTCCTTATTTTCCTTTGTAACCCTCAACCCTTTCTTCAAAACAGAAAATAGAAACATAACTAAACGTGTTTTCTATATTTTCAAGTGTTTTGTGGAGATTAATTCTTCTTCCAAATTTTTACAAAACTAGAGATAAAAAATAAGATAATTTGTTCTCTAACTAAACGCACCCTTAATATTGTGACAAATATAGCATTCCGGCTACTTTAAATTTATCGTACACATTACTATTTTGTTATTATTATATTTTCTTTTTAAAATTTTAATCAATTAAATGACTTTTGGAAAGTGAAGATAAAACTTTCGTAACTATTTCCTTATTATCGAATTTCATATTGGAATGAATTGAATACTATATGTCATTTTAAAAGTATAAAAAGGTATAATAAAACAAAAACAATGTATTTTGTACTTATTTTAATTAACAGAAAACAATAAAATTATTCCCTCAATCTTTGGTGGCACAAATGTGACCCATATGTGGAAAATTCACAACTCTAGGATAATACTAAAATATTTTTCTGATACAAAATTTGCACAAAAAAGTTTTAGCGTCTCAAATTGCATAAAAAGCATAATGTAAAAATATAAATTTCAAAACCTTGTTTAAAGACTTTTAGTTATACTTCAAACCTTTTGTATCTTACTCACTTAAAAATCTCTTTTTATCTGATCTTGGTTCGATTAATGAAACTAGCAAGACGTTAAGATTTTGATCAAATCTAATAACGTCGGGTGTTTGGCAAAAGTAAATGCTGTGACATTTTGAGCATAGTGAAGCGAGAGTAGCCGTGAAGCGAAGAGAATAGTCAAGCTCACCGCTCACAGCTTCTTAAAGAAGCATTGGAAAATTGAGCATTCCTAAAAAATATGAAAGCTCACCGCTCATTTGCCAAACGATTACTAAAAATCAAAATGCTCATTACTCACCGCTCATCGCTCCAAAAAGCTTCACACCGCTCCGTGCCAAACATACCCGTCATGTCCTTTGAAAACAAGTCTTGCGAGCAGCGATGTTGACTGGTTGAAAACACTTTGAATGTTCACTTTGTATATTTGTTTGCTTTAAAACGAGTGTGGAAACCCGCGCGATGCAGCGGGATTGGCTTCAACGGACTTACTTTGTAACGACACTTAAACCTTAGGGACTAATTTTGCCAAGTTGCTATAGATAGCAATTAATGCTACAGGACTTACTGTGCAACGCCACTTAAACCTCAGGGACTGTTTTTGCCAAGTTGTGAAACTTTGCATTTAATATTTGGACTTACTTTGCAACGCCACTTAAACATCAGGGACTGTTTTTACCAACTTAGGAAACTTTGCATTTAATGCTTTGGGGGTTACTGTTTTCTTCCCCGCTAAATAGTATATATAGTAATAGGTGTATGGTGTTAAATTTTACTTAATCAAAATATTAAATAATATAAATATTACATTTTATTGTTCTTGCTTAACTGCCACATAAATCCAAGTCATAGCATCATGTTTGGAGACGCATCTAATCCGCCTAAACAACCTGCAAATCAAGCATAGTCCATTGCTAACGGAGAGGCTTGCTTCCCTAACCCTTCTACTGTAAGTTATGTTTATTTACAAACGCGATCGGGGCATTTTTATCAATCCACTAGCCCAACCAGTTTTCCACAAAACTACTATCAACACGCCCACCTTGCAACATATGCTTCGACCAATGTTGGCGTATATGTCCGGACGACATGCAGTCCGGCATCATCGCTGGCCGGACGGCATTGTCTAAACCGTCCGGACGACAAATGACAGTATCCAGTTTTTAAGGGATTCTTACCACGTGGCCTATCAACTAGGGTGGCTATAGACTTGCAAACAGGTAATATAGGTCTGCACGAACAGTATATCTACAGTGACGAAGGTACATAGTTGGGGTAGTATAAATACCCCAACACATTTAATGATTCCAGGGATATAAATACACACACATACATTAACCACTGCATTTATTGCCATCTTTACCCTCCAGCTTACTTTCACGCCGGAGCTTGGTCCTGGACATCATCCAGGGCGAGGCTAACGCGTGTTGCTTATTGTGCAGGAAGGAAGACTTTTCCCCTCCGGCATTGTTGATTGAAGCAGGGCTCTCCAGCCTAACCGGATAGCGGGAATTTGCTTCAACAAATTGGCGCCATCCGTGGGACCCTAATTCATTCTACCAGAGAACTGAATGACAGGTCCGGAGTTACGTCCTCCCCCAGAACCTAGCTCCCCGCCGGAACATATAGGCGGGAGCGGGGTCTTCAACACTGAAACCTCCGGAATGCCGGAACAAATACAAGCCCATATGGCATCCTTACAGGCCCTCTTTAGAAAGTACAACGCAACGAGGGCCGGTGTCGTCAGGCCGGTTCGACTCGCTTTCACAGACGAAGACGAGCAAGAGGAAGACGCTGTACCAAACCCCAAAGATGACCTCAGCAAGCCACATAAGGAATTGGCCCGGTCACCCTTTACAAGGAGAATAGTGGAGTTCACTGGTCCCAAATGCATCATGCCTGCTAACTTGAAGTTGTATGATGGTTCGGCTGATCCCGATGATCACGTCAACCGCTTCGTTGGAGCAGCAAACCAAGGAGAATGGCCGATGCCTGTGTGGTGCCGGATGTTCCAACAGACTATGGATGGAGCAGCGCAAGGGTGGTTCAGCAATTTGGAACGAGGGAGCATCGACAGTTGGGACGAACTAAGAGAACAATTCACTACGAGGTTTGCTCTGCGACAAAAGAACCTGGAGGATCCCACAGAGATCACCCGGATTGTCAGGCAGGCAAACGAAACACTACCAATATTCAAAGAACGATGGACCGACGAGGCCAGCCGGATACCGGGAGTGCCGGAGCTCATGAAAATATCGGCATTCATGGGTGCTCATCGGTGCCCTGACCTGTCCAAGAAGTTTTCCGATCAAATACCGAAATCCGTAAAAGAAATGATGACCAGAGTGGACGATTATATCCGGGCGGAAGAGGCTTATAAGAACACCGAGCTGCCAAGGGGAGAAACCCCTGACCTATCCGGAAGCCGGGTCAGGTCCCAAGAGATAGGAACCTCAGGGGAGGATTCAATGACAGGAAGAGGGGTGACCGACGGCCCTGGGAAAGGAATGATTCTCGACAGAGAGAAGTCTTCTCCCCTTATGTCTCTCCAAGAGCCGAAGCACGACCCCGAAATGAATTCAAGCGTAACGACTTCAACAAACAGGATGGTAATCGGGTCCTGCTCTCCGGCCTTACCAAACAGCCCAAAGAAATACTTTCCACCGAACACCACCTAAACTTACCCCCACCACCCCCGTTACAAGGGAAGCCAAGCAAAGAAAACGAGGATCGGTTCTGCGAATATCATGGAGAAAGGGGCCATCTCACCAATGACTGTTATCACCTAAAAAGGCAATTGGAGGTGGCTCTTGAATCAGGGAAGTTAGATCACTTGGTCAAGAATGTCCAGCAAAAACGAAGGGAAAGGCCGAGAGGTCACAATGGAAAAGGAAAAGTGATCAACATGGTCCGCCAATACTCGGAGGACCGCAAACGAAAGGGCAGGTTCTATGATGAAGGCTGGATGAATATCCCCATATCTTTCCCCCAGATAAATACAGGCGACCTGTCTGACGAGCCGTTAATCGTAGAGGCTGAAATAGAAGGATATTTTGTAAGGAGGGTGTTTGTAGATGAAGGCGCCTCTGTCCAAGTCATGTACGAACATTGTTTCAGGAACTTTTGTCCTTCCATCCAATCTCTGCTGCAAGAAACTAGTTCTCTGCTGGTAGGATTTTCCGGCGAAGTCATCAGGCCGATGGGGAAGATAGAACTAGAGGTCCGCATGGGGGATCATGGTTTATTCCGGACGGTGATGATGACGTTCACGGTAGTGAGATCGCCTTCTCCCTACAATATAATATTGGGCCGAACGGGTCTCAAAGAATTAAGGGCCATACCCTCTACCATTCATGCAATGATGAAATTCCCCACTCCGGGAGGGATAGCCACTCTGATTGCCAAAAGGGCGGTAGTCATGGAATGCAGGAGATTTGAGGAAGGGCAAGATCCCCGGAGAAGCTGCTCTTCCGAAAGGGAAATAGAAACTTGGGATCAAGAAACCCAAGAAGGCCAAGAACAAACGGAGGACATCCTAGTTAACGCAGCCTACCCAGAGCAACGAGTAACCATAGGAACCAAGTTCTCACGAGAATGCCGGAGGCAACTCATCGAGATCCTGAGGAAGAATAAAGATATTTTCGCCTGGGAGCCGGCAGACATGACCGGGGTGCCAAGACGCCTCATACATCACTCTCTCTGCGTGAACAACTCTGACACACCGGTGGCCCAAAAAAGGAGAATATTCTCGCGAGAAAAGAACCAGGTAATCAACAGAGAAATGGAGGAATGGGTCAAGGCTGGCATAGTCCGGCCAGTAAGGTACCCGACATGGATAGCCAATCCTGTGTTAGTTAAGAAATGTGACGGAAGCTGGAGAATGTGCATTGACTTCAAAAATCTGAACTCCTCATGCCCGAAGGATTACTATCCTTTGCCGGAGATAGATTGGAAGATTGAATCCGTCATGGGGTATAAATATAAGTGCTTCCTTGATGCCTACAAGGGTTATCACCAAATCCAGATGAACAGGGACGATGAGGAAAAAATTGCATTCTACACAGACCGAGGAACATACTGCTATACAAAAATGCCTTTCGGACTAAAGAATGCTGGGGCAACCTATCAACGGTTGGTAGACTTCACTTTTCAATCACAGATAGGGAGAAATCTGGAGGCATATGTGGACGACATGGTCATAAAAAGCCGAACAGAACGAGAAATGATCGCCGACATCGCGGAAACCTTTGACAATCTTAGGAAGATAAACATGAAGTTGAACCCGCGAAAGTGTTCTTTCGGGGTGGAGGAAGGTAAATTCCTCGGCTATATGGTGACATCGGAAGGAATAAGGGCTAACCCAAGGAAAACAAAGGCTATAATGGAGATGAAATCTCCGAAACCTTAAAGAAATGCAAAGCCTGAGTGGGAAGCTTGCGGCTTTAAATAGATTCCTATCAAAGTCGGCGGAAAGAGCTCTCCCTTTCTTCGACACGCTAAAGAACATCACTAAAGAAAACAAGGACGAATACCGATGGACGAAGGAGGCCGAGTCGGCTTTTCAGGAGATGAAGAGGTTGATACTCGAATTACCTTCTTTATCCACACCGAAGGCCAAGGAACAACTGTTCATATATCTCTCGACCTCATCAGGAGCCGTAAGTGCGGTGCTCCTGGTAGAAAGAAATGGGAGATAGTTGCCGGTGCACTATGTTAGTCGGACACTACATGAAGCAGAGAGATACTACACCCCTATAGAGAAGTTGGCTTTGTGTCTGCTACACGCATCCAGAAGGCTGAGGAGGTATTTCGAGGCTCACCCCATCAGGGTCATAACTGATCAACCCATCAAGCAAATACTGAATAAACCGGAAGCCTCGGGAAAGTTAGCCAAATATGTTGTGGAGCTAGGAGCATACAATATCACTTATACTCCTCGCAACGCAGTCAAGGGACAAGTGCTAGCGGACTTCCTAACAGAAGTGCCGGTGGAATCTAGAGGTAGGCCAAGTCCGAATGTTATGGAAGTGGAGGAAGGAGAATGGTTGTTATATACAGACGGAGCCTCAAATAACAAGGGATCTGGAGCATGTTTAGTTCTCATCAGCCCAGAAAAGGTAGAACTGACCTACGCCCTGCGGCTAAACTTTCCTAGCACCAACAACGAGGCAGAGTATGAGGCCCTGCTAGCCGGCCTAAGGATCGCAAGAAAACTCAAGATCAAGGTTTTAAGCGTGCGAGTGGATTCAAAACTTGTGGCCAGTCAGATTAATGGGGAATTCACGGCCACCAAGGAAAGCATGCAGAAGTACCTAGCCCAGGCAAGGAAGTACATATCCGGCTTCCAAAACTTTAAGATTCGCAACATTCCGAGGGCCCAAAATCAAAAAGCGGATATATTAAGTAAACTAGCGGCAGTGGCCTTCGACCACCTGACCAAAGAAGTGCTCGTAGAAATCCTGGAAAGGCCGTCGAGAGATGAAGAAGTAATTAACACTGTGGTAGAGGAGGAAACGGACAACTGGATGACACCGATCATCAAGTGTCTGGCAGAGGGTGTGTGGCCGGAGGATCCAAATGAGGCTAGAAGCTTAAGAATGAAAATTCCGCAGTATGTTATGGAAGAAGGTGTCCTCTTTAAGAAAGGCTACTTGGTACCGATGATGAGATGTAGGGCAGCGATATGTGCAAATTACATCATCCGGGAGGTGCATGAGGGTTGCTGTGGGATGCACTCCGGACCGAGGATCGTCGTAGCCAAGCTTATGAGACAAGGATATTATTGGCCTACCATGCACCGGGATACCCGAGAAGAAATCAGGAAATGTGACTCTTGTCAGATACACTCCCCGGTACCAAAACTACCCAAGACGCCACTGACGTCGATCATGTCCCCGTGGCCTTTCTACCAATGGGGAATGGACGTGTTGGGCCCCTTTCCGAAGCACCGCCGCATCAAATATGTGATTGTGGCCATAGACTATTTTACTAAGTGGATAGAAGCGAAGCCGTTGGTTAAGACGACGGGCAAGGATGTCATAAAATTTGTGTACGAGATATTGTATGCGGTGTATGGTTTGTCAAGATCATAGTCACCGACAAGCGGAACCAATTTCTTGAATGACCCGTCAAGAAATGGTGCGAGGGTTAAAGATCAAACAAATAAACACACCGTATGCATCCGCAAGCTAATGGATGGTAGAACGGGCAAACCGAAGCTGATGGATGGGATAAAACAAGGTTGGGAAGGAGAAGGCGGGATGGCTAGATGAGCGCCTAACGTTTATGGGCGCACCGGACGACTCTCAAAACATGCAACGGAGAAACCCCTTTCGCTTAACGTATGGCGGTGAGGCTATAATCCCAAATGCGAAATAGGAATGCCTACGCACGGACGATGATGTTCCGAGAAGATCGAACGAGGAACAACAACGCCAATTTAGACCTCTTACAAGAAAGAAAGGAAAACGCCGCCATCCAGAAGCTAATACAAGACACAAGTAGAACAATACTACAACCGGAGGGTTAAGCCAATGAATTTCAAAATAGGAGATTTTGTCTACCGAAAGAACGAAGCAAGCCGGGTGGAAAATCTAGGAAAGTTAGGGCCCTATCGTATAATAGGAGCAAGTGAGAATGGCTCTTATAAGTTGCAAACAATGGAGGAGAAGGAGGTCCCCCGGACCTGGCACGCTATAAATCTTAGAAACTGCTTCTTATAGTTGCTATTGTGACAAGAATCCTATTGTCATTGTGTAATCCGAAAGGACTATGTATGATCAACTAAATGATAAAAGTTTCCCCGCAGTAGGGAGATAATTTTCCAAAACTGTGGTGATAATACAACAATTCCGATGGCTGGCCCCCATCGAGTATGAAAAATAACAACTGGTGATAATACAACAATTCCGATGGCTGGCCCCCGTCGAGTATGAAAAATAACAACTGGTGATAATACAACAATTCCGATGGCTGGCCCCCATCGAGTATGAAAACATAAAATACCCAAGTAATGGATGCCCTCCAACTTCAGGAGGATGCCCGGACACCGGATGCACAGCCTACGCGGTCGGATGCCCTTAGAATAACCTAAGGAAGACAAATACCCAAGTAATGGATGCCCTCTAACTTCAGGAGGATGCCCGGACACCGGATGCACGGCCTACGCGGCCGGATGCCCTTAGAATAACCTAAGGAAGACATTACGAAACCAAAAAAGAGAAAGAAAGTGCAAAAGGAATACATGTCAAGCAAAAAAGAAATCCATTCACAAAACTAGTTAACGATAAACGGACATTGTTAGTTATTACAATAATATCATACGAATAATTGTTCACAAAGATACAAGTCCTAAGAATGTCCAGGCTTAAGCATTCTCCTCCGCTTCGTCCACCGGAGTCTCGGTGGTAGGAGGAGCCCCGGATGGTCCGGGCGTATCCTTGCTGACAGGAACCTCTGGCTCCAGGTTCATTAGATCACCAAGAGGCAAGCGGCAAGAGTCGGCAAGCTTCTGAATAAAGGGATACTCGGCTTCAAAAAGCTTGTCATATTCGGCCCTCCACAAGTTCGGGGCATCCCTGTTGACCTTCCAGATCTTTTGCAAGGCGACCTCCGTCTCTTCCTCGGTCCTGTTCACCTTGGCCCCGGTCACAAACCCTGCTTGGTAGGTCAAGCTATACACTTTAGCCATACTCTTTTTGTACTCGACGCTACCAAACAACGACTGGACCCGACAAAAGGCAATAACATCCGGACAGCATTCTGCTTAACCACCTCACTTTGAGCGACCTCGGCTACCAATTTGCTGTTTTCCACCTGCAGAGCGGCTAGAGACTGGTCTTTGATGGCCAACTCACTTTCCAACTTCCTTATTTTTTCAGCCTGAGCACTAGAAGTCTCTCTCCACTCATCTCGGTCCCGGGTTACCCTGTCAACCTCTTCCTCCAAATCTTTCTCTTTACCGGCACTGGTTTTCAGATCGGAGTCTAGTTTCCTCAACCCCTCTGTCAACCTTTTATTCTCACCTTCGGCGGCAAGGAGTTTCTCCGCAAGCCCCTCGCAACCTTTGTGAGCTTCATTCAGATAAAAGTAACCGTTGGAAAGATCTCGGAACCTCCTTAACAGTTCGCCCTAGACGATCACACTTTTCCCGAAATCCTCGTACGCCTGGCGAATGAGATCAATATTGTTTATCTGCTCCAAAGCCTCTCTCTCAGCCGGAGTGGCAACATTGTCAATCATCTCTCTGCAAGACCGGTACGTGTTTATCCGGACGTCGTCGCGGAGACCCCACTGGGGGAGGAAAACATTGGTAGCCTCATCTGCAGCGAAAAACGAAAAGATATAAAAAAAAAAAATAAATAAATAAGGAGGACAGGGACGAAAGTAAGATCAAAGCATACCTGAATCCAACACATTGACCCGCTCAACGTAGTCAGGACCGCGGCTACGAGGGGCAGATTGACCTAGAGGACGACACAAAAAAAAGTTAGCAATTAGAAGTGATAAAAGGAAGGTCTGTCTGTGTTTCAAATATTTACCTTCGGAGTTGCGAAGAGGAGAGTTCACCGGAGGAACCGGACCCCCTTCTTGAGATAACGGCGTCTGTTGCAATTGATCGCCACCTCCGCTGTTTCGTCCATACCTTCCCGAGCCACAGCTACGCCTCCACCCGTGGCAGCAACAACAGGTGTCCCCTGCTCGGCGGTGAGGTTTAGGTCCGCCCCCCGGCTCGTTTGGATCAGCTTGGTTGATGGGATCCGCGTTTACTACCGGAGAGCCTGATGAAAACTGCTCAACAAAACCAGTCTTTCTTTTTTTCTTCTTCTTGTTTTGGGCCTTGGATGTGCCCTCACCACCCTTCCTCTTGCCCGCCTCCCTTTCTCTTCTCTCCCTGGCTTCCCTCTCTTTCTTCTCCCTAGCCGCCACCACATCCGGATCGGCTTCCTCTGCTCTGAGGGCTAAGAGGTCCTTAGGGGGAAGGGATGCACCAACCGGAAGGGGATCCGTTGTCCTTTTTGGTACCTCTCGAGTTGGGTCAATGGCTGGCCCTTTACTCACCACTGTATCATCCCATTCGGGAAGCTCAAGAAATTCAGACATATTGACAACTGCAAGAAAAAAGATCATTAAAAGCAAAGCACAAGATAATAAACACGGCAAAACCTAGGGCACAAGACAAATAATTACCATGACCCTCGGCATCCTTTAGAAGAGGCTCGAATCCATAACAGGCTTATGGTGGGTTTCCTTAGCAAAATAAGGGTACTGCTCAGCTTCTCGGCGTCCGGCTCGGAAAAGCCGTCCGGGTAAGGATCCGTTATCTTGGATTCTTTGTGCCTCCAGGCCATGGCGTGCGGGATCGCCCTACGGTCAATCAAGAAAAATTTCTCCTTCCAGTGCTTAAGGCCAGTAAGCACTTCCTTAAAACATTTATAAGCCTTTTTTCCCGTTCTACTCTCGAAAGAAAACCAGTGCCCCTGCTTGCACAAATGGTAAAAAGCCCGGAACAGGGAAACCCTAGGACGAATGCCCAAGCTATACCACCTAATTTCAAAAAGGGTCACTCGGTTCAAACCCAAGGGAACAAACTGAGAAAAATGAACCCTAAAATGTCTAATCACGTTTAGCAGAAAGGTCGAGAAGGGAATTCTAACACCTCCGGTATCCAACTGCTGAGGATATATGCCAATTGTATCCGCCGGAAGTTGGTCCATTGTCATATAATCCGGAGGAAGACGGGGACGAAGGTCGTGGGGAATACCATATTCTGTGATTATATTGTCCAGCTCGGGTTGTGTAAGCTTAGATGTATGAATATGCATATCGAACTTCGGAACTACCGAAGGTTGGATAGCTTCGTTGAGATAGGTTACTCGTTTCGGTCACTTGTTCGCCATTACTAAAAGGATGCCTAAGGGATATACAAATAATTACAGGGAAGAACGAGCTAACCTTATAACCGAAGAAGGAGAAGATATTCCGAGAGCGAGCAATGTAAAATTCGTGAGATGTGTGAAATTAAGCGTGGTAAAAAGCTTTTATATAGGCAAAGGAAGAACCCTAAAGAGCCGTCAAACGTCCCATAAGTCAAGAAAAGGTGATGTGGCTCATCTCGCCCGGCCCACGCCAATCTCGGAAGACGAGAATACACGGATGAAAGCCCATTAGACCGGGCAGCCCATCGAATAGCCAAAAACCGCAAATGTCATTAAAACCCACCGCGCAGGTTTCAAAAACACATTCAGAACATTACATACTCAGTATTGCACCACCTTTCACCCGTGATCCAATATCGGGACATGTTGGCGATATGTTCGACGACATGCACCGCATCATCGGGCCGGACGGCATTGTCTAAACCGTCCGGACGACAAATGACAAGATCCGCTTTTAAGGGATTCTTACCGTGGCCTATCAACTAGGGTGGCTATAGACTTGCAAACAGTAATATAGGTCCGCATCGAACAAAGATATCTACAAGGACGAAGGTACATAGTTGGGGTAGTATAAATACCCCAACACATTTAATGATTCCAGGGATATAAATACACACACATACATTAACCAATGATTTATTGCCATCTTTACTCTCCGGCTTACTTTCACGCCGAGCTTGGTCCGACATCATCCAGGGCGAGGCTAACGCGTGTTGCTTATTGTGCAGGAAGGAAGACTTTTCCCCTCCGGCATTGTTGATTGAAGCAGGGCTCTCCAGCCTAACCGGATAGCGGGAATTTGCTTCAACAACCAACAACCGGTGCTACATTAGCCCGCTCCGTTTCCTAGCCTATAAGTCCATCCAACCCAGTTCGGATACCCAGTTGAGCCCCAACAGTCACTTATGCCATACACATATTCACCATATTTTGGTTTTTTTGCTAGTGGAGGTTATATGTATCCTCCACCCATGATTCCTAAGTTTTTCAACCGATAGCCTTACCAAACCCCACATGGAATATGGATACGGGAGCATCATCACACTTGGTGGACAACACAAATACACTTACTTCTGTTTGTAATAAAAGTATTTACTCTTTTGTATCTACTGACAATGGCCAATCTATACATGTTATTTGTATAAGACATAGTTTTTGCTGACCTTCCTAAAACCGTTACACTTTTACAACATTCTTTGTTGGTGGTAATAGCCTAGAACAGGGTAAAGACAATCAGTAGCAACTGCAATACCACTAAGTGGTTACCGGATATCACTTGGAATCGTGTGATCACTTTCCAAAGTAAACTATTCGACCCTAATGCCTGGGTATCATGGATATCTACTTGGGATAAGACCAAATGTTAGTTATAGAATTAGGCACAATTCAATAACCCTTGCGCTTATCAGTGTTTAGCTTTATGTTTGTTTCTCCTGATTTCAGTATGTTTTTCTCAGTATCTTCATGCTGATGAAAACCATCTCTATTTATAGTAGATAATACTCACTCCTAGTTAATGGAAATTATGGATGATTAACGGCCAATTAATCACTCATAATTAGCCTCCATTATCATAGGAATAGTGGTTACATGACCAATTAAACGTGGTCATAAAGCAGTCATAACAGCCAATTGAATGAGTCAAAGCTGAAGGTTGTAAAAATCGCTAGGCGCTAGTGAGGCGGTCGGGTAGGGCCTAGCGATTAATCGGTTAGGCGGGGATTAATCGGGGATTAATCGGATTGAAATTTTTATGCATAAAATTATAATTTTAGATATTATATTATATTATATGTATGAGATAAGTATAGTGCATCAAATTTCAAATATTTCAAGTGTTCAAATATAAACATAATACATAATTTTTTAAATTTCAAAGTTAAACATAGATATTACTCGGTTTGTTAACCATTTTTAAGCGATTTTGTCTTATTTTTAAGCGATTTTGTTGGCCAATTTTTAAGCGTTTTTGTCCGATTAGACCGATTTTGTCCGATTAATCGGTTTATTGACCGATTTTTAAGCGATCTTTGACCAAACCGATTAAATAGGCCGATTATGATAAATCAAGGCGTTCAGTGAGCGATCAACGATTATGCGGGGATTAATCGGCCGCCTGGACCGATTTTTACAATAGAGGCTGTTACAAATTAATCACTGCAACACTACTAGTAAGAACCATTACACTAGCAGCAGGAACTATACACTAGCAGCAGGAACCATCAGCAGGAACCATTACACTAGCAGCAGGAACCATAACACTACCAGTAGGAACCATCAGTTACTACACTAGCAACAGTAACCAATACACTAGCAGTACAAACCACTACTGAGTCGAGTCAGGGTGTTCAGGGACCTCATGGGTGTACACTCCGTACCTCCTAACCCAAAAACAGATGTGAACTAATCCCACAAGTGCACTAAATTTACCAACAATCCTCCCCAAATTTAGTTCACTTCCTTTTTAAGAAAAACAAACATCAAACAAAACATGTGCATAAACGAAAATATCCTGAGGATTGAATTTTCATCTTAGTACATTACACGTTCAAATATTTGAGAATCAGGGTGTTCTAAGAATTGAACCCTTCAACCCATTTAAATACCTGAAGATAAAATACACACAAGTTTACAAACACTTAAAAGCTCCTGACACTATACAAGCCATGTGTCCATATCCAAAATTCATAAATGTTGTAAGAGCCAAAAGTCCAAAGCTCCCTGAAGCGGCAAAACTTCAACATTCACATAGGTGGTTCCTCTTTACTCATGCTCCTGCCAAGCACTTTTTCAAAGAAAAAATAACCATTAAGAAGTAAAGACTTCATCCTCCTTTTAGCAGGTTCTGAGCACAACCTAGGAATGTAAGTAAAACATGTGCTCCAGTCCATTGAATGTTCAGCTTTCCACATTGAACTCAGCTGCCAAGTTTCCTCAGGAGGGAGTTGGGTGTCCTAGCATTCAGTGACTAAGTTGGACTTAGACCATCCATTTAGCAGACTTTATAACCAAGTCTCTAGCTAATCCCTTCGTCAAGTGATCAGCTAAATTTTGTTGAGATCTAACAAACTCTATTGATACCACCCCATTCATGATAAGCTCACGAATCATGCTATGTCTGACACCTAAGTGTCTAGACTTACCATTGTACATTTGGCTATAAGCCTTAGCCAATGCAGCTGCACTATCACAACGGATAGAAATAGGTGCTATAGGTTTAGGCCACAATGGAATCTCAAGAAGCAAGTTTTTCAACCATTCAGCTTCTTTACCAGCAGCTGCTAAGGCCACACAATCAAATTCCATTGTTGAACTGGTGATGCAAGTTTGCTTCTTGGATGCCCAAGAAATTGCACCTCTACCAAGTAGGAATACCCAGCCATGGTAAACGAATTTTCTTCAGTGTTACTGATCCAACTTGCATCAGTGTATCCTTCCAACACTGAAGGATAGCCAGTATATGAGAGACTATAATCCATAGTTCTATTTAAATACTTCAGTACCCTGTGAACAGCTTGCCAGTGATGAGCACTAGGATTACCAGTATACCTGCTCAATTTTCCCACTGCAAAACCAATATCAGGTCTTGTGCAAGTCATGACATACATCAAGCAGCCAATTACCCTAGAATACTCAAGTTTAGATACAGCTTTGCCATTATTAGGCATCAGCTTCTCACAAGTATCCATAGGTGTACTCACTGGAGTACAATCAAAGTAATTGAATTTCCTCAACACCTTCTCAATATAATGAGACTGAGAGATAGAAATTCTTTTACTTTCATGTTTAATCCTTATACCAAGGATAACATCAGCCTCCCCCATGTCCTTCATGGAGAACCTTGATGACAAAAATTCCTTTGTCAGGTCAACCTGATTTTGGTCAGTGCCAAAGATCAGCATGTCATCAACATATAGGCAAATGATGACTACTTTACCAGAATCATCAAATTTACTATATACACATTTGTCAGATTGGTTAAGAACATAACCACTAGACAAAACCACTTCATCAAATTTTTGATGCCATTGCTTAGGTGCCTGCTTAAGTCCATAAAGAGACTTAATCAGTTTACACACATTGTTTTCTTTGCCAGGCAAGATGAAGCCCTGAGGTTGGTTCATATAAACCTCCTAATCTAGTTCACCATTCAAGAAAGCTGTTTTCACATCCATCTGATGAATAACCAGATTTTGAATTGATGTCAAGGCAATCAACAGTCTTATGGTACTGATACGAGCCACAAGGGCATAAGTATCAAAATAGTCTATTACTGACTTTTGTTTAAAGCCCCTGAATGACTAGTCTAGCCTTGAACTTTTCAATAGTTCCATCTACCTTCATTTTCTTTTTGAAAATCCATTTGCAACCCAGAAGTTTGCAACCTGGTGGTAGATCAACCAACACCCAAGTGTTGTTGCCCATGATAGAATCCATCTCATCATTGATTGCTTATTTCCAGAAAGTAATATCCTGGGACTTCATTGCTTCTTCAAATGTTTTGGGATCATCATCAACAACGAAGCAATAGGAGTATTGGTCTGAGACCTCATCCCTTGTTCCTTCAACTAAGTATAGTTGAAACTCAGGTCCAAATGACTTTGGAGTCCTGACCCTTTTACTCTTTCTAAGCAAAGTTTCAGGTTGTTGAACCACAACCTCATCAGGGACCTCTGATGGTACTTCATCAGGGACCTCTGATACACCAGTGTCATGAGTTTAATTAGGAATCCTCTGACTTGGTCTAGGGAGTGATGAGAATCTATTCTCATCAAATATTGCATCCCTTGATTCAATTATAGAGTTAATTGAAACATATTCATTAGGTTCAATAACATAGAACCTAAAAGCCTTGGAATGCTCAGCATATCCAACAAAGATGCAGTCAATGCCTCTTTCACCCAAAGTTTTAAGCTTTGGATCAGGGAGTCTTACAACAGCCCTACAACCCCAAACCCTGATATAGTTCAGGTTGGGTTTCCTTTTAGTCCAGAGCTTATAAGGGGTAACCATGTTCCTTTTGTTGGGAACTGATGCGCTCCAGAACAGTCAAGTTTTATCACTCAAGTCTGCCACTTGTGAATGGCAGACCGTAACAATGAAGATCTGGGGAGTATAGTGTTTCCCCGGGTCGTTATGTCCCAGCGAGCTATGCAATGGATTACCAAACGTAAAGTGATCGAGAGATTTGAACAGAAAAAGGGATCTGAATGATATTATAACTACAGGAAAAGCCAACAAATTACAGAGGCTTAAATGCAAATTAAATGAAATTAAAAAGATTAAAAATATTAAATAAACGCTATCAATATATTTAAAATGATGTTTTTGTTTTTATGTTTTTACAAAACTGAAATTAAAAACTACGTTACGTACAAATGAAAATGTGAAACTGAATCAATATTAAACCTAAAAATATGAAAATGATATTTTTACAAACCTAATGATAAAAGAAAATTTATAGAAAAAGAAAATTATTTTTATAACTAATTAATTAATTATTATTAATTAAAAACTATTTTTAACTATTAAATAATAACCTAAAATACAAGATAATATGAAATAAAGCTAGAAAAATAAAATTATGACTTAGAAAAATCTCAAATATCAAAATAGAACTTTCAAAACTATTTTTGTAATTTTCTGATTATTTTTGTATTTTCTAGGAATTAAAAACTATTAAAAACTAATTAAATTATTTAAAAATACAAATTTAACTAAGAAAAATATGGAAAAATATTTTTTTGGCTTTTTATATTTATCTTAACTTAATAAAAATGAAAAATTATTTTTTTGAACCTTTTCTTAATTTTTTGTATTTAAAGCTAATTAAAAATGCTTAAAAACTAATTTAAATCAAGAAAAATAGCAAACAAGCTAGGAAAAATCTGAAAATTTTAGGAAAACTCTAAAATAATATGAGGAATAAAGAAAAAATGGAAAAACAGATGGTTGTGTGAGGAATTATGGAACTGATGTGGAATGTGCTTAAAAATAAGCACTTTCAATAAGCCAACAACCACAAAAAGCTACCAACAGTTAACAGAAGCTATAAAATGATACAAGTACCTAAATGCAACTAGAAACAACAAGCTTCAACCTCTGGATGGCAAGCTAGCACAAATTTGGCTTACTTGAGCTTTTGCTAAAAACAGATTTTGGGTGCTACTTTTAAGCTTAAGAACAAGCAACACAATAAGCTGGAAAGGAAAACTGAAAGCTGGATCCTAAGCTAGACCTGGGTGAGATCTTATAAACCAAATTACAGACCTAGACAAGCTCAAATGAGCTTTGCACAAGCTCTGCAAAACCTACAAAATCCCTGTGCAGCCTTAATGCCCTGCACAGGGCACTTAGTCCCATTTTGATAAGCTCTTTTAGAGCTTAAGAAAAATTTACAAAATTTGAAAAAAATGATAATGATAAAATAGACCAAGAGAAGTTTTAAAAGCCACAAGTTTCACTGATTTTGACCTAAAGATGAGTTCACTAAAAATCAACTCAGTTATCCAAAAACTGAGTTTTCCAACTTTGACTTTTGACATAAAAATGAAAAGTTAACTTTCATGAGATTTGATCCAACTTTGTGGACTGATAATGATGTATATTGATGAAGTTAAGCTACTGCAAGTGGTATCTAAGTATTTTAAACATAAAACAAGAGTGTGATTTGCAAAAATTTCAACAGTTAAGCATTAAAGACAGATGAACTGGAATTTTGACTTAGAGCTTATGTAGGTGCAATTGACTGACTGGAATGAATAAAATAGAGCATAACAAGCTTAAACCTACATAACTTATCCACTGACTAATCCTCTAAGACAGTTTTGGTGTTAAAACCAAACACCACTTTATGAACTGATATGCAATCTTAACAAGACTAGCTACTGATCTAGCTATAGCATACACTCAAACTGAGTTTAACTACTTTAATTATCATTAAATAGACAAGACTAAACTAGTGGTAACCACATATACATGTACAAACAAAGACTGCAACTTTACTTGAAATTGGAAAATGAGAAATATACTCACATGTGTCCAGCTTATGCAGGCCAAAACCAAAACCAATCCTATGCTAACCTATTCTATTTCCACCCCTATTAAGCTCTGCATCACCCACATATCCAATTTCTTCACACTTTGACCCATTTTGACTTTTGTTGACCATGAATGAAAAGGGTTTGAAAATTAAATGTAAGCTCATCAAAAGCTAAGAGAAGCTTCAATCAACTTACTTGGGCTCAGAAATAAGCTACTAACAGATTTTTCATAAGAATTTGAAGATGAAAATTGTAACAGTGAACAATAGCTTGGAACTTGAATAAAAACTTGGATTGATGCTTAACAACACAATACAATGATTTTTTCACTTAAATGAGATACAGAGAAACTGAAATTACAACATTTTTATTTAAACTAAGACATTAATCTAAAAAATGTCATACAGAAAATTTTTATAAAACTAACTACTCTCTTCTTCTTGCATTTCTTCCCTCTTTTATACACCAACTATCCTTTTCTCTCCTCTTTACGAGTGAATCCCACTTGGATTTATGACCATTGGATCACTTGGGACCATTATAGCCATTTGATGCATTTGGCGGAAATGGTTTTTGCCGTGTACTCGATAACTTGTGAGGAGGGGGAGCATTTAATGCGTTTTGGCATAGGGTGTTTGGTGGGTAGAGATAGAGTGGGTGATGATGATGGAGAGGGTGAGCGTGGGTTGTTGAGTATAGGTTATGATGAGGGGGGAAAGGGTAAAGGGTAACCCGTGAGCGGTTTTCTTTTTAAAAACTGTGGGTTTGGGTTGGATGGGTAACGGATCATGGGTATAAAGGGTTGGATGGGCTGGGTAAATATATAAGTTTTGGACTTAGGATTAATACTTGATCCAAAGTATATCTTAGGGACCAAAAGTGAACATTCTGAAATTCCAGGGACTGTTCAAGTAATTTCTGAAAAGTACTTCAAGGGCTAGACTTGACAATCTCCAAAATTATAAGGGCAAAACTTGCAAATCTCAAGTAATTAGAGGACCATTATTGCCAAATTTGAAACTCAAAGGACTAATTTTGTAATTTCTCAAAACTTTTCACCAAAGGATTAAATATGACAATATATGATTTCAAAAGGACCTTTGGTGATTTTTCTTTTAAAACAAGTGCTCAGGGACCATTTCTGTCAATTTTTGAAACTTGGGGGACTGAATCTGCCAATTTGCTCATTTTTCATCTGATTTTTAAACATTTTGTATCTGAAACATATAAAATGCAATTTTGGAATATTTTCAGTATTTTGATGCATTTCTGAGCATTTTTAGACGTTTTGCAGTTCAGATTGACCCAAAAATGATGAGTATTTACACACTCATCAATCCCCCACACTAAACTATTGCTAGTCCCTAGCAATCTTTTGAGAAAACTTAATGGATTTGAATCTCTTTACCAAAAGCCATTACTTCGGGAGTAGCCAAATGTTTCAGTTCAAGTAAGAACCATGGTACACTGATAACCATGTGATTTTGAGCAAACCACCAGCTTCCAACGGATTTGATTTGTCTTTACCAGAAGCCGTTTGCTTCTGGACTAGCCAACTCTTAGATAAATTATCAATATTATCTTTGGTGAGCTGATTACCAATTATGGTTTTCCACTGCCTTTACCACAAGCCATAAACTTGCGGGCTAGCCAACTCTTCACTTTTTAGGATATGGTGAGCTGAATACCATACAATTTTGGGCAAATTGCAAGCCGTCAACGGATTTGAGATATCTTTACCTAGAGCCGTTTGCTCCTGGATTAGCCAATCCTTTTGTTTATTAGACAAGGCGGACTGATAACCATATAAGTAAGTGCAGAACACTTACTCCAAAAAAAAAAATAAAAAAAAAAATAATAAAATAAAATTTTGGCCAAAAACGGGGGAATTAGGCGGTATAATTACATGATAAAATTCGTGAGAATTCCCCTCCACACTTAGAAATGAATATTGCCCTCAATATTCAAAGTACCGGCGGTTATGCCGAAACAAAGAACGTAAAAGGGAAATACTACGGCCATTATTTAGAAAGTTTTTTTTTTTTTTATATATAACTTATATATATATATATCATATGTGGGGTAACTCCCCCACACTAGGGTGGAACATACGGGTGAAAACCCATGTTTAGCTACTGTTTTTTATTACCGAGTCGCTAGCTTGACTCGACCCCGAATTCATTGGTTCTTGGGGAAGCAGAGTGGAAGAACAATCTCCATCGGACTTTCATTCAAAATGTTTGGACAAACATTTGAAGCACGTGAAAGTTCCACACCGATGAGATATACATAGAACCGGCTCAAAAAATGATAAATGAAAATGCCGGTGTCAAAGATAGTGTCTTCATTCCCGAAGGAGTGAAGATGAAGAGAAATCACAAGATATTTGAGGAAAGGAAGAAAGATTTTGATAACAATCAAGATCCATTCCTCATCCTCAAATGTAGACATATCGGGAGGAAGGGTGAGGGTAGTATTATCAATAAGCAAACTCGTATGATAGAGTACACCTTCCTCCGAGCTAATATCATCCTCAAGATCAAAATAGAAATGATCATGTTCCGGAGGAGATATGTCATGAGAGAGTTCACCGGAGAACTCTTCATGAAGAGAATCATTCACATGAAGTGAAATTGTGAACTCTTGTTCCATTGTGGGCTCATCACTATCCTCAATCTGAGTATCAAAGAATGGATTCTCAGAAATTGAAGTGAATTCAGAGTCGAATTCAAATAGAGGATTGGTGAAAGTAGCTTTGAATGTTTCGGGAACAAAGTGATCAACATTCTCTATTGGACTGTTGGGATAAGAAGTAAGTGAACGATCATTATCAATGAGACTTTCAGTCTCTCCTAGATCGGCTTCGAAATCAAAGAGTGGATTGATGTGAGTGAGTTCACCGGAGAACTCCTCAAGAAGGGGATCAGCATCAGATTGTGGGAGTGATGCCTCAACATACTCGATGTTTCCATAGGAATCACAATCTTCGCTAAGATCCGAGAAAGTTTCAAAATGATCTTTCGAACACTCAAGAGGGGAAAGAGGATCACACATATGATCAAAAGTTCCCTGTGACTCTCTCGGGATTGGGACAAGGTCCTCAACACTAGACTTTATGAATTCGTCCGATTCCTTTTCAGGAACAGTGTCAAGATGCTCGTCCCCCATGCTCAGAGAGTGAGTGGGAGCTTCGGGTGTGATGGCAGTTGTTTGAGATGGAATCTCAACTGCTGGAATATCAACTGACTGAGGGAGTTGAGAAATATTATCTTTAAAAGGATAAAAACTCTCCTCGTCATCGTCATATAGAGCTGCCTTAAGAAATTGGGAACGCCTTAGAGCTGCTTGCTCTAGGACTAATAATTCTTCCCTAGATTCACGGGCCTCTCGTTCTTCGGCTAGTAATTCTCCCATGGTCTTTTCACCACTCACTTGATTCTTAAAGTTTTGAATCATATCATCAAGTGTTTTCATTGCGGTTTCAAAATCTTGGGAGATTTCTTGAGACACGGTCAGTGGAGTTTGAACCGTTATGGATGCTGTGGAGGTTGGAAATTTTCAAATATGTAAGAGTCATGATTGTTACAAGGAACTGGGTTCCCTATTTGACAATCAGAGTTGAAATGGGGACCTCCACAGTACTACAACAAGTAAAAACTGTGAGTCTGGACAGAGTGAATCATATGGATTCTGGTCATAACCAAAGTTCGAGCATCACCGGAAAAACGTTCATAGACAAACGTGTTTTCGGATTGACACTCAAATCCTAGGTGAGGACCTCCACAAAATTCACAGCAGGTATGTTGATTATATGAAGATAAGTCGGGCTGTGGTGGGTAATTGGAAAAGTTTGAGGGTTCGTTAAATGAGTTCTGATTAGGATCATAATCAAATGAATTCCTCGAACCACAAAACAAACAACTCCCGTTTCGAATATCATTACCACATTGTACACACGTACACCAACGACAGGGTGAACCATAAAGAGGCTCACCACAACCGACACAAGGAATAAACGATTTCATTTGAGAGTTATGAGAAGGAATCAGTTCATTCAAAGTATCAACAAAACCAACATGGTGATCTGAATGACTATCAAGTCTCAAAGAACATTTTGAAAAATCAGGAGGTGGGACAAGTGGTGTGCTCTGAGAGCTAGCAATTTCCACCACTTCCGTTATGGTCTCTGGTTCTGGTTCTTGAGAAACGTGAAGATTAGGCAAGTCATTCTTGCTAGTCACCGGACTAAATTCTGCATGTTTGCTTTTAACCGTAAATCGTGAAAGTTTAGGATCAATTTTAGACGGCTTAGGAGCAATTGAGGGTTTAGATCTTTGGATAACCGTAGGTTGGACGTATTTAGTACTTCCATTATCAGAAGGAAGTACCTGGTCCTTTGTCACCCCGGTTTCTCGTTCCATTTCCCTACGCAGAATGAATGGATCATCACGAACAACACGAATTCTTGACATTTGTGATAAAGTCTGAAGTTTTTCAACTTCGTCCCAGAATTCGTCCTCGAGAGATTCCATGAGAATAGAAGAAGTTAGAATCAAATGGATAGAGGGTAAAGAGATAAAGAATCAAAAATGGTAAGAGGGTAAAGATGAATATTTTTGGTATTTTTGAAAAACATTTGTAAAAACAAAGACTGAAAATCTTTTTGGGTTTTTGATTTTAAAAAGAAAATATAAGTGCATACAGATGGTATAGACAAAGAGTGAATATCCAAATCACTAATCTGCTAAACGTAAGATTATTAGCACAGCTCCCCGGCAGCGGCGCCAAAAATTTGATGCGCTCCAGAACAGTCAAGTTTTATCACTCAAGTCTGCCACTGAAAATGTGAATGGCGACCGTAACAAACTTAAAATGGCTCAGGAACGAACTCAATGAAGATCTGGGGAGTATAGTGTTTCCCCGGGTCGTTATGTCCCAGCGAGCTATGCAATGGATTACCAAACGTAAAGTGATCGAGAGATTTGAACAGAAAAAGGGATCTGAATGATATTATAACTACAGGAAAAGCCAACAAATTACAGAAGCTTAAATGCAAATTAAATGAAATTAAAAAGATTAAAAATATTAAATAAACGCTATCACTATATTTAAAATGATGTTTTGGTTTTTATGTTTTACAAAATGAAATTAAAAACTACGTTACGTACAAATGAAAATGTGAAACTGAATCAATATTAAACCTAAAAATATGAAAATGATATTTTTACAAAACTAATGATAAAAGAAAATTTATAGAAAAATAAAATTATTTTTATAACTAATTAATTAATTATTATTAATTAAAAACTATTTTTAACTATTAAATAATAACCTAAAATACAAGATAATATGAAATAAAGCTAGAAAAATAAAATTATGACTTAGAAAAATCTCAAATATCAAAATAGAACTTTCAAAACTATTTTTGTAATTTTCTGATTATTTTTGTATTTTCTAGGAATTAAAAACTATTAAAAACTAATTAAATTATTTAAAAATACAAATTTTAACTAAGAAAAATCTAGAAAAATATTTTTTGGCTTTTTATATTTATCTTAACTTAAGAAAAATGAAAATTATTTTTTGAACCTTTTCTTAATTTTTTGTATTTAAAGCTAATTAAAAATGCTTAAAAAACTAATTTAAATCAAGAAAAATAGCAAACAAGCTAGGAAAAATCTGAAAATTTCAGGAAAACTCTAAAATAATATGAGGAATAAAGGAAAAATATAAAAACAGATGGTTGTGTGAGGAATTATGGAACTGATGTGGAATGTGCTTAAAAATAAGTTTTCACTTTGCAATAAGCCAACAACCACAAAAAGCTACCAACAGTTAACAGAAGCTATAAAATGATACAAGTACCTAAATGCAACTAGAAACAACAAGCTTCAACCTCTGGATGGCAAGCTAGCACAGATTTGGCTTATTTGAGCTTTTGCTAAAACGATTTGGGTGCTACTTTTAAGCTTAAGAACAAGCAACACAATAAGTGGAAAGGAAAATGAAAGTGGATCCTAAGCTAGACCTGGGTGAGAGCTTATAAACCAAATTACAGACCTAGACAAGCTCAAATGAGCTTTGCACAAGCTTTGCAAAACCTGCAAAATCCCTGTGCAGCCTTAATGCCTCAAGCACAGGGCACTTAGTCCCATTTTGATAAGCTCTTTAGAGCTTAAGAAAAATTTACAAAATTTGACAAAAATGATAATGATAAAATAGACCAAGAGAAGTTTTAAAAGCCACAAGTTTCACTGATTTTGACCCAAAGATGAGTTCACTAAAAATCAACTCAGTTATCCAAAAACTGAGTTTTCCAACTTTGACTTTTGACATAAAAATGAAAAGTTGACTTTCATGAGATTTGATCCAACTTTGTGGACTGAGAATGATGTATATTGATGAAGTTAAGCTACTGCAAGTGGTATCTAAGTATTTTAAACATAAAACAAGATTGTGATTTGCAAAAATTTCAACAGTTAAGCATTAAAGACAGATGAACTGGGATTTTGACTTAGAGTTTATGTAGGTGCAATTGACTGACTGGAATGAATAAGATAGAGCATAACAAGCTTAAACCTACATAACTTATCCACTGACTAATCCTCTAAGACAGTTTTGGTGTTAAAACCAAACACCACTTTATGAACTGACATGCAATCTTAACAAGACTAGCTACTGATCTAGCTATAGCATACACTCAAACTGAGTTTAACTACTTTAATTATCATTAAATAGACAAGACTAAACTAGTGGTAACCACATATACATGTACAAACAAAGACTGCAACTTTACTTGAAATTGGAAAATGAGAAATATACTCACATGTGTCCAGCTTATGCAGGCCAAAACCAAAACCAATCCTATGCTAACCTATTCTATTTCCACCCCTATTAAGCTCTGCATCACCCACATATCCAATTTCTTCACACTTTGACCCATTTTGACTTTTGTTGACCATGAATGAAAAGGGTTTGAAAATTAAATGTAAGCTCATCAAAAGCTATGAGAAGCTTTAATAAACTTACTTGGGCTCAGAAATAAGCTACTAACAGATTTTTCATAAGAATTTGAAGATGAAAATTGTAACAGTGAACAATAAACTTGGAACTTGAATATAAACTTGGATTGATACTTAACAACACAATACAATGATTTTTTCACTTAAATGAGATACAGAGAAACTGAAATTACAACATTTTTATTTAAACTAAGACATTAATTTAAAAAATGTCATACAGAAAAATTATAAAAACTAACTACTCTCTTCTTCTTGCATTTCTTCCCTCTTTTATACACCAACTCTCCTTCTCTCCTCTTTCTGAGTGAATCCCACTTGGATTTATGACCATTGGATCACTTGGGACCATTATAGCCATTTGATGCATTTTGGCGGGAAATGGTTTTTGCCAGTGTACTCTGATAACTTGTGAGGAGGGGGAGCATTTAATGCATTTTGGCATAGGGTGTTTGGTGGGTAGAGATAGAGTGGGTGATGATGATGGAGAGGGTGAGCGTGGGTTGTTTGCAGGTATAGGTTATGATGAGGGGGAAAGGGTAAAGGGTAACCCGTGAGCGGTTTTCTTTTTTAAACTGTGGGTTTGGGTTGGATGGGTAACCGGATCATGGGTATAAAGGGTTGGATGGGCTTGGGTTAATATATAAGTTTTTGGACTTAGGATTAATACTTGATCCAAACTATATCTTAGGGACCAAAAGTGAACATTCTGAAATTCCAGGGACTGTTCAAGTAATTTCTGAAAAGTACTTCAAGGGCTAGACTTGACAATCTCCAAAATTATAAGGGCAAAACTTGCAAATCTCAAGTAATTAGAGGACCATTATCGCCAAATTTGAAACTCAAAGGACTAATTTTGTAATTTCTCAAAACTTTTCACCAAAAGATTAAATATGACAATATATGATTTCAAAAGGACCTTTGGTGATTTTTCTTTTAAAACAAGTGCTCAGGGACCATTTCTGTCAAATTTTGAAACTTGGGGGACTGAAACTGCCAATTTGCTCATTTTTCATCTGATTTTTAAACATTTTGTATCTGAAACATATAAAATGCAATTTTGGAATATTTTCAGTATTTTGATGCATTTCTGAGCATTTTTAGACGTTTTGCAGTTCAGATTGACCCAAAAATGATGAGTATTTACACACTCATCATGAACCCTATTTAACAAATAGCAAGCTGTTAACATAGCTTCTCCCCAGAACCCTTGACTCAGTTCTGAATAGGACAACATGGAATTAACCATCTCCTTCAGCACCCTATTTTTCCTTTCAGAAATACCATTTTGCTGAGGAGTATAGGGAGCAGTCGTTTCATGGATTACACCAACAGACTGAAAATACTGAGTATCCCTGTACTCACCTCCCCTATCAGTCCTTAATCTTTTAATCAGGGACCCAAGTTGTAATTCAACTTCAGTTTTAAACACTTTGAATTTATCTAATGCTTCATCCTTGGTATGTAACAGATAGACATAACAAAACCTAGAAGCATCATCAATAAATTTCACAAAGTACTTCTTATTCCCCAAAGAGGGAGTGGCATGCAAATCACACAGGTCACTGTGTATTAGCTCCAAGAGCTTAGTCTCACGACTAACACCCTGAAAAGTTTTCTTGGTTATCTTGGTCAACATGTAAGTTTTGTTGGTGTGTAACTCCCAGAACAGGGTAAAGACAATCAGTAGCAAGTGCAATACCACTAGGTGGTTACCGGATATCACTTGGAATCGTGTTATCACTTTCCAAAGTAAACTATTCGACCCTAATGCCTGGGTATCACGAATATCTACTTGGGATAGGACCAAATGTTTGTTAGTGATTTAGGCACAAATCAATAACCCTTTTGCTTAGAAGTGTTAATAGTTTTCTGTGTATCCCCTTTAATGCATAATCAGATATCCTATTTATAGGAAAATACTCTTTGCTAGTCAAATAGAATTACGAGAATTAATCGGCCCCATTAATCGCCTCATAATTATCCCCATTATAGCCGTTAGTGGTTACATGACCAATTAAACGTGGTCATTAAGCAGTTGAAACTGCCACTTAGCAGTATTTTCATAACACTAGAAGTACTTTCATAGCACTAGCAGTACTTTCATATTACTAGCAGTACTTTATAATACTAGCAGTACTTTCCACTAGCAGTACTTTCCATTAACAGAGTCAGGGTGTTCAGGGACCTTATGGGTGTACACTCCGTACCTCCTGACCCATTACCATGTGTGAACTAATCCCACAAGTGCACTAAATTTTCCAACAATCCTCCCCAAATTTAGTTCACTTCCTTTGCATGAAAAACGAACATTAAAAAAAACATGTGCATAAACGAAAATATCCTGAGGATTGAATTTCCATCTTAGTACATTACACGTTCAAATATTCGAGAATCAGGGTGTTCTAAGAATTGAACCCTTCAACCCGTTTGAATACTTGAAGATAAAATACACACAAGTTTTCAAACACTTAAAAGCTCCTGACACTATACAAGCCATGTGTCCATATCCAAATTCATAAATGTTGTAAAAGCTAAAAGTCCAAAAGCTTCCTGAAGCGGAAACACTTCAACATTTACATAGGTGGTTCCTCTTTATTCATGCTCCTGCCAAGCACTTTTTCAAAGAAAATTAACCATTAAGAAGTAAAGACTTCATCCTCCTTTTCAGCAGGTTCTGAGCACAACCTTGGGATGTAAATAAAGCATGTGCTCCAGTCCACTGAATGTTCAGCTTTCCACATTGAACTCAGCTCCCAAGTTTCCTCAAGAGGGAGTTGGGTGTCCTAGCATTCAGTAACTAAGTTTGACTTAAACCCATCCCTTTAGCAGACTTTATAACCAAGTCTCTAGCCAGACCCTTCGTCAAGTGATCAGCTAAGTTTTGTTGAGATCTAACAAACTCTATAGATACCACCCCATTCATGATAAGCTCACGAATCATGCTATGTCTGACACCTAACTGTCTAGACTTACCATTGTACATCTGGCTATAAGCCTTAGCCAATGTAGCTGCACTATCACATCAGATAGAAATAGGTGCTATAGGTTTAGGCCACAATGGAATCTCAAGAAGCAAGTTTTTCAACCATTCAGCTTCTTTACCAGCAGCTGCTAAGGCCACAAATTCAGATTCCATTGTTGAACTGGTGATGCAAGTTTGCTTCTTGGATGCCCAAAAAATTGCACCTCCACCAAGTAGGAATACCCAGCCACTGGTAGACGAATTGTCTTCAGTGTTACTGATCCAACTTGCATCATTATATCCTTCCAACACTGATGGATAACCAGTATATGAGAGACTATAATCCATAGTTCTCTTCAAATACTTCAAAATCCTCTGAACTGCTTGCCAGTGATGAGCACTAGGATTACTAGTATACCTGTTGATTCGTGCTAAACCGTCAAGTTTTCTCACACAAGCCGGCCACTTGTGAATGGCCGACCGTAAGAAACTTAAAACAGTTCAGACACAGAATGCAATGAAGATCAGGAGAGTATGGTGTTTCCCCGGGTCGTTATGTCCCAGCGAGCTATGCAATGAATCACCAAACGTATAGTGATCGAGAGATTTGAACGAAAAAGAGGTTTGAAAACCCATATGGCATGCTACTGTTTTTGATTCCCGAGTCGCTAGCTTGACTCGATCCCCGCATTTATTGGTTCATGGGGAAAATTTGTAGATCCGGGACAACCACAGGAGGAATGTCCTCTCCAAAATAATGCTTCAACCGATGACCATTCACTTTGAAGTTTGGACCATCGGGTTGAGATAACTCAATGGTTCCATATGGAAATACTTTAGTGATGGTAAATGGTCCAGACCAGCGGGACTTGAGCTTTCTCGAGAAAATATTCAATCTTGAGTTGAAAAGAAGGACTCGATCACCGACGTTGAAAACGCGGTTTTTGATTTTTGAGTCATGAATCTTCTTTGTCTTTTGTTTGTAGATCAAAGAGTTCTCGTATGCTTGATCACGGAGTTCATTTAAATCATTCATTTGAACTTTCCGATGATCACCAGCTGTCTGAATATCGAAGTTGGCATGTTTCAAGGCCCAGTATGCCTTGTGCTCAAGCTCAACCGGCAGATGACATGCCTTCCCGTACACTAGCTTGTATGGAGTACACCCGATGGGTGTTTTATAAGCTGTACGGAAGGCCCAGAGTGCGTCATCTAACTTATCCGACCAAGAGGCACGGTTTTCGCCTACTGTCCTTTCCAAGATTCTTTTAATCCCCCGGTTGGAAACTTCCACTTGCCCACTTGTTTGGGGGTGGTACGCAGTAGAGAGACGGTGAGTTACACCATACTTTTGCATGACCCTATCAAACTGGTCATTGCAGAAATGCGTACCACGATCAATGATTATAGCTCGTGGAGTTCCAAACCTAGCAAACAAAGATTTTAAGAATTTCACAACAACTCGGGCATCGTTGGTAGGTAAAGCTTTAGCTTCAACCCATTTTGACAAATAGTCAACGGCCACGAGTATGTATTTGTTACCGCGAGACGAAGGAAATGGCCCCATAAAGTCAATACCCCAGATGTCAAAAATCTCACACACTTGAAGGGCGTTTTGCGGCATTTCATTTCTTTGTGAGATATTCCCGTGACGTTGACAAGCGTCACAGGTTTTGACAAATTCATGGGCATCCTTGTAGATAGTGGGCCAATAGAATCCGGAATCAAACACCTTCTTGGCGGTGTAGTTGGGGCTATGATGTCCCCCAGTAGGTCCAGAATGGCAAGCCTTGAGAATGTCATTGGCTTCCTGACCATACACACATCGCCGGATGACTTGATCCGCACAAATTTTGAACAAGTAGGGGTCGTCCCAGAAGTAATGTTTCACATCTTTAAAGAATTTGTTTTTTTGTTGGGACGACATCCCTTTCACCACAAAGTTACCCGCATGATAATTTGCAAAGTCAGCAAACCATGAGGTAGAAGAGTCTCCACGAAAAGAAACCACATTGAGTGTTTCGAGAGGAAATGTTTCATTAATTTCCTTTTTCTCGAACACATCCTGGTGAGGGTTTTCTAGACGGGATAGATGATCAGCAACCAGGTTCTCAGCTCCTTTTTTATCACGAATAATGATATCAAATTCTTGTAGGAGAAGAACCCAACGGAGCAATCTCGGCTTTGCATCTTGTTTTGCAAAGAGATATTTGAGAGCCGAGTGGTCCGTATACACCACGCATTTGGTCAATATAAGGTATGGCCGAAACTTTTCAAACGCATACACCACAGCTAATAATTCTTTTTCTGTAGTGGTGTAATGGGTTTGAGCTTCAGTCATAGTTTTACTCACGTAGTGGATAGGCTGAAAATGCTTGGTTTTGGGTTGCCCCAAGACTGCGCCGATAGCAAAATCACTTGCATCGCACATGAGCTCAAAGGGTAAATCCCAGTCGGGGGCAACTAGAATGGGTGCTTCCGTAAGCTTTTTCTTTAGTGTTTCAAAAGCTTCGATGCACTCAGGAGAGAAGATAAAAGGGGCATCTTTTTCGAGAAGATGGGTCATAGGCCGAGCGATTTTAGAAAAATCTTGTATGAATCTACGATAAAACCCGGCATGACCTAGAAAACTCCTAATACCTTTGACGGTAGTAGGGTGAGGTAATTTAGCAATAACATCAACTTTTGCTCTATCTACCTCAATCCAGTTTTTTGAAATCTTATGGCCAAGGACTATGCCTTCTTTGACCATAAAGTGGCTCTTCTCCCAGTTTAGACAAAGATTGGTGTCTTCACACCTTTGAAGCATTCTTTCTAAATGGGAGAGACATGTATGAAACGAGTCCCCAATGACCGAGAAGTCATCCATAAACACCTCCATTGTTTCCCCGATCATGTCGTGGAAAATTGCCATCATACATCGTTGGAACGTGCCAGGAGCATTACATAGGCCGAAAGGCATACGTCGGTAGGAAAATGTTCCGTATGGGCAGGTGAATGTGGTCTTTTCTTGATCCAGCGGATCAATGGGGATCTGAAAGTAACCCGAGAAACCATCAAGGAAACAATAGTACTCGTTCCCTGCTAATCTCTCAAGCATCTGGTCCATGAAGGGTAGAGGAAAATGGTCTCTTTGGGTGGCTTCGTTTAAATTGCGATAGTCAATACACACACGCCATCCCGTAACCAATCGAGTTGGAATTAACTCGTTTTCTTCATTCGTAACAACAGTTATGCCACCCTTTTTAGGAACGCAATGAATTGGGCTAACCCAAGGACTATCAGAGATCGGGTAAATTAAACCGGCATCAAGAAGTTTGAGAACTTCTTGTTTGATAACCTCATGAATCTTAGGATTCACCCTTCTCTGATGTTGGACTGCTGGTTTGAAGTCATCCTCCATTAAGATTTTGTGAGTACAAAACTCATGGTTGATACCCTTAATGTCGGAGAGTTTCCAAGCAATTGCTTGCTTGTGTGACTTCAAAACCTTTATGAGAGCAGTTTTCTCCTCCTCAGTTAAGTCTTTAGCAATTATGACGGGTAATTTATCATCACCCTCCAAGAATGCATACTCGAGATGAGGAGGTAGGTCCTTAAGTTCAACCTCGGGAAATTCTTCAGTAGATGTTTGTACAGATTTGATTTCCTCAATCGTGATCTCTTTCGGAGAGAGTGAAGGTAAAGGATCTTCATTTAACAATTGCTCAAGATAAAGAATATCCCCCTCCGAATCATAAACACCATCAATTCCAGGCGGAATTGATTCATCACTAGCAAGAAACTCATCGATCTCTTCCAGAAAGAAGTCACCTCCCTCAAATGGAGTGAGAGAGGGGGAAGAGTCGGCAATGATAGGTTTAGAAGATGTGGTGGAATCCCCACTCACAGAATTATGAAGATAACCAAGAAACTCTTGAGAGTACTCCTTTGAAGCAATATCAATTAAATCGACTCGATTAACTGATTCAGTATCATAATTTGAGGAGTACCTTGAAGTTTGATCAAGGTTAAAGGTAACAGCTTCATTACCCACACGTAACGTGATTTCTTGCTCAAATACATCAATAAGAGCACGGCCGTTCTCGGAATCCTCTTCCAACAATAAGAGGAACCCGATGATCGGCATCGAAATCAACAACCACAAAATCAGCTGGAAAATGGAACTTTCCTACTTTCACAAATACATCCTCGGCGATGCCAAGAGGACGCGATATAGAACGATCTGCAAGCTCGAGAGTCATGCGGTAGGAATAAGTTCGGAAGAAAGTTTCTTCCATTCTGAATAAGGCATCAGATTGATGCTTGCACCAAGATCGGCAAGGGCAAAGCATTCAATCATCCCAGGAAAAACACAAGGAAGAAGAAATTTTCCGGGATCTCCTAGCTTCTCGGGAAGCTTCTTTAACAGAACTGCTGAGCAGTTCTCGTTCAAAGGAGTTTTGGCCATTTCAAACAGCTTTTCCTTATTGCTCAACATGTGTTTGAGAGTAGATGCAAACTTGGGCATCAGCATGATGGCATCCGCAAAGCTTATGTCAAAATGTAGCTCTTGGAAAATTTGAAAGAATTTTTCCATTTGATGACTAGCTTTTTCGCGGAGTTTTTGCTCATTTAATCGTGAGGGGTAAGGAATAGAAGTTTTGGATTTAGGGTTACCAACTGGAGGTTCAAAAACAACTCCAGGTTTGGTTTTGGGTTTCGGGACAACCTGAGGATGGACATTGCTGGTACCTCCGTTATTATTAGGAAGTTCCTTGTCCTTTGTCGCCTCAGGTTCACTTTCCACTACCTTCGGGAGAGAAGAAGAAGAGGTAGTAGGAATAGCGGGTCCATCATAAAAGCACCACTTCGGTTGTGATCGCCTTTGCATCTTCCCTCGGGTTAGCGATCGTGTTGCTCGGAAGTTTTCCTGAGCCTGAGGGTCGATCATTTAAAGACTTCTTAATGTCAGAAATCGGCTTACCAACAAACTGTTCATTTCCTCTTGGGATTTCATGAATTGCTTCAACAGCTCATCAGATGATGATCCAGTTGGAGCAATGGCTTGATTTTGCACAGGAAAATTCTGGCCTCTATTATTAGGATTAGGGCCTTGAAAATTTCCTTGATTATTACCATGAAAATACCCTGGGTTGTAATTTCCCTGACCTGGGTTTCTATTGAAATTTCCTTGGTGTTGGAAATTTTGATTTTGATTTTGAAAACCGTTGTTTGGACTGAAATTACCTTGGTTTTGAAAACCTTGGTTTGGTCTATTCTGATTTTGATTACGGTTTTGGTTGAAACCGGGAGGTCCAGGGTAGTGGTTAGGACGGTGGTTCGGGTCTATAGGAGCACGGTATTGGTTGCCTCCTTGATTAGAAATCCCGCCCACAACATTAGCTTCAAAAGGGTTACCATCGGTGGCCATACAGTTGTAATAAGCATGGGGGGCACCACAAGTAACACAGACTTCCACTTTCTTAACTTCAGCAGGAGGTGAAGTTTGTGGAAAAGAGACTTCTTTTGGTTGGAGAGAACCAAAGCTTGAATTGCTTCTGTGAGTTTATCAATCTTAGCATCGGTGCTAGATTGACTCACGGGCGATGAAGAAGAAGGACCAACACTGACTTGGGAAACAACCGGCTTGCTTCGTGCAGGGCGGACTTTAGACTTGTTTTCAATGATCGCTAAAGCTTCTTTGACAGTTTTGCTTAAGAAATTTCCTCCAGTGGAGGAATTGAGAGAATCTTGATCAGATTGACTCACTCCATTGTAGAAAGTGTCGAGTTGCATCAACTCGGAGAAACCGTGGTGAGGACATTTGCGAAGCAATTCCTTAAAACGATCCCACGATTCACTGAAGGATTCATCAAACTTTTGAGTGAATTTGATGATTTCATTTTTAAGACTCGTGGTTTTGGAAGGTGGATAAAATTCATTCACAAATTTCTTCACCAGGTCTTCCCATGTCTCAATTGACTGAGGAGGTTGTTTTTCAAGCCAAATCCGGGCTTGTCCCTCAAGAGAAAATGGGAATGAAGAAGCTTAACAAAAGCATCAGTAGGGACACTCTTGTATTTGATGGTAGATGCAATCTTGTTAAACCATCGAATATGAGCATGAGGATCATCCCGCTCAAAACCATAGAACTGACTTGAGGTTACAAGATTCAGTAACCCAGTTTTGAGTTCAAAATTTTCAGCCACAATGGCTGGGATCACAATAGCATCTCCATACCCGTCGATGGGTGCCTGGAGAAGCTCACACATAGGGCGTTCTTCCGCCATGATAACGGAAGTAGTGTGAGCAGTCCGGATCTCAGATCCGACTGAAGGAGCAGAAAGTCTACGGACACGCCTTCTTGGAATCTTGACAAGCTCACGAAATGGGCTCACAGATCTAGAAGAGCGAGTGCGCATACACTAGAGTTAACTCTAAGGAACCTCAGAGTTAAGGAGAGGAATGGGAATTATGAAGGTGAATTATAAAAATGGGGTGAGAAGAATCTTTATGGGTTTTCTGGTTCTGACAAGTATATATAACAACAAATCCAATTAAAACAAGATCGAGGCAAAACAACAGTGAACTTAAACCAATAATCACAATATGACCGGCTTCTTTGAAAAAGGTACACCAATCACAAGGACACAAAGGCAAGTTTTAAATCTTTGGTTCGGGAACTTATTATGGTCGTACCCCCAATTAGGTAGTACACTGCCTTGGTTTGCGGTGGTAATCTTTTATGTTGTTATTATTAAACAAAGAAAACGACAAATCTTTTTGTATTTTTATCTTGATATATATATAGAAACAAAAGGAAAATATTTTTGTGTTTTATACGTTTTTGGATGTTTTTTGGTTTTTGGATTTTTATAAAAGAATATATATATATATATATATATATATATAGATACAGATAGATGGATGGTATGAACAAAGAGTGAATATTCAAATTACTAATCTGCTAAACGGAAGATAATCAGCACAGCTCCCCGGCAGCGGCGCCAAAAATTTGATTCGTGCTAAACCGTCAAGTTTTCTCACACAAGCCGGCCACTTGTGAATGGCCGACCGTAAGAAACATAAAACAGTTCAGACACATAATGCAATGAAGATCAGGAGAGTATGGTGTTTCCCCGGGTCGTTATGTCCCAGCGAGCTATGCAATGAATCACCAAACGTATAGTGATCGAGAGATTTGAACGAAAAAGAGGTTTGAATTATTATAACTACAGAAATAGCCTATAATTACAAAGGCTTAAATGCAAATTAAAGAGAATTAAAAAGATAAAAAAATATTAAATAAACGCTATCACTATTTGCAAAATGATGTTTTTGATTTTTTCTTTTAAAAAACTTAATTAAAAACTACGTGACGTGCAAAGGAAAAATGTGAAACTTACACAATATTAATCCTAAAAATATGATAATGACATTTTTACAAACCTAATGATAAAAGAAAATTTTTAGAAAAAGAAAATTATTTTTATAATTATTTATCTAATTATTATTTATTAAAAACTATTTTTAACTATTTAATAATAACCTAAAATACAAGAAAATATGAAAGAAAGCTAGAAAAATGAAACTATGACTTGGAAAAATCTAAATTAACAAAATAGAATTTTCAAAACTATTTTTGTATTTTTCAGAATATTTTTGTATTTTCTATGAATTAAAAACTATTTAAAACTACTTAAATTGCTTAAAAATACAAATTTAACTAAGAAAAATCTGGAAAAATATTTTTTTGACTTTTTATATTTATCTTAACTTAATAAAAATGAAAAATTAATTTTTTGAAACTTTTCTTAATTAATTGTATTAAATGCTAATTAAAAAGGCTTAAAAATTGATTTAAATAGAGAAAAATAGCAAACTGACTTAGAAAAATCTGAAAAGTTCAGGAAAAGTCTAAAATAATATTAGGGATCTAAGAAAAATATAAAAACAGGGGGTTGTGTGCAAGAAATTGAAACTGCTAAGCAAGTGCTTGTTAATAAGCACTTGAAATAAGCAAAAAGGTAACCAAAGACCACCAAAGTGTTACAGAAGCTACAATATACTAAAAGTACCCAAATGCAACTTATCACAACTGTCTTAAACTTCTGAATTTCAAATTACACAGATTTGGTTATTAGAACTCAAGTGCCAAACACAGGTTTAGGAGCCTACTTGCAGCTTAAGCACAAGCTACTCAATAAGCTGGAAACGAAAAATAAAAGTTAGATCCTAAGCTAGACCTGGCTAGCTATCTATAAACCAAAAAAACAGACCTAGAGAAGCTAAAATGAGCTCTATGCAATCCTTGTACAAAACCTGTGCACACTCAGTTAATACTGAGTGTGTACAGGGGATTTACACCCATTTTGACAAGCATTTTTAGAGCTTACAAAAATTTGACAAAATTCTACAAAAATGATATTAAAAATATAGACCAGTTGAAGTTTAAAAACCCATAATTTCACTTAGTTTGGCCCAAAGATGAGTAAATGAAAAATCAACTCAGATGGGTACAAACTGACTTTTTCAGTTTTTGACTTTTGATACAATTTTGAAAAGTTGACTTTTATGAACTTTGCAACCAATTTGTGGAATGAACTTGATGTATTATGATGAAATGACACTTCTGTAAACTATATCTATGATATCTTAGCACAAATCAAGATTTTGTTTTTCAAAAACTCAACAGTTAAGTTAATTAGGACAGTTAATACAAGATTTTGACTTTGAGAGTGAGCAGGCACAAATAAATGACTCAAATGAGTTCAAATGAGCTAATCAAGCCTGAAACAACAAGAATCTACCACTGAATAAACCTAAATCACAGACAAACCAACAGATCCAAACACCCTTTAAATTACTGTTTTGCAATTTTAATTGAGCTAAACACTGAACCAACTTGTTTTACTGATCAAACTCACTCTAATTTACCTAATTAACACCAAATAAACAGGCAAGAACCAATATTAATCACAGATACAGATTTTTTTGCAGTGATATTGAAAATGGACTCACATTTGTCCTAGCCACTATGGCTTGAGAAGAATCAAACACAGAACCAACTATCCTAAGTATATCAACCCATTGAACTCAGAATCAACCCAAATCCATCACTGCTACACCCATGTCCATTTCCATTGCCCAATGATGATTCAGTTGACTTTCATTGACCAAAATCCAACTTTGCTTGAAACTTAAATACAAGCTTACAAAAAGCTATAAGAAGCTTATGTAAGCTTGTTTGAGCTTAAAAATAAGCTAATAAGAGCTTGTACATAAGAATTTGAAATGGAAATTTGCAACAGTGAATCTCAACAATATGAAATGGTAATGCTACTTGAATTGGTACTTGAAAATGGTTTATATTGATGAAACAACTTAAAGTGAGTACATTACAACAAAAGATTACAGCTTTTTAACTTAATTAAAACTTTTATATTAAAAACGACATTAATGAAAATTTAAAAACTAAAAGACTCCTTTCTCTAGCTCCTTCTTGCTTCTTTTATACCCAAAACATCTTCCCATTGACTTCTGAGCATATCCCACTAATTTCCTTGGCCATTGGATCTGTTAAAATGATCTTGGCCGTTTGATCAAGTTTTGGCGCCAAAAAGGTTTTTTAGCAGTTGGGGTTGAGTGAGGGGAAGGAGGTAGCATTAAATGCTCTTTGGAGTGTTGTTGAGGTGGGGGGACATGGAAGTGTGAAATTTGAGCTGGGGGGATGGGAGACTGGGTTTTGCAGGAGCAGGTGTTGAAGGAGAAGACTTTGGGCGCGTAGTGGGTGGTTTGACCAGATATTTGACTTGGCTTAAATATTGGAGGGGTCCAAAATAGATATTGACAAGGGGGGTCAAATGGGTTTTGACAAGGGTCCAAGGGGTGCAAAGGTTATTAATAACAAGGACCTCTTTTGTAATTTCTGAAAAATACAAGGACCACTTCTGCCATTTTGCAAAGTTGCTTCAAGGGACCAAAAGTGACAAGATCCAATAGTACAAGGACCAAACTTGACATTTTCCAATTTCCAAGGACCATTTTTGCCAATTTTTAAACTTGAAGGACCAATTTTGTAATTTCTCAAAACTTTTGACATTTTTCACCAAAGGACTAATTTTGACAAGTTATGATTTTAAAAGGACCTTTGGTGATTTTTCTTTTGAAATTAAGTGCTCAGGGACTATTTCTTACAATTTTTGAAACTTGGGGGACTGAAACTGCCAATTATGCAAACTTAGCTCATTTTTCATCTGATTTTGAACATTTTGCATCTGAAACATATAAAATGCAATTTTGGAATATTTTTAGTATTTTAATGCATTTCTGAGCATTTTTAAACGTTTTGCAGTTCAGATTGACCCAAAAATGATGAGTATTTACACACTCATCACCTGCTCAATTTTCCCACTGCAAAACCAATATCAGGACTTGTACAAGTCATGGCATACATTAGGCAGCCAATTACCCTAGAATACTTAAGTTGAGATACAGCCTTGCCATGATTAGGCAACAGCTTCTCACAAGTATCCATAGGTGGACTCACTGGAGTACAATCAAAGTAATTGAATTTCCTCAACACCTTCTCAATATAATGAGACTGAGAGATAGAAATTCTTTTACTTTCATGTTTAATCCTTATACCAAGGATAACATCAACCTCCCCCATGTCCTTCATGGAGAACCTTGATGACAAAAATTCCTTTGTCAGGTTAACCTGATTTTGGTCAGTGCCAAAGATCAGCATGTCATCAACATATAGGCAAGTGATGACTCCTTTACCAGAATCATCAAATTTGCTATATACACATTTGTCAGACTGGTTAAGAACATAACCACTAGACAAAACCACTTCATCAAATTTTTTATGCCATTGCTTAGGTGCCTGCTTAAGTCCATAAAGAGACTTAATCAATTTACACACCTTGTTTTCATTGCCAGGCAAGATGAAGCCCTGAGGTTGGTTCATATAAACCTCCTCATCTAGTTCACCATTCAAGAAAGCTGTTTTCACATCCATCTGATGAATAACCAGATTGTGAATTGATGCCAAGGCAATCAACAGTCTTATGGTACTGATACGAGCCACAGGGGCATAAGTATCAAAATAGTCTATTACTGACTTTTGTTTAAAGCCCTGAATGACTAGTCTAGCCTTGAACTTTTTAATAGTTCCATCTACCTTCATTTTATTTTTGAAAATCCATTTGCAACCCAGAGGTTTGCAACCTGGTGGTAGATCAACCAACACCCAAGTGTTGTTGCACATGATGGAATTCATCTCATCATTGATTGCTTCTTTCCAGAAAGCAATATCCTGGGACTTCATTGCTTCTTCAAATGTCTTGGGATCATCCTCAACAATGAAGCAATAGGAGTATTGGTCTGAGACCTCATCCCTGGTTCCTTCAACTAAGTATAGTTGAAACTCAGGTCCAAATGACTTTTGAGTCCTGACCCCTCATCAGGGACCACTGATGGTTCATCATCAGGGACCTCTGATACACCAGTGTCATGAGTTCAATTAGGAATCCTCTGACTTGGTCTAGGGACTAATGAGAATATATTCTCATCAAAGTTTGCATCCCTTGATTCAATTATGGAGTTAATTGAAACATATTCATTAGGTTCTATAACATAGAATCTAAAAGCTTTGGAATGCTCAGCATATCCAACAAAGATGCAGTCAATGCCTCTTTCACCCAAAGTTTTCAACTTTGGATCAAAGAGTCTTACAACAGCCCTACAACCCCAAACCCTGAGATAGTTCAGGTTGGGTTTCCTTTTAGTCCAGAGTTCATAAGGGGTAACCTTGTTCCTTTTGTTAGGAACCCTATTTAATAAATAGCAAGTTGTTAACATAGCTTCACCCCAGAACCCTTGACTCAGTCCTGAATAGGACAACATGGAATTAACCATCTCCTTCAGCACCCTGTTTTTCCTTTCAGAAATACCATTTTGCTGAGGAGTATAGGGAGCAGTCGTTTCATGGGTTATACCAACAAACTCAAAATACTGAGTATCCATGTACTCACCTCCCCTATCAGTCCTTAATCTTTTGATCAGGGACCCAAGTTGTAATTCAAATTCAGTTTTAAACACTTTGAATTTATCTAATGCTTCATCCTTGGTATGTAACAAATAGACATAACAAAACCTAGAAGCATCATCAATAAATGTCACAAAGTACTTCTTATACCCCAAAGAGGGAGTGGCATGCAAATCACACAGGTCACTATGTATTAGCTCCAAGAGCTTAGTCTCACGACTAACCCCCTAAAAAGGTTTCTTGGTTATCTTGGTCAACATACAAGTTTTACACTTTTCAGTGTCCATGTCAAAAGCTGGGATTAACCCATCCTTAGACATATCTTGCATCCTTTTATAGTGAACATGGCCAAGTCTAGCATGCCAAAGGGTAGAGTCAGTCTGGTCAGTGGTGGTCACAAAGGCTGAATTTACACTATCAGTGGCAATATTAAGCCTGAACATTTGATTACATAAATAACCATAACCAATAAAAACACCATGCTTAGAAAGCACAAATTTATCAGACTTAATAACTTGTTTATAACCATGATTATTCAAAATAATACTTGAAACCAAGTTCTTCCTGATATCAGGAACATGAATAACATCAAACAAAGTTACAATCTTTCCAGAACTAAATCTAAGATCTACATAGCCACGACCATGCACCAAGGCTATTGACTCATTTCCCATGCGAAGAATAGAACTATCATTCAGTGACTCATAAGTCTTGAACCAACTTCTATCTTTACACACATGAACTGTTGCCCCAGAGTCAACCCACCACGCAACATCATCATCATGCACATAATAAGATTCAGATACATATGTAATAAAATAAATCCGAAAAGACTTATTCAACATATTATGACCTTTCAGTGAGTTGGCTGAACCACCACTCCTTGAACCATTAGTGTCTGATCCATTGGCTTTACCACAAACTTTAACACCTTTACAGTCCCTTTTAATGTGACCAGTCTTGCCACATTTCCAACAAGTAGGTGTTGCCTTCTTGTTAGGATCTGCCCTTGTGTTGTCATGATATTTGCGTTTGCCTTTGTTGTCATTGTACCTGGTGGAGTTGTTATGCTCCAGCATATTGACAACAGATGCACCAGCAGCATTGCTGCTCCTTGGCTTGTCATTATCTTGCACTTTGAGAGATTCCTCAATGCGCATATGACTGCCCAACTCAACCAGAGTTAATTCCTCCTTCTTATGTTTCAAGGTATGCTTGAAATCTTTCCAAGAAGGAGGGAGTTTGTCAATGACTCAAGAGACTGAAATAGCCTCATCCATGTGCATTTTGTGTTGTGTAAACCTTCCAAGTATTCCAAGAAGTTCATTGTATTGTTCCATAACTGGTCTTGAATCAGTCATTTTGTAATTTGTGAAATTACTAACAAGGAACTTCTTACTTGATATGATGCATCCTCAACCATATATTTGCCATCCAAGGAATCCCACAGTTCTTTGGAAGATTCAAAGTTCTGATAAATATCAAACAAAGAATCAGACATACCATTCAGAATAAGACCTCTGCATATGTAGTCATCATTCCCCCATTTGCTCCTCCTCCTGATCTGCTCAACCGTAGCATCATCCCCATCATCAGGAATATGAGTGGTTAGCACATACACCACACTCATGCTTGACAGCAGGAAGTGCATCTTCTTCTGCCATCTCCTAAAGTCCACCCCTTCAAACTTATCCAACTTAGCAAAGTTTGAAGCCATGTGTTTCATTGCAGCAGTTTCCATTGATTATCACAAAAATAGTTTACTTTGATTGTTGGTATGTAACTCCCAGAACAGGGTAAAGACAATCAGTAGCAACTGCAATACCACTAGGTGGTTACCGGATATCACTTGGAATCGTGTTATCACTTTCCAAAGTAAACTATTCGACCCTAATGCCTAGATATCACGAATATCTACTTGGGATAAGACCAAATGTTTGTTAGTGATTTAGGCACAAATCAATAACCCTTTTGCTTAGAAGTGTTAATAGTTTTCTGTGTATCCCCTTTCATGCATAATCAAATATCCTATTTATAGGAAAATACTCTTAGCTAGTCAAATGGAATTATGAGAATTAATTGGCCCATTAATCGCCTTATAATTATCCCCATTATAGCCGTTAGTGGTTACATGACCAATTAAACGTGGTCATTAAGCAGTTGAAACTGCCACTTAGCAGTACTTTCATAACACTAGCAGTACTTTCATAGCACTAGCAGTACTTTCATATTACTAGCAGTACTTTCCACTAGCAGTACTTTATAATATTAGCAATACTTTTCACTAGCAGTACTTTCCACTAACAGAGTCAGGGTGTTCAGAGACCTTATGGATGTACACTCCGTACCTCCTGACCCATTACCAGGTGTGAACTAATCCCACAAGTGCACTAAATTTCCCAACAAGTTTTACACTTTTCAGTGTCCATGTCAAATGCTGGGATCAACCCATCCTTAGACATATCTTGCATTCTTTTATAGTGTACATGGCTAAGTCTTGCATGCCATATGGTAGAGTCAGTCAGGTCAGTGGTGGTCCTAAAGGCGGGAAAAACACTATCAGAGACAATATTAAGCCTGAACATTTGATTACATTAATAGCCAAAACCAATAAAAACACCACTCTTAGACAAGACAAATTTATCAGATTCAATAACATGTTTATATCCATAATTATTCAAAACACTACTTGAAACCAAGTTTTTCCTTATATCAGGAACATGAATAACATTAAACAAAGTTACAGTCTTTTCAGAACTAAATCTAAGATCCAAACAACCACGACCATGCACCAAGGTTGTTCACTCATTTCCCACGTGAAGAATAAAACCATCATTCAGTGACTCGTAACTCTTGAACCAGCTTCTATCTTTGCACACATGAACTGTTGCACCAGAGTCAACCCACCACGCAACATCATCATCCTGCACGTAATAAGATTCAGATACATATGTAACATAATAAATTTGAAAAGACTTATTAAACATATTCTGACCTTTTAGTGAGTTGGTAGAACCACCACTCCCTGAACCATTAGTGCCTGATCCATTGGCTTTACCACCAACCTTAACACCTTTGCAATCCCTTTTAATGTGACCAGATTTGCCACATTTCCAACAAGTAGGTGTTGCCTTCTTGTTAGGATCTGCCCTTGTGTTGTCATGATATTTGCGTTTGCTTTTGTTGTCATTGTACCTGGTGGAGTTGTTATGCTCCACCATATTGACAACAGATGAACTAGTAGCATTGCTACTCTTTGGCTTGTCATTATCTTGCACCTTGAGAGATTCCTCAATGCAGATGACTCCCCAACTCAACCAGAGTTAACTCCTCTTTCTTATGTTTCAAGGTATGCTTAAAATCTTTCCAAGAAGGAGGGAGTTTGTCAATGACACAAGAGACTGAAATATCCTCATCCATGTGCATATTATGTTGTGTAAACCTTCCAAGTATACCAAGAAGTTCATTGTATTGTTCCGTGACTGGTCTTGAATCAGTCATTTTGTAATTTATGAAATTACTTACAAGGAACTTCTTACTTGATGCATCCCCAGCCATATATTTGGCATCCAAGGAATCCCATAGTTCTTTGGAAGATTCAAAATTATGATAAATGTCAAATAGAGAATCAGACATACCATTTAGAATTAGACCTCTGCAAATGTAGTTATCATTCTCCCATTTGCTCCTTCTCCTGATCTGCTCCATTATAGCATCATCCCCCATCATCAGGAATAGGTGTGGTCAGCACATAGACCACACTCATGCTGGACAGCAGGAAGTGCATCTTCTTCTGCCATCTCCTAAAGTCCACCCCTTCAAACTTGTAAAGCTTGGAAAAGTTTGAAGCCATGTGTTTCATTGCAGTAGCAGCCATTGATTATCACAAATAGTTTACTTTGATTATTGGTGGTAATAGCCCAGAACAGGGTAAAGACAATCAGTAGCAACTGCAATACCACTAAGTGGTTACCGGATATCACTTGGAATCGTGTGATCACTTTCCAAAGTAAACTATTTGACCCTAATGCTTGGGTATCATGAATATCTACTTGGGATAAGACCAAATGTTAGTTATAGAATTAGGCACAATTCAATAACCCTTGCGTTTATCAGTGTTTAGCTTTATGTTTGTTTCTCCTGATTTCAGTATGTTTTTCTCAGTATCTTCATGCTGATAAAAACCATCTCTATTTATAGTAGAGAATACTCACTCCTAGTTAATGGACATTATGGATGATTAACGGCCAATTAATCACTCATAATTAGCCTCCATTATCATAGGAATAGTGGTTACATGACCAATTAAAAGTGGTCATAAAGCAGTCATAACAGCCAATTGAATGAGTCAAAGCTGTTACAAATTAATCACTGCAACACTACTAGTAGGAACCATTACACTAGCAGCAGGAACCATACACTACCAGCAGGAACCATCAGCAGGAACCATTACACTAGCAGAAGGAACCATCAGCAGGAACCATTACACTAGCAGCAGGAACCATAACACTACCAGTAGGAACCATCAGTTACTACACTAGCAGGAGTAACCAATACACTAGCAGTACAAACCACTACTGAGTCGAGTCAGGGCGTTCAGGGACCTTATGGGTGTACACTACGTACCTCCTAACCCAAAAACATGTGTGAACTAATCTCACAAGTGCACTAAATTTACCAACATTCTTGTCACCCCCAATATAACACCCATTTAAGTTTACTGTTATACGTAACAAATTAATCAATAAACCTATTAAACTCTGTATTTTTCTCTTTTACATCATTTTTCTTACTAATCACATTTCTATTCAGAAAATACAAATTAATATTAAATTAAAACTTATTTTTAGCTAGAAAATAAATTTTCTCGTACCCGTTGCAATACGCGGCAAAAAAGGTCTCGTTATAATACATTATAAATCTATATTAAACCGCTACGTCGGTGGTAATATTTTAAACATTTTTATTCTTTTTTTAATGTACGGCATGCTATTTTATTTGTTGGGCTGTTGAGGTATATGTTGGGTTGGTCCAGTATGCAGCCATCGCTTTGTTTATAGATATACTTCACCGACTCCTTTCTTCTACACTTTTCTACGCATCGGTTTCTTTCCAACATTGGTATAATCGGATCTTGAGCTATTAATTTTTTAGCTTATTGATTTGTTGGTTGTGATGAGCTTCAATTTTTATTGGTTGTGATGAGCTTCAATTTGTAAATCTTTGTTCATCTGCGAGTTAGGGTTTCGATTTAATTTTTGGGCTTTTTGTGAAATTAGTTGTTGTTTCATCGCTCAGAATGGGTATGTGATTCTTTTGTTATTGTGGTTGTTACCGTCATGTTATTTATCACGGTTTCAAGATTAAAAATCTCAATCTTATCTTCATACCTGGCAAACGTCTTCATCAACCTCGCACCGTCATCGTCTTCGCTACTCGAATTGATTCATCAGGTGGTTGTGATTGTTCCAGTTTATGTTTAGCAACATGTGGGTATACTTTAATTTTGTTTTATTGATACTTTTTATTTTTTCAACCAGGGTACCATCAACAAGGCGACGGTGTTGCACACATCGCTGTTGATGGTAGTTCAAACTTTTTTTTTATACTTTCAATAAGCTCTGAAATTGGTCTTAGAAACCAGTTAAATTTTTATCATGTTTAAGTTGTGGAAGTGTGGTGCTTTTGTCTTTTTAGTTTGCTTTGCAATATGCGCGTGTATGTATGATGGTATTGCTTAATTGTGTGTATTTGATAGTTTGGCTTAATTGGATTTTGTTTTTGATGCAGGCATATGTACAACAATTGGAAAGTGGTAGCATTAGGTACGACCAATAGCTTAAAGCAGCACACCAGCAGGTATACCGACTATTAGCAAGTGGAATTTTACCATTGTGTTTTAAAAGGTTTTTGCTAACTATTGTATATGATTATTGTCTTTTAGGTCGCAAGTAATCAGCGTATTGCTTATCGTGGGGGAATGTTGGAGGTGCTTGGATTCTTTGTTGTTGCTGGTCTTCTAACTGCTGTACGTTTGTACTTTCCTTCTTTTTAAGACTACATAATTTAATAGATGTATGTGATACTAAAGTAGGGGCTGTATTAATTGTATATGGATTGTCTGGAAATACGTCGGCGTTAAGACTACAAATTTAGCGTTAATTGTTGCACTTACGGAGTTTCTCTTTGAAATCCTGTCATAACAGGGTTTTATCTTCGATTGGTTGGTTGAAAGATCTTTTGGGATGAATGATTGTCGAACAAAGAATTGGTCAATTTTAGCTACTCCTGATATTATGAGGTAACTATTAGAATATTGACGTAGAATGACGTGCAACAAAATTGGAAAGAACTTTTTTTGGACATAGAATGACCTATGACAAAAGCAAAATGAACCTTTTTGGGCTTTGGAAGTTGACAAAAATTCCATCATTGCGCTATGTTTAGGTTGTGTGGTTTTGGTTGTTCATTGTGAATTGCTACAGGAAACGTGATCTGTCTAAAATTGCATTGCCAAATAGCCGTTTGTGGTTTTGTATGTGTAGTCATTACCTTGATATTCAGATTCTAACTTCAAACATTATTTTCTTAGATTTCCGAAGAAGCCAAAAAGTTCTGTCATCAATCTAATGTGAAAGTTGATGTTATGTACATAGTCGTACCAGTGTATAACCATGTTAGTGTCATGTCACAATTTTGTTTTACGTAGAGCTAAATTATTTCTTAGATACGCTAATCCTAATCCACTGCATTTTTTTAATTGGATTTTATGTAGTAGAGAAACTGTGAAAGAGGTGTGCACATGTTAGTTGGTACTCCAGGAAGATTAATAGACATGATTGAAAGATAAGGAGTATCACTTAAGAAGTTCAAATACTTTGTTCTAGATGAGGTTGATCGAATGGTGGATATGGAGTTTCGACCACAGGCAAACAGTGCTGTTCAGTTCCACATTGTGGAGCATAAGGTTTTTTTTTTTTTTTTTTGTGTGTGTTTTTCTTTTTTTTTCGTGCTATCTTTATACATTAGCGTAACCATAGGCTGTTTGCCTACCAACTCATGCTAATTTATGTTGCATTAACTAGGTACATCGATTATCTCTTCTTAGGAGATTATGTTGATCGGGGGCAACACAGTTTGGAAATTATCTGCCTTCTGCTAGCGTTAAAGGTACTATCCATGTCTTCTGTTGTTGTGTAGATTGTGGAGGGGTTATTGTAGTATGACTGTTAGTCTTATTAACAAGCGAAACTTACTATGACTTTGAATTGGTCAAATGTTGTAGGTTGAATATCCATAGTTTAGTACAGTTAATGTTAGCCCCAAAAAAATGCCAGAAATACTGCCACATATCCGTATTAACTTACAATTTTCTTATACCTATAGATACGAGTTAACCAATAGAAAAGAAAATTAACAACACATGTATTAACAACACTTGCTGCTATGGAATAATGCCATTTTCTGACGTGGCTTTACCTAAGAAAATGAAAACTTTTACAAAATCTCATACTTCACATGTCAACTAAATAATTCTTCAGATGTACGAATGTTCATTCTTCGACCTTTCCTGACAAGTGACCTTAGTCATAAATTATTTTTTCATACATGTCGCTAACTCCGAGAGAGTCACCAATTCCCCTTGGAATGGTTTCCTTCTATTGGATCTTACAAGCTCTCCTGTTAAGTGTACATATTTTCTAATACGCCTACAGTGGACGTGCAGATAGATGCACAATGAAGTGGTGTCAGGTTGGACAATGCTTACGTTGTGTCGTACAATCGTGAACTATGTATGAGGTTTTACGCACATATAAATGTTGAATATTGTGGCTGGACGATGCTCATAAAGTACCTATTTAAATATATTTCAAATGGTGCAGACATAATTATTGCTCGGGTGTCCAGGAAAATAGGTGAGGCACAACATAGCCACGCGCGTGCTTCAACTTCCAGGTTTTTCCAACTAGGATCCCCAGATAGCGTTCCACCTGGTAAGTTTACTTGAACAATACATGAATGTTTGGTTTTTGTGTAATTTATTTACCCAAATGATTGGAAAGTGTATATGTTAGTATAATTTAAACCAAGTACACATACAATTATTTTCACCTTCCATTTTAACAGGAACGGTGATTGATAACAAGGTTTGCCACCCGCGCAATAATGACTTTTACATGTGCGCACATGTTGGGATGATTGTAAGTATTATTTATTCTGTCCTTTTGTCGATTCAGATAATCACATTAAACGATTATCAAAATATATATTGTAACGGTATTACAACTACTCTCCCTGTATGTTCAGCTTCCCACACTGGCAGGAGGCATAACAGGGATGTTCACTCATTCGGTAAAAAAAATAGCGCTCTTCTTGAGCTGTTAGATGCTACTTTGTGAGACATAAATCTAATAAACCAAGCGATCTATGTGTCACGAAATAGCATTTAACAGCTCATGAATATCGTTTTTTTTGTTGTTTTATAAAGCAACCACTTCTGCTTTCTACTGGTGCGTCTAACTCACCAACTAATTTGTACCACATTATACAAAAAATTGCTTTAGAACCATCGATCGCAAGATTCTTTGGATGTTTAGTGTATGATTACACTTTCCACAGATAACGTATCTAACACGATTATCCATTGTTCTGACAATGTAGGTTATTTTTCCAACAATATTGTCTTATGTCAATTTATTTGGCAAAAATATCTTTGATACCAAGAGACTTGGCCCATTGAAAAAAAAAGGACACGATCTTCTTGAGCTGTTAAATGCTATTTTATGAGACATAAATCTCATGTAGCATGCAGATCTATGTGTCATAATATAACATTTAATAGGCAAAGAAGATCGTGATCTTTTATTTTATAACACAATCGGTTATGTTGCGGATATACTTTTGTCACCGGTGGTAATAAGGTATATTTACTTTTTGCAGATACAATTGTCTTTGATAGCCTATTATATCATTTGATTAACTATTTTTTTAAATTTAAAAATTACATTCATATATGCAAATTTTAATCATCTTGTTTACGCGCAGTCACAAGCAAAGAAAATGCAGAAAGAAAGGCATTTCAACAGAGTAATCCTAAAGCAGTAAAGGGGATGTTGTTTCACAATGAATCATCAAATGCAAAGACAATAAAAAGGTAAACAATGTAAACTTACTTAACACAAACGCTGGCTTTTATTTGATAAAATATTTTACAGTCACGTACGAAAGGCTGGAGCCAAATATTACAGCACTCATAATAAAATTCAGTAGAAATACACAACTACAAATGTAAACACTAACATAAACAACACATCATGACCAACATCAGCTTCCTCCGGTTGCATATACACATTTACCAATTCATTAGGCCCTTAAGTTTCTGGATAAACACATCATGATTACGAGCATTTAACTCCAATTCAGCTGCCAAAATACGCATTTGCATGACCTTTTGCTCATCTTTTACCTGGACTTCTCTTAGATATTCTGCAGTTTTCTTGGCATAGGTATTCCCAACCGTTTCTAACTCTTGAATGAAAGCAAGCCTTTCACGAGTAACGCTGACCAATCTACCGGATAGCACGTTCATTTGCTGCGATATTTGAATATCCTGAACCGTAGCTTCACGACAGTACAACACTAGCATCTCAGACCAGTTATTCGAATTAGCTTCTGCTCTAAGCTGGTCACACTTAGGACGCCTAGACATTGTGTTTCCTTCCTTCTTATGAAAAAAAATGTCCACTTAGACTCTCTTAAATAGCAAAACTGAGTCTAGGAATAATTTCACACAGTATCTTTTGCATAGTAAAAAAAGCGGTGGCCACATGTGTAACACATAATTAGATATTGAATACTATTTCCATGAAAACAAAATGCACATATTCGCTACTGTTCCCGCAGGTTTCGTCTGGATTCACTTAGAAAGTATCTAACACAAATAATTCATGCATGTCTTTTATTATATGCTTTGTTCAATACACTCCAATTCATTACAGATACATAGTTCTCTTAAAATTTAAACGAAACACATCCTTGCTGCAACCATACAGACTTACTTATCATTGTAGTGTTCCGAAATAAATATAGACAGTTCTATAGCATGTGTGTGCTCCTATGTTTTACCACAGTCATAGAGGCAATATCAACAACAACATCTGATAATATGATTAACAAAGGTGATAAAATTACTTTCGAGATTTAAAATGGTTTTATTCGCTTATAAAAATAATGTACGAAATCTTTCGGAAAATATGCCATAGTTACTAACACTATTCGATCGTGAATCACAAACGGCGAGCACTTACATTTACCATACTTAACCACCTGACTCTCTCAAACTGATTATCTACATGCTAATACATTACCTTCTACAAGAAAATTGTGTTTTGTTTTATGCTCTTCCCATTCTTTATTGTCACATTAAAATTGGTATTTTAAATTTGAATCATCCTTTAGATTAAAACTTATGTTTGAGTGATCAAACTGACAAAAGTTTTAAAACTTAATTTTTGTACTTATACAGTAACAGTTACTTTGCTGTAACAGGTTCGACATTGATCCGGAAGTAGAGTCAAACACTTACGAAACAAACCAGCGGTTGGCGAGAGCAATATAGCAAACCAGCAGGCCACGACATATATCAAAAGACATGTAAGTTCCAGCAAAAATACTTTAGCACCACAAATCTTAAATTAATTAGATACTAATGCATAAATTAAAAGATCATATATTAAAATATCCATAAACATAAACCCTACTAACTTCTATTTAAAATACCCCCACAACCCTGCACATTTACACCAGACCTAAAACCCAAAACACATATCATAAACACCAAAACAGACCAGATCAGTACACCATGGTCTTCAGCTTCTCAATGAACGACATAAGCTTCGTCGCTCGCTTTTGTTTCTTCAGCACATTTACCAAAATCATTGCCACTTCTGTCAAGTCTTCGGTTTGCAAGTTGGTGAGCTGTGAAATGCTCTGCAAAGAAGAATCAAAAGGAAACAGAAGCTCCAACTCTCCAATAACAAAATCCCTCTTAGCCACATGAGACCTTATGTCTTGAGCTTTCTTCCTTAGCTCTGCTTCATATGCCAAAGTAACAGTAACCTCCCTCTGAAATCGCACAACCATCATGTCTCTGACCAAGCTTGACCCAGCAGCAGCAGCCAACTCTTTGCAAAAGGGCATTGGTGTAGTCATTTTTTTGGGTAAAAAATGCTCTTTTCTTCCTATGTGTGTGTGTGTGTTTAGAGTGTAATTTTTCTTTGGTTATGATTGTTAATCTGTGTTTACATCTGACTTATAAGAACATTTGATTTGATTGCCACCTTGGGCCACCCACAAAAACAGTAACTCATTATTACTTTGTCTTCCCCATGCATGAACAAGCATTTACTATCCACCCTTTCACATACCATGCCATTTCCACAAACGTAAAAAAAAAAAAAAAAAAAAGTTTTATTATCATTACCTGTTTGACAAAAACTGATCTAACAAAAACTGATATGCAAAAAAAACTATTCTTTGTTTGGTTTAACTATTGATTGTACAATTGCAACAAGAGAATGGTAAATGTTATTGATATAATTGTATATTAGGTTGCAAGTTTTAACTTTTTTTCTTCATTTTCACAGGTTCCTGACATTTAAAGAGAGGAGACATGGGATAAACAGACATGGACTAACAATAGTTTAATAGCTGAATTGTATATTTGATTTCCCGATATTATATTCGACATATGTATTTAAGTGCCTAAAATTCATCTTTCAAACAATTAATATCAAATGTATTCTTTTTGCTAACACACTTCTATGAATAAACTATGACAAACCATAACAAAAATGAAAAAATTTTATTTTAGACACATATATTATACAACGAATCATGACAAATAAAAATAATAAAAAATAAAGTATATTCGATATTTTTACATAAACAAACATAGAATAACAAACCTACACAAACATCGTTTGCAGAATTATTTCCGACAAAAACATTCCCGCGAGAACTCGCGGGCTAACCAGTATCTTTTTTAAAAGGTATACCTTTTTTAACAAACATAGAATAAATGTTTAACGTCGTATTTTATGCAAAATTCTTAAAAGCAATCGGCTATGGAAAGTTTCTTCATATTTTTTGAATTAATTTCAATGATATATTTTTTCTTCTCTTACAAACCCTTTTGTTTCTAAGGTTCTGCTATACACTTATAAACTCTTGATATATGTTATGAGCCCTTCAACTAGACAAACATCTTATCATCAATGTTTAAATAGTTTTGGAGTACGATTTTTTTGTACATTCTTATAAATGACAGAGATATATATATTTTCATTTCTCACACGCACAACTTCTTATCACAGATTCTCAACAATGTTTCATCCGAAAGTGGTTAACCCATTCATGCAAACAAAAACAAAAAAACAGCCATAACGTCGGAACTTAATATATCACGCTTAATAAAATTGCAAAAAGCCCTGCCGCAACGCGATTCAGTGGTTAAACTATAATAATATGAATCAAATTTTAGTGAGTAAACACTATTTACGAAATATAAAACATGTTGGGCCATAACTAGCTAGCCAATAGGGACTCATGTCTACGCTTACAAATTGGGCCATAAGCCACTAAGCCCATATAATACCTGGCGGCAATTCTTAAAATATAAATGCTGTTTATGTTTCTTTTACTTGTTCGACACTAGAATTGCTATCGAATGGTAGTATGTATGATAATAGTAATACAGTAATAATAATGGATATGGAATTGGATTTAGAAGGAAACGAAGTTATTGAAATCGAAGATGATGATGATGAAGATGAGTTAGAAGAATTGGAGGAGATGATGTCACCTAGGTTGTCATGTTGGGTTAGTGCAGATGGTAAAAAACATCATGAGATATTGGTTTATATTAATAATGACTTAAATGTTTTTAAGAATAGATTGGAGATGATCGAGCCTTGCTCCATTTGTTATCTTCCTTTTTCTACCCAAGGAAACCATCAAATTTGGTATAACTTTTTTAACCTTTACATTGGTGTTAGTTTTACATTAATTTTGCTTAAAGATTTGATTTCGACACACATATGTGTGATTCTATAGTAAATATTACAGATTTATTTACTTAAAAATTTTGATCTTCACCTAAAAGGTTTAATATTTAAGTAGCTTATATGAATTTGGACAAGCTCACCAGTCCATTCTTTTCGGATATGGGTAAATTGTAATCGTTTCACGGTTTGACCCATTTGTGACCGTGATAGATAGATCAATTAGCTTTGGGTTCTTAGACTTCACTGTGTAAAACGTTTGTTTTTGTTACTGCTCTAAGACTCATAAATAGTTGTGATAAACGGGTAAACGGATGAGGTTTTCCTTGGGTGAAGGCAAGTCGTTTACTCACATATATGTGGCCTAAGAGGGGTATCCCCGTGACCATTTCCAAACGCTTTCCCTGGCCACTCCTGTAATGTTTACATAGTGACGTTCAAACCTAGAGACCTCTCGTGCCTTACCACTAGGCCACCTTATTAGTGGTTATATACTACTTGTGATATCTTTTCTATTAAAGATTAAAGATAATTTACCCGTGAGATTTGTTTGTTATTTCAGAAAAGGTGTAAGTTTGATATGTGGGGAATTTATAGTAATAACGAACACCAACGGATATGCTTAGTCTCTGAAAGGCGTGTGAACACTTTCAGATCGAATCAATTTGGCGGTTCTACCAAATTATTCAATCGGATACAATTCAGAGTTGAGAATTTTCTGTATGTTTGTGTATGAGATATAATGAACCGTTATATGATAATGACCAAACAAACCGTATATAACATGTTACGGATAACCGCCAATGACAGTTTTAGGGTTTCCAAGTTGTCAAGTTTGTCCCTCATTCCGAAAATTAATCGAGGAACAACACTTCAGCAGAATCAATGACTTCAGAATCCATTGCATTTCGAGAAATACAACTTCCGCAGAATCCATTGAATTCGCAGAAACACAACTTCAAGACAATTTTACATAGCAACTTCGGTGGAAATAAAATTTCCCGGGGTCGCCCTTGACTACTCTCGGGCCGCCTTGGACACTGATACATGGGCGCCAGCCCGACTCGTCCCTTAGGGGCTTCGCCCCTAAGATCATAATAAACTCAAGTAGATGTGCACTCCGCACCTCCAAACCTAAATGATGTATTATCATGATAAAATTGGTCAAACAAGTTAATCCAATTACACTAAAATATCCAACATGATATGTATGGACACTTATAATTTGACATTCTTGTTTGATTGATAATCATTAAAGCATACATCTTTTCCATATTCAGGCTATATTGTCATATTTACACTTTTTTTTTGTCTGCAGTTGTCTTCCTTGTGGGCATTTGTATGGATTCTCTTGTATAAAGAAATGGCTTCAAATTTCATCCGGTGGGAAGGTAGGTGTAGTTTTCCACTTGGTCGAGCATAATTACATCAATGTTACCATTATTTTAGTTTTCATTACCTTTGTGTCAACAGTGCCCTGAATGCAACACCCCATGCGCATACAAGGATGTTATACTTCTTTACATGTCTCGCTCTAGTGCTTATCAAAAGGTAATCGGCGTAATTGTTATAAACTAACCTGAGTTCTTTCTATAGGGTCATTGTTATACTTTTCTCAATGGCCCTTTATGATAATTATACTTTTTGTTGTTCCGTTTTGGCTATTATACTTGCCTTTGGTGGGCTAATATGGTAATTTAGTCAAGCAAGCCACATAACTGATTAAGTTATCCAACGACTAGCTTGACATATTTTACTGATGTGAAGGTCGATCCTCACTAGCATCTTTATCAAACTAAATTGTAAGGATCAACCTTCACGTCAACCAAATATGTCAACGCTCGAGTATAAATAATGCCATGTCAATTTGATCAATTGCTGCTCTCGGTTGACTAAAGTACCAATTCAACCTACTAAATGTAAGGGTAAAAACCAAAACTGACTAAAAAAAGGTATAAATGTATAACCGCCAAAAACAAAACGGCGCCACTAAGAAAGTAGATGAATTTGTTTTGACAATAGCTTTTTTCTTTAAGTTGCACGTCAATAACTGTTGCAATAATTCATGCAGACATCATCAATTAGACACTTTCCACTCACCAAACAGGGTATAAGAGAATTTAGGGAACATGAAAGGTTACGGTTTGCTGATACAGAGAAGATGCAAGCGGAAAACTCTAAAAAGCTGATTGATGTTTGTGAACATCAGTATGCTGTAGTGAACAAACGCATGACATTACTGACCCAGTTGGATGATTTATTAGCACGGGCTGAGGAGTTGGAACAGCGGGCTGAAAACTTGGGACAGGCTGATGCATTGCGACGGCAGGCTGGTGCATTGAAACGGCGGGCTGATGCATTGGGACATAAGTATGATGCATTGGGACGGCGTGCTGATGCATTGGAACAACGTAAGGATGAGTTGGAAAGGCGGTTGTCTGCAATTACGCAAAGTTCGATCTTTTTTAATAAAATGTACATGGAGCATAAGCTACATCGGATGAACATGCTCCTACCTGTCACAAGAACTAATATATCTACCGATCACTAGTATCATGCATCAACCTTATGGTGACTAATTTCCATGTTATTACTTGTATTAATGTATTATCAGTACTTTGCTAACTATTTATACGATTATCTTTTAGTTTATGGGAATGAGTGCTACCAAATTGTATCGCATTTTCAATCTTATTCTTTAAAAATCTGCGATTCATTTCAAGACTATATTTTGTTTAACTGCTCCGTTTCAAGACTATCAATATCACGAATACCGCGAAAAATATTATTTTTTCTTTTCTTTCTTTTATCTTTTTCTTCCCTTTTCCCTCTTCTTCTCCCTGATGTAAGGGAAAACTGCCGATTCTTCTTTTAAGTTTTTTTACCTCGTTTCTTCATGATTTCTTAAAAAAAACCTGAAGATAAAATAATTGTTCAACCTTTGTTTGTTATTTTTTGTTTTGCATGTATGTTATTTCTTTGTTTATTTATTGTAGTTTTTTTTTTTTTTTTTTTTTTTGAACAATTATTTATTGTAGTTGAATCGAACGAAATGTCACCTGAACTCAAGCTGGTACTAGAAATGTTTTTAAAAAGTATCATATTTGACATCGTTTTATTTTTAGGTAGCGAACAAATTTTTTAGCTTTTAAGTACAATTTTTTTTTTCTTTTTTTTCTAGGTAGAGAAAACCTGTGATGACCATTTTGCCCTGTGAATTTACGAAAATTGCATCCACCATCCCCAGTGTAAATTACATAAATGGTACCCGTGGTTTATCGAAAATTGCATCCACCGTCCCTAAACATTTTTTTCGTCTTTTTTTTTTACGTTTTCGTCATTTTCATACTTTTTCATACGTTTTCTTACGCTTTCATACGTTTTTGTCTATTTTTATACGTTTTCATCCGTTTTCTTAGATTTTCATACATTTTTATCCGTTTTTAATAGGTTTACATCGGCTTTCATCAGTCCGTTTTTATATGTTTTCATCCATTTTTATCAGTTTTCGTCCATTTTTATACGTTTTCATCCGTTTTTATCGGTTTTCGTCCGTTTTTATACGTTTTTATTCGTTTTTATACTTTTTCGCCCGGTTTTATACGTTTTCATAGGTTTTCATCCGTTTTTATACTTTTTCGTTCGCTTTTATCAGTCTTGGTCCGTTTTCATCTGTTTTTATACGTTTTCATTTATTTTTATACGTTTTCGTATGCTTTTGTACGTTTTTTTTACGATTTTATACGTTTTTGTATATATGAAAAGGATAATAATGGTTACTAACGGTTAAAAAACATATGAGAACGTACAAAACATATAAAACACATAAATACGTATAAAAACTTATGAAACTATATAAAAAAGGAAGAAAACGAATGAAAACATATAAAAGCGTATAAAACGGATGAAAACGCATTTAAAGGGACAAAAACTAATAAAACTGATGAAAACGTAGAAGAACGGACGAAAACGTGTAAAATCAAATAAAAACGGACGAAAACGTATAAAAACATACAAGACCATAAAAAACATAAGCCGTCTTTTTTAACAATGTGAGTAACTTAAGTCTCGCTACTTCAAGTATCGCATCTCTAACTTGCTACACGCCTTTCCCTGCTCTTAAAAATCCGATTGTTCCTTTCTTGCAATAAGAAGTATGAGAATGCAGCAATCATAAGTCTACCAACTATACTCTGAAACGCTCTTTTATGTGCCGGCCATAGGCTGATTCCAAGCTACATTGTCATCCCACATTCCCACCATGATGAAACGTTTGGATTATTTAACCATGGTTTCACCAAGTCCCAAACCATAATGAGCGTGAGAATGAGGTTGAGTGTTACATAATGGACGCTTAAGCAAGTCGAAGTTGGTATTCGGCTCAATATTTTAATTTTTGTTATTTAATTTTATTAGTTTTATCATTAATATTATCTTAGTTATTATTATTGTTATTCTTATATATATATATTTTTTTAATTTTGAATTCTTTATAGTTAAATTTTCATTATTATTTTATGTGTTAAAAAATTATCATATCAATATTAAAATTCGATTCACATGTTTTTCAACTTATATCTCCTTTCAACATCTTCTTTAGAAGAACACGCACAAACCTCTTTTTAACAAAATCATCTTTATCTCATCCAAAATCATCTTTACTCAAGAAATGGGTGGGATAAAGATGATGATATTAAAACTTGATTTTTGTTTGTTTTTAGTTTGAAGTAGATGAAAAAGAGATATAAGTTAAAAAAATGGTAAGCAAGTTGTAATAATAATATTATTAATACTAATAAAAATCTCAATGTAATAATAACAATGATAATAATAATTTTTAGTAGGGTTTGTTTTGCTATAGCTAGAGGAGTGTGAGCTCAACTTGTATATCGGCTTTCCACTAATTTAAAAATAAATAAAATAAAATAATAATAATAATAATTTAAAAATATTAATAATAATGTCATAAAAAATAAAATAAAATAATAAACAAATACTAATAAAAATAATAACAAGAGTAAACTGCCAAACACATTCATGATACAAGTAAAAAACAAAAATACTCCTCATGTAAGAGTACGGGGCTGTTTCTTTTTGACTTAATATCCTAGATAGAAACAAAACAAACTAGAAACAGGAAAAATGAGTGTTTATTTTTAACTTACGCTGTGTTCTAGAGTCGGATCATTAAAGAAAAGAAAATGAAAGGGAAGTAAAGTGAAGATATTTACTTTCACATTGTGTTCTTGAGTTTTACTTAAGGAGGAAAAGTAAATGAAATGGAAGTAAAGTTAGTGTAATTTGTGTGATTTTGTTTCCTCCCAAAAGTGAGTGGACAGGGAAGTAAAGTGTTTTACTTTACTTTACTTCCATTTTCTTTAATGACAAAACTCAAGAATACAGCATTATTGTAGACTCACATCCTGATTGTGGAAGAGAGTAAAAAAGAGAGCCTTCCACATCTAGGACACGCCATTACATATATACCCTTTTCCCCATTGTTTCTTTAAATCTAAAAATAAAAATCTCACTCCATCCATCTGCTCTTCTACTCACGTCAACTTCGCCGGCGTTCTACAATTATTTCCTCCACTTCAACAATTATTTCCACCTTCTTGCCGTTGCTCCTTTTCGTTGGCGATGTTCTTGCCATTCTTGTCGGAGATGTTATTATTGTTGCCTTCTCCGCTTCCAATTTGTCCGTGCCGTCGATTCCTCCATGTTGTTGATACTGGGGGTTTATTGTTTATAAAAATTGGGGGTTTATTGTAAACATGATTGAGCAATCTTTTAGAAAGTTGTTTAAGATCTTAGGTTCCCAACAAAAGATGCAATGAGTGAGTTTGGAAATTGACGTGAAGCTTTTCTGGGTTGTTACACTTGGATCTTTATTTAAAGAAAGGGTAAAAAGAATTTTCAAGTACTTGTTATTTTTATAATGGGGTTTTGTCCTTTAATTGAACAAGATCTTGAATTTTGATTGTTTTGAGTTTTATTTTGTTGTTGTTTTTGGCTCACAAGTATAAAACAAAAACATGATACTGGTATTAAAGACAAGGGCAATTTGGACAATTTGGTTATTTATGATTGCCGTTCAGTAGAGGTGAACAAAAAAACCGGTTAACCGAACCGTAGCCGAAAAGAAACCGGAAAACCCAACCGGTCAAAACCGGTTTTGACCAAAACCGGTCCGGTTTTTATCCAAACCGCCGGTTTGGAACCGGTTTGGGGTTTTGGAAAAACCACCGGTTTGGAGACCGGTTTTTTGAAACCGAATAACCAAACCGGTTCGGTTAACCGGTTTGGAACCGGTTTTTTTGGTCTAGGCGGGTTTTTGCTTTTTGAATTTTGAACTTTTGAATTTGAATTTTGAAAGAGGGGGGCGGATATTATTAAATATGTTTCAAAAATTACCATTTTGCCATACAAATGTTAGTATAAATAGATGTGTTATGTATTTGGTTAATTATCACTTTCAAGCAATCAAAAAACACTCCAAAAAAATCAAAACCGAAAGTATTTCACTAAAACACTAATGGAAAGTTCAAACACCAACAACACCACCAACACCAAATGGTTCAACAAGTGCAACGACGGTTCAGAAAGTTTTACCGTGTGACCGTGTAAAAGATCCATGGGAACACTTCGACTACGTCCTAATGTCGGACGGTAAGAAAAAGGCTCGATGCAAATATTGCTTGAGTATATTGTCTGCCGGTTCCAACTCGACGTTGAGGGCTCACATCAAACAAAAGTATTGCGGGCACTCAAATCGATTCCGGAGGCGGTCAATCGTCTATGGCTCGAGATGGGACTATTTTTGCATACGATCATGATTTACTCCGTGAAAAGCGGCGGTTTGGTGATTCAACGTGGTTTGCCGTTCAACCACTATGACAACGAGCTGCGGAGGTGTACCGAATTATATGCAACCGCAATACAATCATGTAAGTCGTATGACTCTTAAACGCGATGCTATGAGAATCTGAAAAACGGCTAAGCAAGATTTAAAAAATAAATTTTTAAATATGGATGCTTGTGTTAATTTAACAACCGATGTTTGGGCCGCTCCTCATAATTTGCCATTTTCGTACCTTTGTGTTACCGCACATTGGGTTGATCCCGAAAGTTGGCAAATGATGAAGCGAGTCGTAGCATTTGAAAACTTTCCGGTTCCTCACACCGGAGAAGCTTTATACAATTTGTTGAGAAAAGTGTTTCATAAGTTTAACTTGACGGAAAAAAAAAATTTCAATAACGTTGGAAAATGCTAGTAACAACACAAATGCAATGGGTCGACTAAAAATGGAATACGAGCCACCTTGTAATGGCGATTTTTTTCATAGTCGATGTGTTGCACACATCATTAACTTGGACGTGCAAGCGGGATTAAAAGATCCGCATTTGAGTGAAGTGAAAGAAGATTTTAAAAGAATGTTAGTCGATGTTTTTAAAAAGGGTAATAAAAGATATAATGCATACATTCGGATGTGTGAAGCTATGGGAAACATTGGTTACAACTTTGTTGGGATATTGAAACACGATGGAACTCCACTTATCTTATGTTCATAAGTGGTTTAAGACAAAAGGTGACCTTGCAATATTTTCATGATGAGAAATTGTCGGGGAGGGTAGGTGTGCTCCATTTAGTCAAGATAATTGGGATACTATTGAAAAAATAACCCGAGTACTTGAAGTTTTTTACAACGCAACAAAAAAATTGTCGGGGTTTATTATCCAACGGCTCATTTGGTACTCGAGCAACTATTCTTGATGTCTTCACAAATCGCCGCATTTGAATTTAATGGTGGTGTTTATACTAGCATGGTTTCCGGGATGAAAGAAAAGCTGTTGAAATATTTTGAAACTTTGCCACCGTTAATTACTTGCGCGGCGCATTAAATCCATGTTATAATGTAAACGGGTGGAGGTTCTTATTGACTCGATTGTGACTGATTTGGGTTGTTTCGCGTCAAACCCGAACTATGCTAATGATGCAAAAGAGTCATTTGGCCATTCTTTTAAAAGTTTGTGGCAATATTATTTTGAAAAATATGGCAACCCACCTCCTACTGTGACAGAGTCTTCTTCATCATCATCAAGGGCTTTTAGAGGGAATCCGATACTTGCTTTGCATAAAAGATAAGAGATAATCCCAACAAACGGTTAAGAAATGATGGTTTAGCGAACAATGAATATGAAAGATATATCACAACCGATTTTATCTCACATATTCCGGCTGAACAAGTTGAAAACTTTGATGTGTTGGCGTTTTGGAAAGCAAAGGAAACAATGTTTCCGTTTATCCCGAATAGCTCGTGATGTACTAAGTGTACAAGCTACTTCGGTAGCTTCGAATCCGCTTTTCAACAAGTGTAAGGGTTTTATCAAATCGGAGAAACAGACTCACACCGGCTTCTTTGGAGATGTGTATGGGTTTGAAAGATCACTTGGACGCAATGAAGCGAGTGCAACATAAAAGTAGTCTTGATGATGCCGGAGAATTCGAAGAGGAGGTCTACGTGGAAGAGGCACAAGCGGGTGAAATCGAGATGCTTTCCGATGAAGAACTAAGACAAGATGCAGCTGCTCAAGAAGCTAGGGGATCCGATGACGACTATTAGGACTTTTATGCTTACGTATTAAATTTTAAGTTTATGTATTTCCTTTGATGTATTTCCTTTCAGTTTTATGTATTTCGAAGTTATAAATAAAAGTTGAAGTTTATTGAATGTAAGTTTGTTTAAATTTTGAAAAACGAAAAAAAAAAACCGGTTACAAACCGGTTAAAACCGGTTACCTATTTTAAAATTTTGAATTTTGGACTTGGCGGCAAAAAAAATTTCAAAATAAAACCGGTTAACCGGTTACAAATTTTTAAAAATTCAAAATTTTGAATTCGGCGGCAAATTTTGAAAAAAAAAAAAAAAACTAGAACTGTCAAAACCGGTTAACCGGTCCCAAACCGTACCCAAACCGGTTTGGACCGGTTGGGTTTTTCTCTCCTCACATCCGGTTCGGTTCCAAACCGGTTAACCGCCCGGTCCGGTTTTTTTTTTCGTTGACCCAAACCGGTTCGGTTTTGACCGGCCGTCAAACCGAACCGGTTAACCGGAATGTGCACCTCTACCGTTCAGTATGAAAAAGAAACGGGTACGTGTTCACATGATTCTTATTCCAAATAACATCCTTGATCTAAACAAGAACTATTTCCAAACAGGAGAAAAAAAGAAACAGCCCTGACCAATGTTTGATAGATGACGGTAAAAAGTTTGTCTTGATCGTAGTTACAAATGTATATTGTCTAACATTTATTGACTAAAGTATGTAGATGTCATAACTTTTCTAACAAAAATATAAACCGTAAAATTTGCCAAATCACAAAGACTATTTTAGAGTTTATTACCATAAAGTTAGCAAGTCAACTATAATAATCTTGAAACTTTGTTACCATAAATCAAATGGGTGAAAATCATGAAATAACTTTTAATGTTGTTCCAATTTAGTCACTGTAATTTATTTTTTATTATAAAATAATAATTAAGTTTGAAAAGTATTCCATTTCAATCATTCAGAGTTTCAATAGTGTTCTATTATTATGTTATTTTTATGTTTGAGTGACTAAAACGAAACACTTTTCAAACTTGGTTATTATTTTATGACATATATCTTTTTTCGCATGTGCATAAGTGGGTTGTACATCAAGTTGGTCGAGGCTAGTGAAATTCAGAGGGTGAGTATTTATTATACTGTACAACCAGACAATGCATATGTGAATATCTAAAAGATAGTTTTTTTTTAAACAATTACACAATAATGGAATAATATTGAAATTAAGATGGTGTTAATTTAAAGTTTAAGTGACTTAATTAAAATAATTATTAAATTTAAGTTTGTTGGGCCTAAACTACGAGGCCCATAAGACATGCCCCTAATCCTTAGCATTTTTTTAGACAACATAAGTCATATGATGTTCGGTCGGTGGTGTGTTTCAAATTTCAGTGCCCCCAGTTCATCTCCTTTGCCCATTTTGTGACCGTATTTAAAATTCTAGTTGACCCATATAGCACAAATGAAATTATAAATATGAGTAACCCGACCCGAAAATCTTTAGTCGGGATCAGATTCGAGTCGAGTCAGACTTTTCAAAGCCCTCTAACCTACAAAAAGTTAAGGGCATTTCTACAACTAATCTTTGATGAACCAATCATTTGTTCGGCCAATTTTACATTGGGCCTATAAGCCCATCGACCAAACAAGGCTTTTTAAGATATTATTCGATGGTATATCTGTCTGAAAATCTTAAAAACGTACGGTCCCCTTCCCACGTTAACAGACTCATCAATACTGGCACCCAATGAGGTCATGGCGAACATTTGATTGTAAGCTCTGATGTTGTCGAGGAAAAGAGTATCCAAATAATACAGTTGCTGGATAAGAGGAGGATAATCACGCGGTATGAACAACTTGACCCTACATTGCAGAAAACAAAGGTTATACAGCGGTCCAAAGACTGAAGTAGAGTAGCTAAGCTTCTCTTCGTCCCAGAATTTAGCCTTACAATGACGGCACACACAACTGCAAGGACCGAACCGTCGATACTCATTAGGCGGGCTTGAAAGAAAGTGCAAGAAACAACTGTCACAATAATTTTGCAACCAAAAGAATGCTAAACGGCACCTAACAAACAATTTATAAATCGATCAAGTGTGTTAATATACGCAACATTTAAACTTGAGATGGATAACCTTTTTCAGAACACTAACATGTGGTTGAGGCTACGGGTGCCTGTTGGGCAAACTGGTATGCATCTGCAAAAACTCCATCACATGTATGAGTAACCGCACTGTAAGCCACAATATGGGCACTTTTCATAATCGGTTAAAAGGAGGTTGTTTTTCTTTTAGCATACCTCCCGATAAATTAGTAGGTGTACTATATTGTATACGACCACTCTGAAAGTCCAGAATGAGCGGAGCGCACATTGTTCAACATCAGAATGACAACTTCGTTACCAGTTTTAAAAGGCTTGTAAAGAAATAACGGCACTACAAAGTGTTCAAAGCTATTACCTGTGAACCCGAAGTCCCGCAACCATGTTTCTCGTTCGTTTTCTAAAACTTGAGCACCCCCCTCAACAGTATTCTGCCGAAGCAGGTACGTTAGCCTCATCTGTTAAGGTAGCAGTATCATACGCTGTGTTTCTTACAGTTGATCCCTCCGGCGTATCACAAACTGATGACGAAGCCTGCGCCAAAACATCACTAAATTCCTCACTAAGATGGTAACGACATGTTCCAGTTTATGTGAGAGCCGAGGCCTCGCTAACAGCCCGTTTCCTTTTAAGAATTATGTCACCTGCCCGACCGTTAACGTTAGCAGCAGTTTCATCAGGAACTATTGCATCTCCTGCCTCTCGTAACTGGCAGTCACATCTGGTAGACTTTCTTGCAGTCTGTTGCCACACCTTGTATGGCAGTATGCGCGTCATGAGGCACAACCGTATTAACTGTGTGTGCAGGCGGACTGTCACGCTTGCTACACTTTCTTGGACTCGATCCGGCCGGAGGCCACACTCTCATGAAAACAACATTTACGTTTTAGGTCATAGCCACCCAATGGATCGAGCAACCATAGCTATATCCTGGATGTGTCATGACAGACTATTGTGGGTGTTATCTAGAGCAACAACTGGGTCATCTGACGTGAAAGTATCACTTAACATACCTACACCATCAACTGTTTTGCATGGCCTACTTTTGGTCTTTATAGTTTAGAAGCTAAAGTCGTGGATAAAATTAAGAGCAACCAAATCCAAACACAAACATTTACAGATCTATTCCAGAGTTTTGGGAAGAAAAATTTTAGGATATTCATGCATGAACAAACGAACAAGTAAACAACCAAGAAAAGAGAAAAAAGCTAAGAAACACGTACGTAATCCAACAACATAAATGAAACCATGTACCTGAAAACCAAGAACACTAACATGCAAATCTCTACAGCAATCCAAAAGACCAAATTTACAAAACCCTTGTATCCTTCACCTCGAAGCAACCAAGTGGCAAAAAAGAAACGGAACAACATATATATGACTCACGTAGCTGGTAGCCGAGTTTTTGAATGGGCTCAAGAAGTCTTATTAATGGGCTAATAACAAACCGGATACTTTTAATAATGTTCGGTCAGAGGTGTGTTTCAAATTTCAAACCCCCCACTTAATCTTTCTTGTTCACAAAAACTCTAAAAATATTATCGGATGGGAGTATATATTTAATTGCATCCTGGGTGATTCATTAATCGATCATCTAAGAGATCTGTTTGTATCATATTGTATTGTATTGTATCATAGTTAATTTAATAATAATAAATAATGGGTGATGAGAATGAGAGATCGATGGAAATTGAATTGGAATACGAAGAAGAAGAAGAAGAAAAACAAGAAGCTTCTGAAACCGAAAGTGAAAAAGAAGAAGATGATGAAGAAGAGGAAATAATTGAGGAGTTAGAGGAGATGACGTCACCTAGGATATCATGTTGGCTTGGTGCAGATGGTAAAACATATCAAGGGGTTATGGTGGTTGATGATGATATTGGGAATAAATGTCAATATGATGATTGCAGTATTTGTTATCAACCAATGAATATTCGCGGAAAACATCGACTTTGGTATAACTTATCTTTACCTGTTTTAAGACTTGTATATGCTTGTGATTTCATCTTTACTAAAGATGATTAATTTATTAAAAAGATTAGGTTTTTGTTAAGGAATACAGAGGTTAAGGTTTGAGTGCAATTGATAACTTGTTCTTTCTCTATGATTCATTGGCTTTTGGTGTTCGTATTTAGTCAATTATCACGGATGAAAAAGTTACATGTGATTCTATTTTTGCTAAAGATTGTTAAATTACCTTAAAGATTAGATTTTTGTTAAAGAAATAAAAGTTCTAAGCTTTAGTGCAATTAAAAGGTTGATTTTTTCTAGTTGTTCTAAGACTCGTATATGCGCACTTGTGATTTTATTTTTTGCTAAAGATGATTAATTTACCATAAAGATTTTATTTTGTTTAGGAAATACAGGGGAAAAAAGGTCTAAAGATTTTAGTGCAAGCGATAAGCTCTTCTTTTTTAGATGCTCTAAACATACATACATACATACTTGTGATTTAATATTCCAAAAAGATTTGATTTTCTTTTGGAAAAAAAAAAAGGGTTCTAAGCTTTGAGAGCAATTGAATAGTTGATTTCTAATTGCACAAGATTTTTGTTATGTGGGTAGATTGTTGTCGTCTCACGCAAGGGCGGAGCTTAGAAGAGACCAGGGTGTTGGCCCTCCTAAAGATTGAGTAGTAGTGTAGTGTTTTGTGACATTATAGTGGAAACTATCATATTTTTTGGTTATTGCCCTCCCAAAAAATATGTCATTTCATTCATGGCCTTCCCAATTTCCAAAATATATTTGCAACAAGTCAAAACCACCACAACTATATATTCTGGCAGACTAAGAAAGCCAATATATTTACATGACTATTGAGATTTAGTTTTTTATACTTTTATGAGTAAGAAAGCCAATATATTTACATGACTATTGAGATTTAGTTTTTATACTTTTATTTTTGTAATAAGTTTGATGTCTCTGCTGTTTTGGTGACCAATACTAAATTTAATTTTCCAATCTTTTTTAATTATTCTAGGTTTGGTAATGAAGTTTTGACTATTTATTAATTCAAGGTTGATTAAAATTTGAAGTTACTAATATTTCATGATCCCTTTGTTTGATTTATATGTGCTTTAAAACTTTCGGCTAGTATTTATCCAACTGTTAAAGGACCATAATAGTTGCATACGGTTTTGAAGTTAAATAATGTTATCTATTATTTTGCTTTATCATTTAGTTCGGAAAAGCTTCAACGTTTATTCGTTTCGCCCCCCTAGACAAAATTTTCAAGCTCCGCCATTGGTTTCACGGTTTCAGGATTTTTTAGCCATTGTGACTATGGTCAACAGTGTGTGTCCTATCAAATATTTCAAGAAATCACAAAAGACCTGCTAATATAAACTAGGTCAAATAGAACAAAATTGTGACACGTGGCAATATTTTGTGCATCAAAAGTGTGTGTTTATGCATCAAAAGACAGTAAGCTTGTTACATCAAAATATCTTTTTTTGACTTGAATAGTTTTCTTGTCATTAAGTTTGTCGTTTATGCATCAAAATGTTGCCACGTGACGCGATCTGGTTCTACATCATGTTATGCGGTTAAATTACTTTTACTTATCACCATACATGGATAGGTTCAGACTCTAGTCGTAGAAGTTTTGCCGAACCTACGTAAGTGAGTGGAATTCTTATTGAATAAAAGTGTACCCATCTTGATGAACGGAAAATTTAATCGTTTTTATGTTGATGAACAACTTGTTTTTAAGCTGTAAAACGTCTTAACAACATTATTTGATGAACAGAAGTAAAAAGATTTTGTTCACTGAAACACAAAACTTTTGTTCATCAATAGTTACACTTGTTAATCAAGATACCCCCTTTACAGGATCCTTACACCTGATACTTTTGTTTTACAACTTTGGCCATTTTACAGGATGTTCACACCTAATACCTCATATATGTCGACCCATAGCCTGTTGGTTGATGGGCCATCTAAATCAGCATTAGTATTTGTATATAGAAGAAGAAACACTTGAAATTTATTGTTCTCGTTTGACTGACAATTAAGCATGAATGTTTTTTCATATTTAGTCAATGAATGTGATTGATTCAGTCTATATTATTAAGTTTACACTTGTAGCTTTTAATTTTTGAGTGATGGCTGCTGCAGTTGTCTTCCTTGTGGCCATTTGTATGGATTTTCTTGTATAAAGAAATGGCTTCTTCAAAGTTCCTTTAGTGGGAAGGTAAGGTCCTTTTCTTCTACTATAATAAATCCACTTTTACCATTATTGTTTGTCTTAATGAATAATCTCTTATCAACAGTGCCCTCAATGCAACTTCATATGCGCATACAAGGATGTTGTACTTCTTCATGCGTCGACCCTTTGCATTCATGCTCATCAAAAGGTAATCAACCGCTTTGTTAAAAATCAATCTGGATTTCGTTTTAGACGTACTGTCAGAAAGCAGTTGGTCTTTATTAACTGTTTGAAATAATTTCACTGTATCATTCATGCAGGCAACATCCGCTAGATACTTTCCATTCACCGAACAGGGTTTCATTGAATTTAAGGAGCACGAATGGTTACGGCATCTTGACGCACAGAAGAGGTATACTGATGACTATATGCGGATGGTTGATGTTGTGGAACAGCAGCGTGATCTTGAGAAGCAGCAGGCTGCAATGAAGCCACAGTGGGATGATTTAGTAGCACGGAGTGTGGAAATGAACCAGCGGGCGGAGAAATTGGGACAACGGTTTGATGAACTGGAAGGGGCTGATGCATTCAAACAGCAGAATCGTGCATTAACACGGCTGAATGGATCATTGGTAAAGCGGTTTAATGCATTGGGACGGCATACTGATGCACTGAAACAGCGGACTAATGTATTGGCACAGCGGTATAATGCATATGAGCCAAATTTGAAGTTTTTTAATGCAATGTACAAGGAGCATCTGGCACAACAGAAGAACACCGAGCCATGTGCGGCACATACCTCTTAATGACGCTACAATCATGCATCAGCACTATGGTGACTAATTTCCATATTCTTGTTTGTATTATTGGAAAGAATTTATCTTTTTATTTATGGGAATGAATTTTACCAAAGATTTTTTGACTATATGTTACATTATCAATAAGTTACTGGACTACCCTAACTAAAATCAGTTTGCCTGCTTAAATTTTTCTTGCGTTTCATCACAGAATGTGGCAGTAGTATATGTATGAGTTCTTCTTAATTGTGTTGCTACAGTCGTGTTTAGTTTTTGAATTTTAATATTTTATTGCATCTTCTATTCTTCTATTATACTAAATATCGTGCATGGTTACTGTAGCAACACACACATATCAAATGCAAAGTTTTCAAGTTACTGTAGCAACACACACATTAAATGCTAAGTTTTCAAAATTGGCAAAAACAGTCCCTGAGGTTTAACTGTCGTTGCAAAGTAAGTCCAAACATTAAATATAAAGTTTAACAACTTAACAAAAACAGTCCTTGAGATTTAAGTGACGTTGCAAAGTAAGTCCTGTATCATTAATTGCTATCTATAGCAACTTGGCAAAATTAGTCCCTAAGGTTTAAGTGTCGCTACAAAGTAAGTTCTTTGAAGCCAATCCCGCTGCATCGCGCGGTTTTCCACACTCGTTCTACATCAAAAGTTGTGTTTAAAATAGTTGTCAGGATCCCGATCCTGATATTAGGATCTTACGATTTACGATATGCGAAAGCAAAACGATCCGGATCCTACATAGGATCTTTGCAAGCTTAAGATTTTATAGGATCCCGATCTTTACCATACGATCTTACGATCTAATCCGATCCGATCTTACTTTTCTCGGATTACAAACTAAAAAACTACAAATTTATGTGTTGTTTGTTTGTAGAATTCAAAAAACAACATGCTAATCTTTTTAAACATTTTATAATCATAATTTAAGACAACATTTATATGAAACATTCATATTACTTTGTGGTTATAATGTATTAGAATTTGTAGATTTGTATAAAATTACATAAACTATTAAGAAATAACATTAGAGTAGGATCTTAAGATCCCGATCCGATCTTACGATCACGATCTTGCAAAGACGAAAACGATCCTGGGTAAGATCCCGATCTTGACAACCTTATTTAAATTACTAGCCATTGGATTTTGATCAATGGCTAGTAATTGTCCAACTTGACTCGATTTGTATATAACAACTTTGAGAAGATCTTCGTCCTTTCTCCAAATACCATTGCGCAGTTTCATATTAAAGTTGCATCGTTTCACCTTTTATTTTTGGATATTATAATATATACTAAAACCCATTTGGATCACTGTAGCAACAGTACACACGCAAATTTCATGTTAGCCTCATTTTAGCCCCTGAGGTTATTGGTCATTGCAAAGTTAGTCCTTAATGGTTGTTATCTAACGTGGTGACGTAAATTTGTAGCGACGATAACAGGGGTATGTTTATGCAAATATTAACGAAAAACCCTAAGGTTAACTTTTATTCTCACCGTTAGTCCCTAAGGACTAACGTTGCAACAAACCGTCAATTTCAGGGACTAAAAAGGAAAATACTAATGCTACTGACGAAACGATTGCAAAAAATGGCTCGCTACAAAAAGCATTAATGTAAATCGCACCGTTAGTCCCCCGTTATCGACCTTTTGCAAATTTAGTCCTTAATAACAATAAAAAAATTACAATATTTTTATTTCGACTTAGATTAAACACAACGTTCTCGCAGCAACGCGCGAGTACCCCCACTCGTTAGGCACTATTGACAATATCGATACACATAACATGTGTTCCATGAAATGCCACATTGTATAATTAACATTTTCCAACTGTTACCCAACACCTTGGTATGTGAGTGGCTCATCAATCTAGAAGTTGTGAGTTCAAGTCTTGTTGGAAACGTTGTGAGGTATTATGTGTGAGAGGTGGGATAAGAGTATATAAAAGTTGCCGTTTTAAAAAAAACATTTTCTAGCCGTTGTTATCGCAAAAGAACAGTTTCTTTTAGATTTTTAGTAGACAAATTAAAAATGTGTCACAAGACATGATCATTAACAGTTGAGATTTGCTAACAACAACCCACTGGACTTTTAGTAGACAAATTTAAAATGTGTCACAATACATGATCATTAACAGTTGAGATTTGCTAACAACCACCCACTGGGTGTTGTTGTTTAAGTATTCTATATTTAACATCACATGTCATGTTTAAAATGATTAAAAGTGTATAATTATTGAATACACGAGTTTATTAAATGTGTTTTTTTTATAAATGAAATGCTTAAACATCACCCAGTGGTTTAAACATTTTGATCTTCAAAAACGTTTCATGCCATGTACAACACTAACTACGCAGTTATTTTCATCAAAATACACGGCTTCATTTACGGTTTAAACATTTTGATCTTCAAAAACGTTTCAAGAGATGTCTAGGCATGGCTGCTCAATATGTGTGTTTTAAAAGCTGGAGTTACAAGAAGCGACTCCATTTATTGTGAATGTCACTTTGCTTGTTATGGTCTAAATAATTTTGACGCAATATATTGATCTAATTACAAAGATATTGTGAACTTAACTATCTTAAAGCTCTATCTAGGTACTAGATTGCACAACTTATAGATTGATTTTGGGCTTATTTTCCATCTTTAAATCATTATGGAGCTCATAAGCCACAAAACGATATAAGCTTCAACAACATGAGCAGAAATCATATAACCCACACAAGCCAAATATAAGAATAAACAAACCCCCCCATTAAACTAATACCACATTTCTAAAAACATTCAAAAGCTTATACTAATAGAAAAAGGGAGGATCACCTGAGTTCATACTAATGATATATATCCAGTGTAACTTTCAAAAAAAGATATCATAACTAAGAAACTGTGGAGCTAAAAAGCAATTAGCATCTCTTCATATTTGCGCAAGTATAGTATTAGGTTTGAAAAAGAGAAGTGCTTAAAAAGTGAAATGGCTTCATATGACAAACTGAAATGTGGTAGAATGATCATCATGTCCAGACGAGTTATTTCATAGTACCTGCGCAACAACAAAAAAACACATGTGGTTATGGTCTAGAATATCTTTCAAACATAAAGAGCTTTAGGTCATCAAAAAGCAAGGCAAATAAATAGTCTCATACTGAGGTCGAAATATAGAATGTCACTTCAAACTTCAACCTGTGAGCCAATTTTCGGAAATGCCCTTAGATTTAATTGAATGGTATCAACTATCAACATAAAGAAAATCTTGATTAAATAGGGATTTGAAACAATAGTCATACCCACAAAGTTACCACTTTTTTAGTTAGGGAATGTGCAGAGGTGATAAGATGTGGTTGGTGAGGTCAAACGGGTAATTTAATTCAAAACAGCTATGGTCAAGCTAACTAGCAAAAACATTTTCCTTTGCTGACATGTTATAAATTATGTGTTGAACATGATTTTAAAGGTTTCCTTCATAACACTTTGGGCGACTTTCGACCTGCTTTGGCTGTTCAAACGTAATAAAGTGAAAAACCAAACGCAATAAAGTTGACCGTTAAGAAGAAAGTGAAAAACCAAAGTTTGACCAGTTTATCCAGATACAAGATTGCTACCTCTGAGATGGTAACTATATGGTTATACTTTTACCCTTAGCAAAAATCTTTTGTAAAATCAATTGTGGTTTTTATCGGGTAGCACCCCTTAATTTAAAAACAGTTATGGTTTTGAGCGGTTTACCTTTAATGATTGAGTGGCTGTACGTATACCTTAATGTTTGATGGCTAAAGGCCTTAAACTGCAACTCAATGACAATATACGTTCACATTCTGTGGCTATACCTATAAATTAATGTAAGAACCACTATACGTACCTTATGGTCTCCTCAAGTTGTAGTAATCCTCGGGTTCCATGAATTCCCTTTCAGCAGCACTTAGCCCCAATTCCCTACCAACCGCTCTCTTCACATCAGTTTCAACAGGGCGTGCCAATTCAGGGGGGGCTTGCACAGGGAGAACCGGTACCTGCAATGGGACACCAGGAGGTACAACCAGGGGCGCTTGTACCGGGACAGGAACTATAACAGGTGCAGTGCTAGTCTTGACTGTGCCACTGGTCCCTCCTCTCTTTTTGCTTCTGGTCTCCATAACATGAGATTTCAGACTGTCATCAACCATACCACTAGTCCCTGTTGTCTTCTTGTTTTGGCTTCTAGTTTGAATATTAAAAGATGCACCACCTGTAGACTCCAAAACAACAGGCCTTTCATTAACTAACCCTTTACCCTTAAGAGCATGTTTCCCCCCTTTAGAAACAGCTCTATCAGTTTCTAGTTTGGTCCCTCTTGAGGCAGTAGCATTCCTTTCCAAAACCTTGCCGGCCTCATTAAATGCCTTCAAAAACTTTGTGTTTTCCGTGTTCTCAAACACAACAGTGCAGATTACGAAGTCAGTTCCAGAACCCTCTGTAATAAAAAATTCTCGCATGCACCAATCAGTAACTTCTCCCCCTCTACCTCCACTCCCTCCCTCATAAAACTTGAGTACCCTATAGTACCCGACGACCATTTTATTCTCCACTATTGGTATTTTGCCGCCCCGAGAATACCAATAGCCCCCTTTTGGACTTTTCAAGTCCCTATTAGGACCGGAACCCTTAACTGCCCTCCTAGGGGTCCACACAAGATATGTATTTTTTCGCTTAATAGTTGGAATATCTTCCGCTGCAATAAAGCACAGACAAAATTAACAAACATTTAACCTACTTATAGGAACATGTAGAGTTAAAGAATAGAGTAATTGGCGAGTCTTTCACAAAAGAATGTCTCTAAAAATCAGAAAACCTAATGAACGGTCACCACATTTCATTCCAAATCTTAATTGTTTAGTTAGAATCCAACAAACTAAGCTTTATATCATAGCAAACAAATAAATAACAACTTAATCAATAAGATCAACAAAACAGCTTAAAAATGAATCCACAACACCAAGTTATTACATTTAAATGAAGCTATATCCAAAATCAGTAGACCTTATCACCACATTTTAATTCTGATCATAAAACAAATTTATGAAAAACAGCATGAATGTTACATTAAAAAAGACCCTAATTCAAGTAGCATGTACGTTTAATTGAAACATTTTGTTTTCGGAAAAGAAAAAAGAGCACAAAGGATATCAGACAAAACCTTAATTACATTAAGATAAACACACACACTGTCACAGAAGCTTTTACCACGTCTAAAAACAGAAAACAGCCATCTACAAAATCTTTACCACGTCTAAAAGCAACCATATGCAATGTAAACCAAATCAAAAGAGAAAAAGAACATTCTAATTATCTTGTATACAAACAAACACCTAGCATAAACACCCCGGCATACACATGAGATCTCCGGTACACATTTGGACCCCTAATTCATTAATCTACGAAACATTTAGTTTTCAAAAAAACGTTACTGGACAAAACTCCAATTAATTTCAGATGTAACAATATCATAAAGTCTGTATTAACACCATATTTATAGCTAATCCTTACCACTTCTAAAATTAACCACCTGCACTGTAATTAACAGTTACATATAATCAAACCACCTAACCGTACAGTCGAAAACGCCTTAACATACGCATCATGTCTCGATAAAACATTCAAAACCCCAAACTCCTTATCTATAATCTCTATTTTCATTGAACAACCATCTGCAAAAAACTATACAGCATGCAGCAAGCCTTGCTGCTATCAATCCTACATTCAATCCAATTTTCCAAATGCCATTCACCTATTCACTTGTCAGCTAAGTGGAAGCACTATCGCCAAGGACTACATTTCCTAAGCATGGAAACAATCCAGATCACATGGAGCTTATGGTCTTGACACTCATGGACCCTGGATATCTCCACAAAAAGGCATAAACCATGACCAACTCCAATCCTCCCCTCCACATGCTCTGCACCAAGTCCTCACCCATAGACGCAAACCAATAGGCTGTGGACTGTAGCAAAGCCCCATACCTCACAGACCTAAGGAAGCTAATACACTATAATTTGCCTAAAAATACTCACAATGAGAAATCAAACATATGGCTACATTTCCTCTTGTCATACGACAAACGTTTGGTTGAAGTTCAAATAAACTACTGTATCATCCAACACATTGTATGGAAACTCACACACACTTAGCTCAATATTGTTTCAGTAATACTAATTAACTCCTATAAACAACTCATTAAACCATTTACAACAACCACTTAACAAGTAACAACCTTACAAACAAATTATTACTGTAAAAATTAATCTAAAAACAATAAAAATCATCAAATCAGACTAAAGTCTAACAACAACCTTACAAACGCATCAGTTTAACTAGAATAACATGCATAATGATAACAAATAGCTATCAAACGCATAACACAGCTTTGTTATCATACCAGTAAGCCTAATATTACCGTCAAATCAACCTCGTATGCTTAATATCAAAATCAATCACAACACAAACTAAATTAATTGAGTTAGAATGTATACCGAGCAACACATCCGGTGAATCAGAATACATGTCAACTCTCTTGACCCTGTCATTCCACTCTAAAGCCTCACCTCCGCCGAGAATTTTACCAATCTGGATGATATCCGCGTCGGACGGTAGAAACACCGATCCGAGAGTATGATACACAAGTAACGCTATCGGTGACGGAGTATATGCATCAGCCATTGTAGATGATGAAGTTTTTGGTGGTGATTTAGGTGATGAAGGTTTAGCTTGCGGTGATGATGGTTTAGCTTGAGGTGATGATGGTTTAGCTTGAGGTGACGATGGTTTAGCTTGAGGTGATGATGGTTTACCTTTAGGTAATGATGGTTTACCTTTAGGTAATGATGGTTTAGTAGGTGAATCAGTTTTACTTTTGGACGCCATTGATTGAAGATGTAGAAATTAGGGTTTGGATTTTGGGGGAGATGTGTGTTTTTGTGAGTGTGAGTGTGGTGAAAGGGAAGGGGGAGGGAGAAGATATTTGTGTGGGATTTGGGGGGAAAGGGTGGGTCCGTTAGGCGGTTAGAGAGTTTTTCATCCTAATTCTGCCACGTGTCCTCATGCCTTTATTTATTGAGATACCCTCCCTATCATATTGAGTTTGGTCAAACCGTACAATCCGACAATGCGTCCAATCATTCTGAAACTTGCCCCTATTTATTTTCTAACAAAATAGGGGTGAGCATTGGGTCAAACCCGACCCGACCCGACAAAAACCGACCCATTTAAAAATCAAAAAAGGAAAAAATTCAAACCGAGAACTGAATCGAAGTTACTCGGTTCGGTTCGGCTCGATTTTAGTCGGTTTTTCTCTTTTTTGTCAGGTCGCTTCGGTTATGCTCGCCCCTATTATCATTGTTGACGAGTCGATTCGGTTTGGTTAGTTACAAATTTTAAACTATCAATCGCGAGATGTGTACTTTATCTTACTATTTGAAATGAACTATACTAGACGGGTAACCAAACATGCGAGTACTCGAAATGAGCGATTACCCGCGACTCAGGTTACGGCTAACCATTTTAAATGTTTAATCGAGCTTAACTATATTAAGAATAACATGATCTAAAACGTAAAAGTGTCATTTTAGTAAACTTATATAACATCAAATAGATTAAAGGCATAGTAAAGTTATTTTCATCACAATAGTTGCATTCAAATAAACATACATAACATATTAAACAAATATATTTCTTCAACATATATAGGTTACGATCACATTACTCGATTTTCACACATACTCCCTTCGTCTTAAAATTATTTTCATAAGAGAGAAAAAAGTCGGGTCATTTTAATTTTCAACCACTTAAATAACAACAATAACAACAGCATACCCGAACCCGTCGGGGCGGGGTATGGGAAGGTCGAATGTAGACAGATCCTACTCCTATCGCAGGATAAACCTGAGAGTGTACATAAAAAATTACAAGTAAGAAAGTGAGCAGTAAAAGAGCACAATAACTAGAAAAGGCATGTCAAAAAGACAAAAGGATAGAAGCAAGAAAAAAAGCATAGCAAATAGGCAAAAAACCCATCCAAAGAAAAAATAAAAGAAAAAAAACAACAACCAAGCATACAGAGCAGAGCAGAAAGGCAGAAAAACCATCACATAAACATACGAAAAACAAACGCCACAAGAAATTGAAAAATAGAAAAAAGCGCAAAAGATGTGAGGTACACGAGCAAAGCAAACAAGATCAAAAGCAGGTTTTTTCGTTTTTGACTTTTTTTGTTTTCATCCTTTACGGTTTCGGATTGAACTGTTCGGCTCTGTTTACCCGTTTTTTATTTTTTGAGCACCCATGATCATTTGTAGGTCATATATACTACTCACACTTGTCCCAAAGTAGTGTCCATTTTGACTTTTTGATTTTTTTTCAACTTTAACATTAAATATTTTTATTTATATTATATAATACTTAATAAGAGCAAGACTTTAATCAAGTGATTAACACCCTTACCTTTAGAGACGGGGTCAATGGTTTGATCCACACCCCTTGCAAGGTCGGAGGTTCTTTTCTACGAGGTAAGACTATTTATCTCAACATTTCCCATACACCGTGAATGACGGTATTGAGCCTCATAACCCGTGGAAGACGGTATTAAGAGTTACTTTACTTTATTTATTTTTTAATATAATACTTAAGAAAATAAATTTAAAACACAATCCATTAATATAATTTGCTTCAAGTATTATATATATAAAAAAAATATAATTAACGTCCAAGTTAAACTGAAAGATTTCAAACCAAAGACCATTTGGGCCAACGGTGATATGTGAGTGACTTATCAACTTAGAATTTATGGGTTCAAGTCTCAGTTGAAGACATGTAAGATAGAGTTTGCGAGATATAATTAAAAAATAATAATAAAAGAAAAAAAATTGAAAGATTTCAAAATGTCAAACTATTCACTTATTTTATTACTCCGTATTTCTTTTCTTTGTTATTCCCACTTACTCACTTTACTTGGTACAAATTACAATTGATAAAATGGTTGGAAATTAAAGTATACGTTTTGCAACCAACTGAACCAAGTATTTTCTTTTTCTCTTCTAGGATTCTCTTATTTTTCTTGAAAAGAGATAAAGTAAAAAGAAAAAACAAATGAAAAGGACGAGAAAGAATTTTAGTAATAAAATTTAAATAAAAAGGAAGAAATTAAGAGAAGATAATAGCATGAACCATTGTATTCTAAGAAAAATGATTGTTGTGCCTACTAATCAGGCCTACAAATGTACCTAATGATTTTATTTGTTGATTTAAAAAAAATGATTGGTGGGAATTTGGAGAGAGAAAATACATAATACAATTGTACAAGTGATTTATGCATTAGACATTATTTAAGCTTGATTAGTAGGTCTAAATAGCATTACTCGTATACTAAAGATTAAGGAGATTGTAGTAGCTTACTAACGTATCAACAATATCTTTTAATGTGTTCATTTACGTATAAATACAAATATAATTAACATGCCACATCGAGGTGAAACGTAATCGAGTGTGGTGTGGAAGGTATTGGTTTCGTGTTTATCTCCATTTTACAAGAAATTTGGAGTAAAATCGAAAATTAGTTATACGAGTGTACGTGAATACTTTAAGGAGAATAAAAATATGAGATTATGAGTTACTGGTGTAGTCAATCGAGAACTTAGGGATGTCGGGTAACCTCATTAACATGAAGATGACATGGTATTAGGAAAGCCAGTTTCGAAAAATTCATTCGAGATTTGGCAAGTGACAACTCACGTACTTTATAAAGATTGACTCGGCAAACAATAGGTTTTAGATCTAAGAAAGAAATGACTTATTTTGGTTGGGGTCGACAAACCGAGCCGAACCGAATAGAACCGACTTTATTCGGTTCGGTTTTCGATTTTATATAATTATTTCGATTTTACTCGGTTCGGGTCAAAACATACCTATTCGGTTCGAACTAGCTAAACCGGCCCTAACTGAATCGAACCGACCTTATTCGGTTCGGTTCGTTTCGGTTTTACTACGTTTTACTTTGTTCGATTTTCGGTTCACGTTTTCCCATTAATCGGTTTTCGAGTCGGGTTTAATCAGTTCATGTCATATTTGACCCGTTGCTCGGCCCTAAAAATAAGTGACCAGTCTTGGCTAGAAGTTGCACGTGTGCTATTGTATGTTTGGTTTCTTTTTTTTTCTTTTTTTTACCAAAGACACATGCCTACATGGGATATATTTAGGTATATTTGGATACTCCATACTCAATGTAGTTTACACGGATGCTTGTTTAGTTGGTAGTATATAGTTTTTCAAAATTGTTTAGATGGCTTTGTTTGTTATAGATGTTGTACTCGTATCTCTTTCGCATCGTTCAAATTTTTTTATAAGCTAGATGAGCACTCGTACATACAGACGGGATATATAAAGACGGGATCTCGAAAGTTTTAAGTCAGACAAAAATTTACCATTTTACCTTTATTAGATGAATACATGTGCAAAACGACGGTATATAGCTACATTGCCAAACATTTTTATAAAAAAAATACAGCTAATGCTTACAGCTATTGCTCACTGCTACAACTCACTGATACTGCTATTTTTATCAAACACACCCGTAGTCATTGCGAACTTTTTTTATGAGTTATAAACGAAAAATGAATAAAGTTTGAGAATTTAATAATTAAACAATAATGAATTCTGTACCAATTTTTAAATTTCAAGATTTAAAAAAAGTCATTCACTTTTTATATATAGTATACTAGACGAGTACCAGCCCCTAGCGGCAGCTAATTAACGATATGCGATATTGTGGTAAGTGTTTCGTAACATGCGATAATTTAACTGAAGCAAAAAAATTTAACATGTATCAAAGAACATATAAAAATATTTATTGAAACTAAAAATAAAACATTAAATCAATTATGAGATAACTAACAATGCACGTTACTCGCCGTGTAAAATTTCTTAGTACACGGCATTTGAGGTGTTGAACCCTCCTTGACCGAACTCTTTGTTTGACTTCACTTTAGAGTTATCATCCATCAAGTCATGAGATTTGACCTAATTAAAAGAACTTCAAACCTAAGAAACTTAACAAAAATATATACACCGGTTGTATTTTGACCAAATTATTTCAGCAAACTTTGTATAATATCTTTGAAATTAATACGCCGAAACAATCAAAGATTAAAGCACCAATCAATTACCATCATTATAGCAATATTTGGAAATAAATTTGTATTTAACGTATTTAATGCGCAAGAACAAGAACAAAAAAAATGAACCCCGTAACCAAATAATAAATCGATACAATGTTTTGTAATTGTAAACATTCAAGTTATTCACAACAATATCCCTGCAATTTCAACTATATATAAATGTCAAAACAATATTTTTAAAAATCATATAGTCATTGCACACATTTCAACATTCAATAACTGATATCGCATATGATACACACTATGAACTAATATAACAATAAAAAATAAGTTGTAATATGGTGCGTTATAAAATAGAACATGTTGATAAACTTTTATAAATTATTAGTGTTAAAATTAAATAAATTATTTTATTATTTTTTTTATTTTTGTTTGGAAATTACATTAGTAAAAGTTGTCAAAAATTTTCATACATTTATTTGAAATTTTATGTGTGAATTATTATGGTAGCTATTTCATTAAGGACAAATTCTTTAAATTTTTATGTAGAAATTTTAGTTTGAAAGGAATTTTAGAAATTTAACATTACTCATTTTTTAAGTTTCAAAAATATGAATACATGCTTTGTATGTATAATAAAAAAAAATAGTTGTATTGACTTTACAACATTGAATATGTCGAATCTGTTTTCATTTAATATTAGTTTGCATTTTTAATGATAATTATATACATATATTTAAAGAATTGATACGTTAATGGTAATTATTTCTTCAATATTCAACAATACATTAAAGATAATTGGTTTCAACATTCAATTTGACTTTCAACTTTCAATTTCCACTTTCACATTTGACCATTTTTCCATTTTATGTAGTAGAATAAGAATTAATTAATTAAGTGCATTAAGTATTACTCCGTAGTTTGGAAATAAGTGGCGATGACACATGAGTGGATGACATTCAAATGGTTAAATATTAGTCAAAACGAGTGTCGTAACCTGTGCGTTGCGGTGGGGTTGCTTTTAGCATGTAAATTTGAAACAAATGAATTGGCAAGAAATTTGTGAGGACCTAGGTTGCAAAGACAATTAAACCTTAGAGACTATTTTGGTTAAATGACTATACATACTAATTAATGATACAATGTGTTTCTTGAAAAGACAACTAGTTATAATACCCGTGCACGCACGGGGTTTTGACAAAAAAATATATATTCTGTATTAATACTGAATATTGTGTCTTTAAAGATAATTGCATATAATTATATAGTTATAAGTTTCGTGTATATACACATAAATCAAATTTATTTTAACATTTTAGTTCAGTATATACACATATAAAAATTTGCCCATTGAAATTGTGATATAAGTACAACTAATACTTATGCACGAGTTTTTCATTATGCATTGATATCCATTAGAATTTGGTAAAATATTTGTAAAAATTTCTATTAGGTAACTCAAGATTTAATTTTATTTAGCTAACAAAAATCTTGATGTCGTCATTTAAATTTCACTACTGATATTATATTGTACACATGATGCAAGTTTAATAGCACATAATGAGCGTTGATAAAGTTAAAGTATACTCCATAAAGTTTTTTAAAAATGTTATTCTAGATATCATAATATAAATAATAAGAATTACATGAGTCATTGTTATAAGTAAAATCGCGTATATTTATTTTTATATTAAAGTAACCCGTGCTTACAATTTGATAAGTATATTCTTGTTTTTAGCAATTTAGCTGCATTTAAAATGTAAACTTGTGTCCACATAAGTTAAACTTTTAAAAATGAAATAAATTAGTACTTATTGAACGTATATAGTAAAAAAAAATTGAAACTTATAATCTTATGCAAATTTATATGTTGTTATTTTAAAACAACATATACATTGTATTTTTTAAGATATAAAGTATAAATGGTATAAAGTATAAGGGGGTATTTGTTTATAATTCAAAGTTATTAAAAAATATGGAGGCTTATAATATTACACTTAACTCTATATAATTTTTAAAAATTCAAGCACTAAAATTTTATTAATTACCTCATCTTTTTTTAAGTTTTTGTCTTCACAAATTTGACACCTATATTTTTATGAGTTTTTTTTATCAACAAAATTTCTCCACTAAATTTATTAAAGTTTGACCAAAATCAATTTAATTTTGACTTTTATTAACCAATCACATCACACGATTTTGTTTACGTGGCGAAATCGAGCCCTCTTATTGGCCCAATTGTTTTTTCAATAAGAATGAATTGACAAAATCACTTGAAATGATGTAATTCCTCTATTATATAAAAGATTAAACCTTAGGTACTATTTTTGTTAAATGATTATATATACTAATTAATTTGTGGGGACATAGGTTGCAAAGACAATTAAACCTTAGGGACTATTTTTGTTAAACGACTATACATACTAATTAATGCTACAATGTGTTCCTGCCTTTTATATATGAGATAATAATAATTAAAGGTAGATCAGTAAATATACATTTTTTACTATGTGATCGACAAGAACGCACCCGGCCACTAGCACTCGACCACCATTTGCACGAGGGGACTAAACTTGTAAGTATGTAATGCACTAATCTGTAAGTTAATGCACTTTCATTGAAGGTGTTCGACGAAATGCCTAAGAAAGGGATGTTGTAATATCCACTAGAATTTCCATAATATTATCTAATGTAATATTTCATTTTAAGTATTTATCCGACAATTTTTGGGTCAAATTATTTTTCTTTTTGAATATTAATTCATTTGATATTTACCATCCAACAATGTGACGTGATTCACATTCCAAGTAAACGGGCTAACACGCTTACCGGCACCCAATTAGTTATGATCATAATTAAATAAACTCATGATCGAGTCCATAATAATATTTTTATAATACTCTTATGAAAATATTCATGAAAGCACATTCTAAACATCCTTGTTTAAAATCACCAAACCGGGAAAACAACGTTTAATCCAAATCGACTTCTAGTCCAAATGTAGTCTACAAATTCATTTCAATTTCATTACTCCAATTCATGATTTATTCTTTTGCAAATTTTAGTTACGTACGATTTATAAATTAATAAACGCTTTCCGCTTCTTGCATGAACACACAAATACATCCGATACTCTCAACAATTATTTTGACACATACATACATTCTTTAAAACTATTACAAACATATAAGAAATTATTTGTTATACTTTTAATAATTATTTTATTAAAATCACTTAATATTATGTATTTAACTTTAACTATGAAATTAATACCCAATACCTATTTTTAACACTCATTACACCCACCAAATACATTTTATAAAATTTTACATACTCTCTTCTATTTTTTTTTATATACTTGCGGCCCCTCCCCTATGCTCCAAATAGTGGCACTGGAACCAATTTTAAATTACTAAATAGGAATTGCAATTAAAACTCACATCGCCGATATCATTTAGCTCTTCATTATTGTGTAGCGGTATTTTAATTACTTATTGTGAGTCTTATTATTGGTACAAACCTTTTAGACCGTCTTGTTAGTACCCGATTTACTTGTTTTACTGTTGGAATTGAGTCGTATTAGCGACCGTTAACTTTTTCCCCATTACCTTAGTCCTTTTCGATACGTTTTAACGACCGTTATTATATTATTGCACCGTTAGTCATTTTAAGCGGATTTTTACCGTTTTAGTCCGTTTTTGCACTTTCCGTCCGTTTTTGCGGTTTTAGATCCGTTTACCGTTTTCGCCCGTTTTTACCGCGTTTTACCGTTTTTACGTTTTAAACTCATTTTTTACATGTTTTCGTCCAGTTTTACCGCGCTTTTCATTTTACATGTTTTTGCACGGTTTCGTCCGTTTTTACACGCTTTCGTCCGTTTTTACACCTTTTTGTTTGTTTTTTACACGTTTTCGTCCGTTTTTACACGTTTTCTTTTACGTTTTAGTCCGTTTACACGTTTTTTTGTTTTACGTTTTTGGTCGATTTTTACACGTTTTCGTCGTTTTTACGTTTTAGATCCGTTTTTACGTTTTAAATTTCGTTTTGTTCATTTTCACTCGTTTTTTTTCCTTTTTACACATTTTCGTCCGTTTTTACACGTTTTTGTTCGTTTTTACATGTTTTAAGCTCGTTTTGTTGGTTTCTCGTGCCGTTTTACCGCGTTTCCGTTTTACTACGTTTTAAGCCGTTTTACACGTTTTCGTTTTTACCGCGTTTTGTTTGTTTTACGTTTTCTTTCGTTTTGTTGGCTAGTGTAGCGAACAAACCTGCAAAAGCGATGTAAAATATCAAATGCGGCAGCGTCGTACAAAATAAAGCGTGTAAACGGATTAACGTGTTAACAAAAGGTGTAAAATGGATGGCGTCGGAAGAAACAATAACATGTAAAACAAAAAGCGTGTAACGCGGACAGCGTGTAAAAAAATGGCTAACGTGAAAAAGCGGCGTGTAAAGCACGCGTGTAAAAGCGGACAGAAAGCGTGCAAAAACATGTAAAAACGAAAAAAGAGCAAAAGCGTGTAAAAGCGAACAAAAAGCGGCGTGTAAAAGCGGATGAAAGCGTGTAAAACATGTAGAAAGTAACGACGTGTTAAAGCGAACAAAAAGCGGCGGCGTGTAAAAGGACAACAAATAGCCAGCGTGTAAAAGCGCGAGTGTAAGCGTGTAGGGATAACAAAAACATGTAAGCGAAAAGCGTGTAAAGCGGTAGCGTGTAAAACAAAAAGCGTGTAAAGCGGACATGTAAAAAAACAAAAAAGTGTGTAAAACGTGTAAAAGCGGGAAAGCAAAAAACATAGTAAAACAAACTGTAATGAAAGCAGCGTAAAAGGAGCAAAATGTGTAAAAGCAATGGCGCTTTGCAGCGGGGGACAAAACGCGTAAGAGGAAAGCAAACCATGCAAAAGGAGGAAAGTGCAAAAGCGTGTAAAAAAAGAAAATGACTAGCAAATAATATAATAACGATCGTTAAAAGCGCAAAAGGACTAACGATACATAAAAAGTTAGCGATTAGTTAACATGACACGCTCCAGGTAAAAAGTCACCGATACACACAATAGCATGATCTAAAAGGTTTACCGATAAGAAAAAATAGTTAACATAATGAAAGAGTGTCAAGTATGATGACTTTTCATGCAATTTTCCCTACTAAATATCACCTCCTTTGACTTTGACCATAAACAATGAAATGACTACTCTTTTGCTCTTCCCTTTCTTTCGACTAAGACCAAACCAAACGACACCTTCATATATATATTTTGGGAAAATTGCATGAAAGTCATCTCTTGCATTTATTGTCTGTATGTATGACTATTTTTATCATTGTGACACTAACTTTTTGGGAGCGTGTTATTGTGTGTATCGGTGACTTGTTTAACTTGTTGTAGCATTCATGTTAACGACCGTTAACTTTTTTATTGCACCGTTAGTCCTTTTCGCGTTTAACGACCGTTATTATTTGCAGTTAGTCATTTTAAGCGTTTTTACCGCGTTCGTTTTACACGTTTTCGTCAGGTTTCACACGTTTTACACATTCGTTTTACAGTTTTCTTGGTTTTACCGTCCTTTTTCCCGGTTTCATCGCGGTTTCATCGGTTTTGCGTTTTTGATGTCGGTTTTCCCGTTTTCGTTCTTTTTACCGCGTTTTAGATGTTTTATACCGCGTTTTCTTAGTTTTTACGTTTTCTTAGTTTTTTACACGGTTTTACGCGTTTTGCGTTTTCGTTCCTTTACCGCGTTTTACCTTTTTACGTTTTTACCGCGTTTTTCGTCGTTTTTTCGTTCGTTTACGCGTTTTCTTCGTTTTTGCGTTTTCATCCGTTTTTACCGCGTTTTTGTTTTACTTTTTATTTGTTATTATCGCGCCGTTTTCTTAGTTTTACAAGTTTTTACGTTTTGGCGTGTTCTTCCGTTTTACTGCGCTTTGATGCGTTTACCGTTTTTAGTCCGTTTTTCCGCGGTTTTAGTCCGTTTTACGTTTTAAGTTTTCGTTTTGATGCGTTTTTCCTTTTTTTTTACGTTTTACCGCGTTTTAAGCTCGTTTTACGTTTTTCGTCCGTTTTACCGCGTTTTTTCGTTTTACATGTTTTTTAGTTTTACGTGGCAATGGCGAAAAAATTAAAACGTGGCAACGTGTAAAACAACGGCGATGAAAAAGCGGGCCAGCGTTAAATCACAGCGATGTAAAGCGGAAGAACAGCGTAAACGTTTGAGCGATGTAAAAATGTATAAAACAGAGCAGCGTGTAAAAACGGAAGAAAACGAAAACGGCAACGATAAAAGCGGGCGAACGTGTAAAAGCAACGTGTAAGCGTGTCAAACGGACGGCGTTAAAAGCGGAACCGTGAAAAATGGGCCAAAGCGTGTAAAACCGGACGAAATGTAAGCGGAAAAGTGTAAAAGCGGACAGCGTGTATAACGTCAGCGTGTAAAATGGAAGAACAGCGTAAAACGTAAAAGCGGATGAAGCGTGTAAAAGCGTATAAAACATATACAGCGTGTAAAGAACATGTAAAGCGGATGAAAGCGTGTAAAAGCGGAATAAAGCGTGTAAAGACGGCCCGTGAAAAAGCGGACAGCGTGTAAAAAGAAAGCGTGTAAAAGCGGACGTGTAAAAGCGTGCAAAGCGTGAAACGGGCGAAAACATGTAAAGGGACGAAACCGTGAAAAACGGACGAAAAGGTGCAAAAGCGGATGTAAAAAGCGAATGACTAACGGTGCAATATTATAATAACGGTCGTTAAAAATGACGAAAGGACTAACGGTGGAATAAAAAAGTTAACGGTCGTTAACATGACCGGCTAGAACAAGTTAAACAATTAGATACACATGCGCGCTCCAAAAAGTTAGTGTCACAATGATAAAAAAATAGTTCACATCTGATAATGATAAGTCAGAAGTGATTTTAACAATTTTCCTATATTTTTACATGTAGATTAAGCTAGTTGATTTTTTTTATGATTTAAAGACCATGAGCTAAATTTTGTGCTCACCAAAGCTGTTTTGAAATGGAAAATACAAACTATACACATGCAGAAAAAACGAAACACTAAGTAAAATATGTTGCAAAATAACACACAGCTAATATATATTAAATATAACTAAGAGTAGCACTTAACCACGAAATAAGCTAGCTCAGATGGTTGTGTTGTATGTGTTGTAAGCGAGTGTTCGTAGGTTCGAGCCTAGACAAAGGCAGTTGACACATTTTTTATTTTTTACTTGTCAACTTTCATTATTTGACAGTTTCAGCTCCTTTAATTTGAACAAACTACCACTTTTCTTAAAACAAATATAAGACTGTAACTTATACTAAATTGTACACTTTCAGCCCCAACTTCTAACAACTTGTCATTGTTTTTCCTTAAAACTTTTATAAGTTTTGAAACTTATATTAACTTTACATTTCAGCCCTCTAGTTTGAAGACTTTGACATTTTTCACCTAAAACTTTTATAAGTTTTATAAATCTATATATTTGACCACATTTCGTTAAATAAATATAATTAACACATATTTTACTTGACTACCTCATCCTCGTGAACTAGAGCTGAGCAAAACCGACCGAAACCCGACTAACCGACCGACCCGATTAGAGCCCGAAACCGAACCGACTAAAAACGGGTCGGGAGTCGGTTTTGAAAAACATGGTATATCGGTATCGGGGCGGGTCGGTTAAAAAAACCGACTTTATCCCGTTTTACCCGCTAGCCCGTTTGTAATTAGGCCTACATCTAAAAAGTAAAAACTTAACTAAGCGCCCCAATCCCCATTATTCTCTATCTATTCTGATATAAACGAAATCAAGAAAAACCCAATTCGCTTGACCAAGAAAAACGATTGATTCATCATCTCAAAATCAAGATTACCCAATCCAAATGGATAAACCTAATCTCAAAAACCCCACATATGAATCAATCTCATCATCTTTACCTACATATGAATCATTTGCTTCTCAACAAAACAATGCAATGAAAGAAGTAAGTTTTGTATTATTTTAATTTTCATTAACTGATTTAAGCATTTAATTGAAATCGTTATTTATTTATTATTATTTTTATTATTATTATTATTATTATTATTATTATATATATATTTTTTATTATTATTATTATTATTATTATTATTATTATTATTATTATTATTATTTTTTTTTTTTATGAACTGATGTAGCTTACTGTGGTAGTGTGGTATAAATGATGTTTTAAGGTTTTAGATTGACTGTGGTATAAATTGATTTTGTCGAGTAGCCTATAAATGTTTTAATCATTTAATGTTTTAAGCCTTAAATGATGAGGTATAAATGATGTTTTAATGTTTTAAGGTTTTGGACTGATTTAATGTATCAGACATATTGATGTTTTGGACAGTTCACAGTAACACTTGTTGATTTTTTTATTTGGACAGTTGACAGTATCACAGTAACATATAGATATCAATATTGACTCATGCATTTTGTATTTTAGCAAAAAAAATCAACAAGGTACTTAGGTCAAATGAGGTTTCACGCCGCTGTTACTTACGCCGTAACTACTGCATCACTTACGACGTAACCGAGTTTATTGAAGACTACGGCGTAACCACTAATAAGGTTACGCCGTAACGAGCAGATCTAGTGCATTTACGAAGAAATAGAAGGTTACGGCGATAACTCTATATTGATTCTGTAGTAACCCATATCTGCCTATAAATACCCAATTCTAGCATTTCTAATCGTCCCATTCCACACACAATACTCTCGAGCGTGGGAAAAGCTCAAGAAGCGGTCTAGAGGAAGCATACAATTTGTTTCCAAGGGAGAAGTCACTCCATTACGATAAGCATTAGTGTTTTATATTTCTTTTACTTTCAATTCATGTATTTCGTACCTTTGAATATTGAATTGATGTACATGATTAATATGAGCGGCTAAGCACATTTTGGTGCTAGCCTAGTTATGATTCCTTAATTGTTTTGTTTGCGTTTACCTTTACTTCCGTACAATTATTTCTAAGTGTATGCATGCATAGTTCATTGGTAGTCACCCTTGGTTCGGTAGTTTTGAATGGCGGTAGAGGCCAATTTCCTAGGAGATATGACCAACTGACCCTAGGTGAGCGGACTGAGACGGGAAGGGTAAAATATGACCAAGCAGCGACCCTTTCTACTTAATTGTGCGATTTGACCAACTGATCACCTATCGTTTGGATGAACTTAAGAATGGGGGGTGTAGTGTCTAAGTTACTAACGGCCGGGCACTCACTATTATGAATCTAGCATGTAGCGGTACTTAATGACTTGGCTTAGGGGACCGGGAACAGGGACTTATGACGGTGCGCTGATTTCTCCTGTGGTGGCATCTTTGCTGATAGGTTAGAGGCGAATTGACTAAATCTTTGTCCTCTCGAATTTGACCCCACCTGAAGTAACTGGAAGTAGGTAGACTTATACATAACTAGCTAGAAGGATTAACTAGGTTGGCACCATTCTCCTCTATTGATTTCCCTTTATCCATTTATTCTGCATTAGTAGTTTAATTAATTAAATCCTTATCGAAACCATTTATAATCTGTGACACTAGACTTAGTAATAATCCAACACACATAGCTCTTGGGACGACCTCGACTTTACCGATTACTACACTACACACGACCGGGTACACTGCCCGTTAGTACACTAGGGTAGACCATAGGTATAGCGAGACACTATAAATATTAAGACGGTCGAGTTAAAACACGCATCAAGTTTTTGGTGCTTGCTTGTAGGGGAGTTATATTAGGATTGATATTAAGTCTTTAATTTCGTTTAAACTGCTTCTCACGATCATATTTCAAGTTTTCAGGTACCATGCAAGTTGTTAACATCGATGACCTCACTCTTGAGGAATACTTGGCGTTGACAAGAGCGGAGCAAGGTAGGGTCTCGTAAGACCGACAATTGGGCGGATGTCCGTTTCAAATCAAAGACCAATTTATGAAGGAGCTTTCGCTAACCCTTTTCAGGAAACACGGACGAAGATTCATATGAGCACGTTGAAAATGTCCTATACATTGCAAGCCTTTTCAACATTCCGGGTGTCTCATGTCTCTTTGTTATACTAAGGGTTTTCCCAATGACTCTTACTTGGAGCTGCGCGAAGATGGATTGAAAGATTGCCCCCGGGGCAATTAATACTTAGCTACTTAAGAAACACTTTATTCAGTGATATTGTCCACCATCAAAGATTTCTAACCAACTTTTGGAAATCCATAATTTCAAACAAGAAGACGACGAAACGTTGTATCAAGCCTGGAATATGTACAACGATCTCCTTTACAAGTGTCCTACCAATGATCTGAACAACCAGCAGAAGGTCAATATTTTCTACAAAGGAATTACAAGGCAAATGCTGGATTATCAAGGACCTATCCCGAACATGACTCCTACTCTTGCAATTGAAGCCATTCAAAAAATGGCGAATCATTCTCAGAAATGGCACGATGGAGGAAGTAAAAGAAACCATAGCGGAAGTTTAGATGGAATTGCAGCAATCGCTAGTAAATTTGAAAGTCTTAGTCGAGATATGCTGAAGGTCAGAGAAACCGTTCATGCCATCCAAGTGGGTTGTGAAAGCTGTGGAGGAGGACATCTCACGAAAAATTGTCCTCATGTCGACGAAGAGGATATTGAAGAAGCCAAGTACGGAGAAAATCGACCATTCTACGGAGATAATCGAAATAATAATGGGTATCGTGGAAATTACAACCGTGGGCCTTATGGAGAAAGAAAGCCCAGTCTTGATAAACTTCCCAATCAATAATAGGATGTCGAATTTGTAGTGGTACTGGATAAAAATCTCTGTCTTCAATCACAATCATTCCAGTCATCTGTTCTTCAGTGAACTTCTCAGTAGAAATCTCCTTCTCAGTAGACTTTGTATGATCTTCATCAATCTTAGTCTTCTTAGCAGATTGAGAATCACTTACTTTGGCCTTTCTCTTCAAATCAGGAAACCTTCTTTCTGCTGCTTCAGATCCCATTGGAGTAAAAGCTTTATCTTGTTTTGACTCTGTAGTAAGCCGTTTCAACTTGATCATCAGGCATTCCTGTAAATTGATGCCTTTTCCAGTTACCAACATGACAACAATAAGTCTTCATATATGCAAGTATTTGTGCCTTGGTTGGTTGTCTTGGTTTCTTCTGATTCTTCTTGACTGAACTGATTACATTATCAAGTGCTTGATTATTCTTCATTATGATAAAATCCTTCAACTGAGTTGTTCTTTGTTCCTCAGTTAAGGATGCATCAAGGTCAATGCCTTTTCTTGATTTCGGATTATTAGCCACGGCCCGAATATCTTCTTGATAGGAACATAACTAAACTCGAAGCTTTTTCTTTCATAACGTAAGTTGAGCAGTGGAAATTGTATCGGCATCTTCCATTCTATCCAATCTTTTGGCTTCCAAAAGCTTGCAACTTCCATTTTTCAATCTTTCTTTTTCAAAACTCTTTCAACAATTTGATCTTACGATATCTTCTTAGCAATTTCTCTATCAAGATCAATCTGAACTTGTCTTTTCTTTGAAATCCTACCTTGAGTTCTTGAACATCTTCCATCTTGCTTTACCCTTGTTTGTCTTCAGTTTATCAAATTCTTCACTTGCAGTGGCAATAATTGGCTCTGCTGGTGGAAATAAATCGATGGTAAAATCAGGTTGCGTTTGAAAAATGTCTTGATCTTCAAGTTGCTCTCCATGAGTTTCAGCTTCCTTTGCTCCTTTACATGTGTCTCCTTCATCTTCAAAATTAAGTGTCCTCCCTCGATTGTCAGACGGTTTTCCTCCCCTATTTGGAAGAATTTCCCAAATCATGATCAGTTGAATCACTATCGAGAAGGTGAGAATGAAGATGAAATCACCAACTGCGGTCTTCTGTGCTTTGTCAACCTCTGCATCTCTTCCTTTAAGGTCTAAATCTCTGTCTTTAATAGTTGAACATCCAGGTTGGCATCTTTGCTAGAAGCCAAGTCTTTTGTAGAGACTCAACACCTTTGCTAATTTGGTACACATAGCCATCAATTCAATTGGTTTCCACGCCTCAGCACTTCTTGTTACCTATTGGGAGAGGTGAATCATGGGGCATAGGTCCAGATTCCTCCATAGTAGGACTAGGTGGAAGTCTAGAACCACCACTGCTTGTTCCTAGACCAAAAGGTTCAGAAACTTGTTGTGTTGTCATGAGAGGAGTTGACTGTTTAGGCCTTCTCTCATAGGTTCTTGAAACTGGTGGGGTATAATCAATGTTTGGAACATTAATTATGGGTGTGTTTTGTTCAGTTGAAATTTTAGCAAGCATTTGGGGTAGAAGAGGTGTAAAAATCATATTGCCATCTTTATTCAAATTTTGAAAAACTTTAGGCTTTAGGCAACTGATTTGATAAACATTTGTGTGAGGTTGCAGTTGAAATTCATTAAGCACAGCTTGCACAAACCTTGGATACATTAAAATTTTGGTTTTACTCTGAACATTGCCTTTCATACTTGTAAAAATATAATTTGACCAGTTAAAAATCCTATCAGAAACTAGACAAACCAAAGGATAAGCCATGGTTGAACTAAATTGCTCATAAGATGTTTTCTTAGGACTAAGGCAATGTAATAAAGTATGAATCAAAATCTCCGATTGGGGACAAAAACCACTTTTTTGAAAGTAGCCTTTTTGTCAGTGGTATCATACCCCATGGATGATAAAGTATCATGAATTTCGGACATAGGTAATGTGATGAGACCATTGAGATCAGCCAAGTGAAGTATTCTCCTCAAGGATGCCTCAGTAACATCAATAGTTACCCCATCTCACGATGGCTCACGAGGCATCCATTGTTTTCATGTGATATCTCATTCTCAAGTGTTATGGTACTGCCGTGCATTAGTCCAAAACTTTGATTTGAGATATATAGATTGTGGGTTTTAAAAGCAAAGCATACCTTATATGAGTGGTATGAAGAAAGTCCACAATCTGATGAAAAACATGGCCACTCTTCTCGTTAGACTTTAGTAGGTAGGCCACTAGGTTGTGCTCATCTGCAAACTTCAAAGATGCCATAGAAACTTTTGATGAAAAATATTATTATGTCAGTAAGAATTGAAGTAATGACTAGCCAATTGAGAGAAAAAGATATATAGGATTAGGGTTTAGAATTTATGCTAAGTAAAATTATCTTTAGAAAGTATGTATTATATGGAAAGAAGATAATTTACTTAAAATATTAACCCTATATATATAATTTATCAGTGGTTACTTTCAACGGCTAGTAAAAATTAATTACTGACACAATCAGTGATAACGGCTAGAACAACAAGATGGTAAAATAACACCGTCGATGGAAACTATGAACTAGCAGTGGTAATTTTTCACAAAAATTTCAAAGAGCAGTGGGAAATAAAATCATTAGAAAAATAGACTGCTCCCATCATAGTTTTTAGCAAACTACCAGCTATCAACGGATTTGATATGTCTTTACCATGAGCCATTTGCTATGGACTAGCCAACTCTTAATCATAAAGAATATGGTGAGTTGATAACCATATAGTTTTTGGTAAACTATCAACCATAAACGGATTTGTCATGTCTTTACCAGTAGCCGTTTGCTCTGGACTAGTTGATTCTTATGTGGATTATACATGGTGAATCAATAACCATTTGTTGTGTATCTCAGATATACACCTTTTAACTCCAACTCCTCATCAAAACATGATATACAAACTCATGCAACAATTGCATTACCCTACGACCTCCCTCAACACCGGAAAACATTTATGGATTAAGCATTCCAAGACTTGTTACCAGTAATCGAAATCTTCCCACATCAAGTCCTTTTGTCAACAAATCAGCATAGTTGTCATCAGTATGAATTTTGACAACTTGAATTAGTCCCTTTTCATAGCAATCACGAATGAAATGGTGTCTAATTTCAATGTGTTTGGTCTTTGTGTGTTGAACATGATTCTTTATGATGCAAATGGTACTGCTATTGTCAATATGAATGATGGTATTCATAAAGTTGTACCCATAGTCCAAAAGTTGATTCTGAAGCCATAGAACTTGAGCACGACAACTTGCAGCAGCCTATATACTCGCTTTCAGGTTGAAGAATTTGCCACCATTGTTTGTTTCTTGCACTGCCATGACACTAACCTGTTGCCAAGAAATTGACATCCACCAGTTGTAGATTTTCTATCCAGCCTAGCTCCAGCATAGTCACTATCTGAGTATGTAACCAAATCTAAAGGAGAATCTCTGGAGTACCACAATCCCAGAGTAGGAAATGCTTTAAGATATCTGAAAATCTTCTTCACAGCAGTCAAGTGAGAGAACTTGTGAGTAACTTGAAACCTTGCACAGGCACATACAGCAAACATAATATCATGTCTAGATGATGTAAGATACATCAGAGAACCAATCATAGACCTATACATGTGCACATCAACAGCTTCACCACTGTTTTCCTTAAGAAGTAGATGTGTAGTCTTGTCTGCAGGAGTGCTGGATGACTTAGCATCAGTAAATTTGAACTTCCTTAGTATCTCAGCCACATATTTATCTTGATTAATGAAAATACCATCTGGATTCTGGAGTACTTGAAGTCCCAAAAAGAATGTGAGTTCACCCATAGAACTCATCTAAAATTCTTCTTTCATCAGTTTCTCAAAATCTTTGAACATCTCTATCTTTGTAGATCCAAAAATGATATCATCAACATATACTTGGACAAGCAAGATATCATTCTTGTCTTTCTTGATGAACAAAGTTTGATCCACTCTGCCTCTATGAAACCCATTAGCAAGAAGATAAGTGGTTAAGGTTTCATACCATTTCCTTGGTGCTTGATGCAAGCCATACAAAGCTTTAACAACCATGTAGACTTTGTTAGGATATTCAGGGTCTTCAAAGCTTGGAGGTTGTGAGACATAAACCTCCTCATCTATCTGCCCATATAGAAAAGCACTTTTTACATCCATTTGATAGACTTTAAAGCCCATAAAAGATGCATAGGCTAAGAACAGCCTAATTGCTTCAATCCGTGCAACAGGGGCAAACACTTCTTCATAGTCAATACCCTCCTCTTGAGTGTATCCTTGAGCTACAAGCCTAGCTTTGTTTCTGATAACAATTCCCCTTTCATCTTTCTTATTTCTGAACACCCATTTAGTACCAATTACCTTCTTGCCAGAAGGCAAATCACAAAGCACCCATACCTTTTGAAGCTTAAATTGGAGTAGCTCTTCTTGCATTGCTTCCACCCAACTTTCATCTTCAAGTGCCTTATAAACATTCTTTGGTTCCATTTGTGACAGAAAACACATAAATAGACATTCATTTTTGCCTTCATGAATTTTAGATTCATATATTTTACTTATGAATCCATGAGCATCAGGCAACCTTGTTTGTCTTCTAGTCTTCACAGGTGAATAGACATCCCCAATCACATTTTCAAGAGGATGTGATTTATGAACAGAAGTTTGAGGAGTCTGAGGAACTGCAATCTCACTTGGCATATTTGAAATTTCAACATCATTGGCTTGAGCTTCCGAAGTAACTGGAGTTGTAGTTTCCACATCTGATGCTTCAGTGGAAACATTTTGCCTAGCAGTAGAATTTTCAGTATTTAAGTTTCTTCTTCCTCCTAGATCACTAGAAGGGTGAGCATCTCCAGTTTTTGGTAAATCATCATTATCTGCATAGTCCCAAAGAGGTAGACTGAATTCATCTTGATCATCTGCATGCTCTTTGCTTGGTTCATCATCATCAAGAAACTCTTCTGATCCTGCAAAATCAAAAGAAGATGTTCCTGTAGAGACAGGCACATAATTCATAGTATTTGTAAGAGCATCAAGATCAAACAGCCTTTCAGGACCAGTTCCTTTGACATTCACTTTGTTTTCCAGGAACTCAACATGCAGATTCTCTTCAATCTTTTGGGTTCTCAAGTTGAATACTCTGAAAGCTTTACTAACCATGGAATACCCAACAAAATACCCTTCATCAGCCTTTTCATCAAACTTGCCCAGATAATCAATGGTATTGAGAATAGATAGATGACACCCAAATGGTCTCATGAAGTCAAGGGTAGGTGGTCTTCCCCTAAACAATTCATAAGGTGTCTTGTTCTTTGTCATTACTACTAAAACCCTGTTTTGTACATAACATGCAGTGTTAACTGCTTCAGCCCAAAAAGTAATTGGCAATTTGGAATCGGCCAACATGTTTCTAGCAGCCTCTATCAGTGTCATGTTCCTCCTCTCAGCAACACCATTTTGTTGAGGAGTTCTAGCCACACTAAATTCTCTTTTAATACCTTTATCTCTGCAAAACTCATCCATAACTCTATTAATACCTTTATCAGTGTGCTTGAGTGTGTGTGTGTGTGTGTGTGTTTTTCCTTGAAGCAATATAACATCTTATTGTTTCATCTTTCTTCTTTCCTTTATCTCTCAACACATATACGCATATATCATTCAAGTCACCATCTTTCTCATCTTTTCTTTCTTCATATTACGCATAGTTTGTGTTTGTGTTAACTTGGTTTACGCGTAACGTGGGTTACGTTGTGTTGGTAAAGTGATAAGGTTGATAGATATTAGGTCTTAACAATTGGTATCAATCGCCTAACAATGGTTTAGGAGTGTTTGTGTTTGTTTTGAAGGGTTACGCGTATAAGCTCACGTTAGTCAATATTGTGACGCTTAAAGCTTTAATTTTTGCACTTATAAATTCAAGATTCTTGTGGTTTAAGGTTTATTTGGTGCTAAAGTTTCAGTTTTTTGCAAAAAGTTCCAAGCTTTACGTGTTTTTCTTCATTTTTAAGCTTGTTTTTGGTTCATTGGTCATTTCTACTCGTAACTTTTCTAAGCACTTTGGGTGAAAAAGGTCAACATTTTTGGGTTATTCGAGTGTTTTTAAGGATATCTGTGCAAGAGAAATCGTTTGAATCGCGGAAATTTTTTTACGAGTAGGTCAAAACCCTAGTTCTACTCGTAAGAAAGTCAACTACGCATAAGGTTCTACTCATAACTTTTTGGTGCAGATTCTTCGAGCTTATACGGTGACTCAGTGCTTCCCTCACTTGGATAAGTTTGTGGAACACTTCGACTTTTGGATATCCCTTACGCTGTGACAGTGTAAAGGATTTTTGGTTCTTAACCATAGTTTACGCATAAGCTAAAAACTTACGAGTAACTCTACGCATAACTTCACAATTACGCGTAAGGTTTACGAGTAACTTTTGGTCTACGCATAAGCTTAAGGTTACGCGTAAGATACTTTCTACGCCTAAGGAATCATACGCCTAAGTTCCCTACGCATAAGATCCTACGCCTAAGCATCGTCTACTCGTAACTTCGTGTTTCTACGCCTAAGCTCTTCATTTAAAAAAAAAAAAATTGAGGAGACTAAACGTTCAATTTTTACGCGAGATTCAAATTTTGGTTTAACTGTGAAAATTTTGGTCAAAAATTCAAATTTTTGGGCCTAAATTCAAATTTTTCGGGTCAAATTTTGCGTCAAAATTGGCATAACCCAAATTTTTCATACGTCCTTAGAATTGATTTTTATAGTGAATTTCAAATTTTGGGCGAAATTTTTTTGAACCGAGTTTACGAGTACGACTTTCAGAAAAACCTCAACTGAGCTTAATCTTCATCAACCACAACTCCTTTATCGTTGAATCGATCCTACATCAACTTTATCATACATACTTTCCTCAATGGCAACTCTGGCAGATCGTCTCAAAACTGCTTTCTTTGATTCATTCTTCAATGAAGTAAACATTAGTCCAACTACACCAAATAACAACAACCAATGGATTTCATCGTATAATCCGCAGTTTGCTCAACCAAGTATGCATATGGGTCAAGGAGGACAAATGGTTGATGTTATTGGGAATCAGAATGGATTTGCTACGGGTATACAAATGGGGAATCGATGCAATATGCAGACGGTTTGATGGACATCAGAGGAGTCAGATTGTGAATCAGAATATGGGATATCAAAATGGGAATAACTGTTTTATGACTTCGGTTCAACAAGCTACCTCTGACAATCACAACAAAGATTCAGGATATTTTGATCCAGCATGCGGTGTCAAACGACCGACGAAGCTTGAAAGGATCCAGTACATGTTGATGTTAGCACAGAAAGAAGAATGGGAATTGAATTGATGATGCGAATACGAATTCATGAATCAAAGACGGGCACATAAAGCAATCAATACTGCAAACTCCAGTCATACAATCAATCAGCAGGACTCAACATCAAGCGGTACTTTTGATACACCTCCCGTCTACGACACAGATCCACTCAATGAGGTACCAAATTATGGTAATGTTGCTAATCAGTTTACTCCTGATGAACAGCGTTCTGTGACATCAGCACCTACTTATGATACATACCTGGACAATCCGAGTTGTAGCAATACGAACTCTGAAAATCCAGATGTGGATCCTAATGGAGGCTGTGTGGCACAAAATACTGAGACTGATGAGGAAACACGTGCTTATTTTGAATCATTAATCAATAACTGTGGCATTGAAATTGAGAAAGTGAGTAAGGTCAATCGCGAAGTTAAGGCCGCGAATCAGAAATTGACCGCTGAGCTTGAGAGTTACAAAGAGAATGCCAGAGCCTTTGAATTTCATACAAACAAAGTTTCAGAATTAGAAATTGGTTATCGAGATTCTGTTTTAATAGAAAAACAATTGCAACTCAAATATGATACACTTGATGTGAATCTGAATTTGAAAATTAAATCTTTAAACAAGGAAATTTCAGATCTAAATGACCAACTTTCAAAACAAAAAGCAATGTATTCTGATCTTGAAAAAGCGAAGAAACAGTTGATTCTTGATTTTTCAAAACGAGAAGATTCTCTTCTTGATGAAATTCTTGACAAAAATGAGAAAATTAAATCTTTGGACAATTTGCTTCTCACAACGGGTCATTCAGATAAAACAAACAAGATGCTTTCAAACCAAGTAAATCCGCGTTTTCATACTTCACATAAAATGGCACTTGGTAATGACCCTTCTTCGTTCCTCAAGAAAGCTCAGAAATCTCAGAAACCACAAAATGTGTTAAACAATGGAAATGCTTTACATGAACCCATTATTGTTCGTGATTCTCTTGAAACGTTGGAACTATCTGAGGAGAGTAGATAAAAAATGAAACAAAAGAATCCAGATCTTAAACCGATTGATTATAACAAATGGAACAAAATTAATGGAATTACTTTTGTTAATTAAAAAGAAAAGTCAACGTTTTCCATCACACCAAGTGTTTTAAACAAAGTGTCAACACCAGTTTCAAAATCAGTTTCAAAACCAGTTGTAGTTTCCAAATCACTTTCGAAAATTGAACAAATGTCTTCAAACAATCCTTTTAACACAAGTGATGCCAGAATTATTTTGGAAAATGTGAAAACGAGAATTGCAGATCTTCAAGAGACTGTTAAAACTAAGACCAATATTACAACAAACATCTGGTTTAATAGTTTTGATATTGAACAGAAAAAGTTTTTTGAAACTCAAATTGCCCCTCAGCTGAATAACATCAACTCAAGGGTAATTCATGTTGAACAAGCACTTTTGAAAGAAACAACTGACTTTGTCAAGGACCATAAATCCCTGGTAAAACAAGCTAATGAATGTTTTGAACACATCAAAGTTTTGGAAAATTTGAATGATTCTCTCTTCGAAGATATTATAACCACTGATATTATGTCCATTATTTTGCAAACGTATTCTGTTGAAGATCATGAACGACTCCAGTCTGAGACCTCTGAAATTGTTTCAAAATATGAAAAAGCTCTTGAGAAACTTGAAAAAGAAAATGTCTCATATTTTAAACAACTTGATCGAAAAACTGAGGAATGCAAGTACGACAAACTGTCGTATGAGCGTGCCTACAATGACATGAAAGCGAAAAATGATCTTTTAAGGGCTCAGCTGGAAAGTCAAAAAGGAAAGGCAGTGGATACTGTGATTAAAAAACCATTGACTGAGGAGAAAGCAAATGTTCCCAAACCGGTTTTAAAACCAAAAATGTCTATTTCTCAGTTTCCTCCAAAAGTCCTTGAGAAAAATGATTTGTCAAAAACAGTCACTCCACAGTCCCTGCCTATTAAAAAGAGAATTGTCAAAAGTTTTGAAAAAGGAAAAGCAGTTCTTTGAAACACCAAAAGTGATAACACCTGGCATCTCTAGGAATAGTACACGGAATGTGACCAAAAATCAAGTTAAAGAATCTGTCGGTTCTAACGACATGGTCAACAATCACTATCTAGAAGAAGCTAGGAAAAAGGCACAGACTCGAAAAGACGGAATTCTAGGTGCAACATCTAGTGTGATGAATTCTACAAGATTTCAAGGCAATGCTAGTAGTAGTAAACCTTTACCTAGGAATTCTCAACATAAGACTAGGGATTGGCTTGCATATAAGAGAAATTACGTGAAGCAGAATGCTATGCATGTAGAAAACAACACTAGAAATTCTAAGTCTTTTACAAACAAGAATCATTTTGCCAAATAACTGTAGTGACAATGTTAAGGTAGCTGTCCTAAACAAGAATGTTGACAAGAATGTCTGTCCTACATGTCAAAAATGTGCCAAGGTACAATCCACTAAGACACCAAATAGAAACAAACCCGTTGATAAAATGAACGTGGACAAGAAACCTAATAGGTGGATCTCTTCAGGACGTAGTTTTTCCAAAAATGAGTCTTCCGCTGCATCTGATAAGAAAACAACTCCTAGATCTTACCTTAGGTGGCTACCCACGGGAAAAGTTTTCAACCAAGTAGGTCTTAGATGGATTCCCACTGGAAAGATTTTTGATACTTGCACCAACACAGATAATAGTGTCAATCAGGAAGTAGAAACCACTACAACCGTTGATAGTGATCACCCTCGCCGTGAGGAAACTTATACTTCGAACACTGTTATTTGTGAAATCTCTTCGTCTTTGGTTGCAGGTGAATCAAATATCTCAGAACCCAGCTCATCAGAGGGTTCCAATTCTGTAAACTCTTCTTCATCATTCTTTCTATCTTCTATTATTGATTTTCCATTTCTTTTATAAAACCAACAAAAGAAAAATATAAAAATATAAAACCTTTCAAAAATTCAAAAACAATATAAAATCAAAAATCCAAAAATATTCTTCTACGGCATGTCTCTCGTATAATCGATATTCTGTACGTTTCTAGAAATGTCATTCAACAATGATACGGGTATGTACAGATGCTTGAGCGGGAGTTCTTTAAATGTTTTCCAAAACATGTCGTTCCTCAATATTTCTTCAAAAAATGGCTTTCGTATACTTCAGTACGAAACCCGGACTTCAAAATAATGGCTTCTGATCACATCAGTTCAGGACCCGCGCTTCAAAGAAAGGAAAGTGCTTATCAAAATCAAAGGTTTTAAATATTTTTTTCAAGCGCTATTCCTAAAAACATAATGGCTTGCAGTTACTTCAGACTGTAACCCGATCTGTAAAGAAAGGAAAGTGATACGCAAAATCGATTTTCATAAATATCGACCACTTATCCTAAAATAAATGAAGATTCTTCTCTACAATATCTTCAAAAGATTTTCAAAATCTTCTCATCTTGCGTACCATTGATTCGAAATTTTTCAAAAAGATTTTTCAAAATCTCTCACATTTGGTACCAAGATAACTCCTTATAAACCCTTAATTGATTTTAAATTTTCTGTATGAAAAATATGCTTTCGTTAAGGGGGAGTATAAAACAAAATGTTCCAAATTCATGCTTAAATCAAATCCGTCTGCCTTCCCAAAAAGTTTTATAAATGTTTTTTAATCAGTTGATATAAAAAATATCACGATTATGCTATTTTTGAGAGGGAGGAGACGTGATTAAAATGTGATCAAAAAGATTTTATGATCGGTGTTTGAATCTCAAAAGAGCTCTACTCAGACGGAACAAATGAATTGACGGGAATCAAAGTCAGTAAATGTACCATATCGAGAAACTTGTAATAGATATGAACTTACATGGGTCTAACCTCCTTTTCTAGGAGTGTTTACAACTTCAAGTTAGTTATTAGAGCTAGTTGTCACCTAAAAACTGACAATGGAACTCTTTAACCAAGCAACGTAATCGTGTCCCGTGGGGAATTGTCTATCATGAGCAGATCAATTCAAAAAGTGCAAACTCTACCCTCTATGTGCAGATTTCTGTCAAAACTTATAAGCACATGTGAAGGGGGAGTGTTTCTGAAAATATAAAACTCCCGGAGTGTTCCAAACATGTTTTTCTATCATAAACACTCTGAGAGATTTTCAAGAAAAGGTTTTATGGCAACAATAGGACAGTCATGGAGTTATAAGGTGACTAAGGATAGGAAATCAGTCCTATGATCCGCCAGAGCCGGAGGGATCTACCCAAGGACATCACAAATAGTTAGTATTAGAAGTCCTTAGGTATGATTGAAAAAAGGAGTAATGTGAGAAAGGAGAAAGAAGGGGTTGAATAATTAAAAAGAAAGTAAAAGAAAGGGTGAAAAGAAATAGCCCTCCATAGTCAACCTTAGGGCAGAAACCGGGTTCAATTCATCTGCTACTGGTTGTCACTTAGATGACACTGGTATTGAAGACTAAGACGTCATGGACCCAGTGACGCACTGCACTAAACCTTCTTAGCCACTCAAGTTTCTCTCAAAAGAAATTTGTTTCATTCTCACAGGGAACCCTACGTAATCTATTGGCTTTCTCTTAGAGATAGCTGGTATTGAAGAAGGAGACCCTCTCCCTAGTCTCCGCTCAGGAAAACCAAAACGCACAATTGAGTCTAGAGCCACGAGATTCATCAAAAGATCTCATAGGAACACATGACATTTCATAATTTGTTGTTCATCAATAAGAACACAAGTGATACATTCTAGAGTCCTACGCAGGTCTTAGCAATCTGCCAGAACATTTATGAGAAGATTCACATTTGAAATCTTCAGTGATTGAATGGAAACTCCTGCCAGGGTCAACATCAAGCAGCCCTGACAGCAGGTCACTTCGGTAACTCCCTGTGGATTGCGCTTAGTGTGTCTCAAACGGTCTACAGTCGTGGGGTGATGCTTCGGTGTACCTCGGCGACTCATCGAACTCAGATGTATTTCGGTATATTGCGTTATCTCACTTGTGGGACTCCAGTTCAGGAACGGCCTTTGTGAGAATTAGAGACGTGTTTTCACAATATGCTGTTAACACCCTCGAAATTCAAACTTATAAGTGCCGGAATCCGCTTATTACTAACCTGTTTTTATGTTTTCTTCTTATGGAAGCTCCGGAGCGGATTGATCGTGCAGACTCTTCACATGCTCATACCAACAACTCATGAAGTTCTCATCAAAATCAAAGGCTATACAAAGTTAAAGATGATTCTTCGTCAATGTCAAATAATCTACAAAGTTTACAGACTAGAGAACTTCACAACAATGAAACATCAAAGTCAAACAGAAATGCGAGCATGGTGGAGAAAGGCGTGGAGACACCTAACCAACGAAGCTGACAACGGCAGACAACCACATTATCTGATCACAAAGCATGAAGGAACAAAGATTCAAGACTATTCTATATCTACACACAAAGTTCTAGCTCGAGAAAAGTAAAGACCTAATCAAGTGGAGCATCATTTGAATGACCACCCCTTAGGGGGAGATTGTTAGCCTTAATAGTTTTTATTAGAAGTGATGGTCATTCACATTTAGGAACTTTATATCGTGTGTTAGATATCGTGATAGAATAGTCAACGGGCTCGTGGATTGGGCTAAGCTAATTGGTTAGAAGTTATGTTAAGCTAGCCTTATATCAATCCATGTCCAATCCAATCCAAACGAGCCCATGCCAAGCCCATTAGGGCATCTTCTACTTGTACTATATAAACCCCTCAAAGTCTCATTTGAGGGGTGTGCTTGAGTGTGTGTATGTGTGTGTTTTTCATATGAAATATTGTTTTCATCTCTTTCCTTTATCTCTCTAAATACATACACGGTCTATCATTCAAGTCACCACGTTCTATTCTTCATCTTTCTTATACGCATAACATACATTTGTTTGTTATACGTGTTTGTGTTGGGTTTGCTTAACAAAGTGATAAGGTATATGTGATAAAGGGCTTAACAGTACCATTGTCACACCTAATGATTTTAACTTTCATATCATATTGGTTTTCAACTTCTGTGATAAATATCTTGAGGATGCCAGTTGTTTCATCCTTGGTTCCAAGAAAGAAAACCCATGTAAACCTGCTAAAATCATCAGTCACCACTAAACAGTATTTCTTGAGATACAAGCTGCTCACAGATGTAGGACCAAATAAGTCCATATGTAACATTTGAAGTGGGTGAGCAATAGAGTTAACCAACTTTGACCTGCAAGAAGCTCTGTGTTGTTTGCCTTTAAGACAAGCCACACAGGTTTGATCATTTTCAAATCTTTTCTGAGGTAGACCTCTCACTAAACCATCTTTGACAATCTTGTTAATGGTTTTGAAGTTAACATGACCAAGTCTTCTATGCCATAACATGGATTCATCCACTGTGGCCTTTGCAAGCAAGCAAGCATAATCATCTTTAGCTACAATGTTGTTCATATCAAAGCTATAGAGATTGCCTTTTCTAGGAACTTTAAGAAGTATATGACTTTCATCAGGCATCTTAAAATCCTTAGAGAGAACAAAGCACATATATTTGGTAAAAAGAACATTGTTCATCTTGTCACACATTTGTGACACACTAAAAATATTGTATTTAAGCTCTTTTACATAGTACACAGGTTCAAAATCCAAGTTACCAGTTTTAATTACACCTTTACCAGCAACTTTTCCATTTACTCCACCTCCAAAGCTGACATACTATCCATCATAATGCTCAAAAATAGAAAGATAGGACTTGTTGCCAGTCATGTGCCTTGAACATCCACTATCTGTATATCCTTGATCTGATCTTTTTGTCCTTGGATGTTCCTGCACATAAGAGTAAAGAGTTAGTTTCTTTTGGGGACCCAAGCCATGATTGACTTGGATCCGCCTCGTGTATCAATATAGTTAAATCTATCAAAGGTCATTGATACACCATTGGGATTGGTTGTAGAGGTATTTCCTTTTGGTTTCCATTCCCAACGTCTTTGAGGCCTTCACAGCATTGCCCATGTCCCCCCTTTTCTTATTAAAAACCCTTTCAGTGGTAACTTTTGAATGAGAAGTGGTAACTGCTGGTTTCTTTTTAGGTACCCACTGTTGATTATTATTAACCTTTTTAGCTTGAAAGGTCCTTTTTCCTGTTTGTGCAGATTTTGAAAACCTTGTTTTGAAGTTTGCACTTTTAACAGGTGACCTAGGGTGAGAAGTGTTAACAGTTTTTGCAGTGGCAAATGTTTTGAGGCCACTTCTAAGTTGAACTGCTCTTGGGACCATTTTGCAATTAGAACTAGGGTGTACTCTATGTTGATACCTGTTAGACTCCACCCTTTTATACCCATAGACTTCCCTTCTCCCAACATGATAGTCACAATAAGTATGTAAATGATCAAAACTACCACAGATATAACATGCCTTATTGTTCATTACAAAATCACTACCTAGTTGTTGAGATTTAACATGATTCCAACTCCTCTGGTTTCCCCTAGGAGCTGTAGGCTTGTTCCTATACATCTCAGCCTACCTTACAGTTGGTCTAGGTTTATTAACTGGTTTCCTAGGTTCCTCTGTAACAGTATTAACAACGTTTGGGATAGTAGTCTCTACATTCTTTTTAACATTCTCATCAACCACTGAAGAGTCACTAGCACTCTCAAAAACATCATTATCTAGCTTACTCTCTTCCTCACTCTTCACAACTGTGTCCTTTAAAGGACCATATTCTCTTTCAAGTTCCTTAAAGTCTTCTAAACCTGTATGTGCTAAATCTACACCTGGAGGTGATAGAACACCTCTTAATGGTGGAGGCACTGTATTATAACCCATACCAGACTTAGCTTTATTAAACACTTGAGCATTCCAAATTTTATCAATTGACTTAGACTGATGATAACATGTGTCTAGAGTTAACTTGACATTTTCAGTTTTCTGTTTAAGTTTATCAAGTTCCTTTTGGTATGCCTCATTCACAGCTGTAGTAAACTCTATCTCTCTCCTAATGAGAATCATATCATCCTTATATTTTGACTCATTAGCCTGATAATGCTCTATTTGCTTTTCTAAAACTGCCATAGCTCTCCTAAGATTAGACACAGTATAATTAGCATTATATAACTCTTGTCTTTCATTTGAGTATAAATCATTAAGCCTTTCAACTTCTTTAGCAACCCTACAAGTTTTAGAACAACTATCAAAGTTTTGTACCTCAGAATCAGAAAAAGCCATAAGAGCAACTTCAGCAGAAACAAGAGCAGCATCAGTGTGTTCTTCTTCAAGATCATCAGCCATGAAACTCCAATCATAGCTCACACCATCAATAGCCAACATTTCCTTTGGTTCTTCCACAATTGGTCCCTTCTTTTGCTTGTACCATGTAGACCTGTTGTCCTTGATCTTTGGTCTTCTACATTCTCTAGCAAAATGTCCAAACTTGTGGCAGTTAAAGCATTCCACTTTCTTCTTATCAAAGCATGCAGTATCATCACCATTAATGTGGATGGGCTTGCCAGTCTTCTTATAGAATTTCTTAGCCCTCATGCTAAGAAGAGCTATCTGCCATTTTATATCCATCTCCTCTAAGTCATCTTCATCAATTTGCTCTATGTCTTCATGAGTCAAGACAGAGCCATCAACTTGTGTGGAGATAAAGGCATAAAAAGTAGGATCTCCAATACTAGCAATCTTCTTCTTTGAACCTGCAGTGGCAACATTCACATTACCAGTGGAAACTTTAGAACCTGCAGTGGCAATATCATCACTGTCAACAGAGGTTGACAACAATGCCAAGCCACTAGAGCTTGTACCAAGTTTCCCTGCCTTCTTTAACCTTTGCTCAATTAATTTGAAGTTGTTGTACAGATCATTGAGCTTCATTGTTTCAATGTCTGTTTTGTTTTCCCAGACAGTTACATTGGTTTGAAACTCTGAAGGCAAACTTCTTAGAAACTTCAAATTAAGGTCTTCCTTTTCTACCTCAATGCCAAACACAGTTAGCTGTGTAACAATATTCTGAAGCTTGGTAAAAATGCTATCAAGTGAGTCATTGCTTGAAGCAGTAAAGTTTTCATAGCTTTGCTTCAACAATGTCTTTTGAGTCTTCTTAGTAGCATCATTACCACCAAACACTGAGCAAATTTCTTCAAATAATTCTTTAGCAGTCTTAAACTTGCTGAATGCAATGATCTGATCTCTGGGAAGAGTCATCAACAATAGACTTCTAGCCTTAAGATCATTCTTCCTCATTGCTTTTTCAACATTGGATTCAGGCACTGAAACTTTCACAACATCTGTTTCTCCAACCTTCACAGTACTAGTCACGGGCTTGAAAGAATCACCAAGTTGAATGATCTCCCATAGAGCATAGTCCTGTATGAGGAAGTATTGCTCAATCAATATCCTCCACATCTCAAACTCATTAAGCTTAAGTTTAGGGAGTCTGGGTGTAGAAGAAGAGTTTGATTGGTTGTTTTCCATCTCCATTGAACTGAGTGAGTGACTTAAGCAAATTCTTTAGATCTTCTAAAACAAAATACCAGAACCTTTGCTCTGATACCACTTGATGGATCTGGGACACACTCCTTGTGTCAATGATATTTTGTATGATATTATCAAGCAAGCGGAATTTACTTAAGTAATACTTAGAAGATGAATTATATAATGTATGAGAGTAAACACAGATAAACACAAAACTCAAGCTCCAATATTATTAATGAAATAATACGAGTGATCTTAGTTTATCACTAGGGTTACACCTTGAAGCTTTCGTAGGTAAATTAACAAGTACGTAAGTGTGTAAGTGTAAGTTTTAAGTACCTAAGACAATGACCTAGGATCTCCTTTTATACAACAAGGAGTCCTTTACAAGATAAGTATAAAGCTAACATAATAGAATATACACAGAATCTATTCTATACTTATCAAGACGCGTTTAACCTTGTCATAAACTGATAGCAGTGGTAATGAAGAACTTGCAGTGGGAATACGTTTCCACTGCTAGTGTTAATCCAAGCAGTGTAAACCACAACTATCCGTGGTAACGGATTATTCTCAACAAGATTATTCCCAACAAAATTTATGTGGCCTGCATATACTGATGATGAAAGACTTGAGAAACTCTCCCTTGAAGATGAAGAAGAGCCACTTATCACTCATTGGTGTACTCCTGCCATCATAACTGACGAGGAGTCCACACGAGCATGGCCTACATGCAACCCCTTCCGCGAGTATTGCAACGGAAGGGATAGCGAAAGAGAGGAAGAACGGACATGCCCGCATGAGCGTGAAAGACATTGTATAAAGATCGGTAATTTGGCATTTGAAGATTGGTACGCAATACAATTCGGGGATGCCAAGATTAACCCGAATCTTCTTAAGAAACTAAAAATTGATTACGAGAAGCACATTCAAAAAAGGGAAGTGGCTAATAAAGACATCTACTGCATGGATGAGCATTTGAGTGAAACTGGCAACATGGAAATACGCATTCACTGGTGCGAAAGAGTAAAATCTCCTGGGGAAATTTTCTGGGCGTCATGCAACCCGTATGACGATATGTGTAGCGGGGGAAGCAGCTCTGGGAGAATAGGAAAAGATGAATTCTTTTGGTCCTCAACCAATGATGAGGAGAGAACGATTTTGTCTTGGCTGAACAACCTAGGATTCGATAGTTGGGTGAAGATTAAGTATGGACATGTGGACACGTTAACCAAAGAGAAGATTTGGAAGGAGTACATGGATCGAGAAAATTCGAACAACGAGAGTCTCAACAACACGAGTGAAATAACAATTGAAAATGACAAACAGTTGGTTAGTGATGAAAAAGAAGAATGCATGCGCGTTCTAGTGGAGAATCTGCTCGATGAAGAATGGTTCAAGGGTACAGCTTCTGATGATGATGATATTGAAGGGATCCTAGATTACCTTGAGTTGCAAGGTAATGAGGAGTTTACTGATCCCGACGACAAAGCTTACGAACAAAGGAGGTGCAAACTACTGGGGATTCCCTACAAGAGACCACATCCAATTATTGTCGAAAAATACGAATTCACTCGCTACCACTTGGGACCTGATGAGAAATTTTTGTAAAGTCCGGAAAATCGAAACTAATGAATACCTCAGAACGGCTGCAAATGTCGCCTGGATGAGGCATAACTTGATGAAAGATATTGAAGAGGTCGAGGAAGTCCAAAGGCCCCCATAGAAGCCCCGCAGCTCTTAGTCTAACTTAAAGACTCGTAAATAAAGAAAAGTGATCTTTCGGGAAACAACCTGAATTATCCCTTTCTTTTGTTTTGTTTCCTTTTCTGTTGGGTTTTGTGTTTTCTAACTAGTTTTGCAGGAAACGAGGAACTAATTGCTGCTGCAGTTGCTGATCTGCACAGAGTTACGGCGTAACTCATCTTGGTGATTACGCCGTAACCAACATTTTAGCAGCAGAATTCTTGACGCATTACCAATTACGGCGTAATGACATCTATGTGGTTACGCCGTAACTACTCGCTTTGCAGCTCATTCCAGGTTTTGCTAGTTACGGCGTAACTCCCTCAAAAGAGTTACGACGTAACTTTCCTCTGCTTTAATTCTTTCATTTTAAAACACAGTAACCTTGTATTAGTTTTTAAATGAACTTTGTGGGTGTGTTCCCTGTAAACCCTCACGAGACTTCACTCGTCCACTTGGGACACCAAGTGGTTTAAAAGGCTTGTTGCATTCGCTAAATGCAACCGTGATTCCTACGAAAGTGAGTTAGGTTTGTTTTTCATTTTTCATTTTTTATTTTTAGAATTATGCTTGTTGGTATTGTGATTTCAGGGATTGAAGTTTGTTCATGATGCTTATGCGAAGGCACGTCTCTTGTTCGTGGGCCTTCTTCTCTATGGAGCAAATTTCAGGGAAGTTCTCGCTCTAATTCTACCTTTCTCTTCACCTTTATTTTAATGTCTAGTACAAAAGAGACTTTGTACAATTCAAGTGGGGGGACGGGAGTAGAATTATCTCTTGAACTTTATTTCGCCCTCATTTTTCTAGTTTATTTTGAAAAATTATGCCATTTTTTAAATTTTGACATGTTTTTCTTAACCTAACTAGATTAGACCTTAGCCGAGCACATACAACCCTTGATAATATATGGTGAGATTAGCCTTATCCGGTTCCAATATTTTACCCCAAATCCATCAAATTATGAGTGTGCCGGTAGCTTGTAAACTTTAGAACTTGGCCTTTGCATCATTTCGAGACCATAGACGAGGTATGTTGAGTTAGCTCGATGTATTTGGACTTTTCAGTTTTAGAAGGCAATATTATAGGATTTCTATCGATGAGTCACCTCGACTTTTCGACCCCCATGTGAAACCCTTTTGTTGCACTCATATTTAGTGCAAGATACCCCTAGATACACCCTTCTGAGCCATTCCTTTCATTTTGTTCACCAAATATATTGTTTCGATACACCCATACACCTTAGCCTACCCTGTATGCTTTATTTCTGATTGGGAAGTCATCATTTGCTTAAGTTCAAGGTTCGAGTGGAAAGGTTCGGAAATCTCGCTTTCATCGACAACATTTCTGAAGATCATTGAAGACCCCCTGAATTCCCATTGTTCATCTCAAGTGGGGGGATATTATGTTATGTTATTGTTATGTTGAAAAAAAAAATGATTCGAAAAAAAAAAAAAAAAAAAAAGTTGTTATGATTATGATTATTGTAAAGTGCGATGTTATAAGCACTGTAGTATGAGCTTTATTGATTTAGTATCGAGGAGGCCACCTCGGTCACATTTGAAGATTGGAGTTGGTAGTTATGCCAACAGTTGGAGAAAAAGGTAGTGTGCCCATCACGACGTCCTCTAATGACACATCTACCTTGCATTTCATGATCCGGTTTCTTAAGCTCGAAGCTTGAACTTTGGACGGACGGTAAGTGGTGATGACTTGGTTATAGATTTGGACTACCTGCTTGTTTTTTATTTTACACCAATTATATCCCATGTCTTATCCTACCCTTTAGCCATGAAGCGTGTCTAGGTGATGCAGCGAGCAATCTTTGGTGTCTTGGCCATTGATTTGGTCATGTATCATTGATTTTGTCCACTTCGCCGTGACATGTTAGTAATGACGAGTCACCCCTTAACCTTTGTCGTGTCTACCCATATTGCCTTCGAGAATTGTTTAGCCCTTAACTCTAGTGGTGGAGATTTGTGTAACCGCCAAGCTTATGATAGAATACATGCTATGACTTTGCGATTGAGTGATCACCCCGAAATTGACACTTAGAATAGTTGAGTGATTTGAGTGTTTGTTCCCCTTTCATGAGGTGTTCGGCTTTGTTTTATTCTAGCATAAGGGATTTATAAATTCATATTTTTTCCAGGTTATGGGAGATATCTTTTTAGGAATCTATCTAATAAGGTCTAATTGAGGGCAAGTAGAGTTCAAGTAGGGGGATATTTGATAACATCAAATAGTCCTGAATATTAAGTGTCAATTTCCCCCAATAATGCTCGTTATTTGTATCATTTATATGGATTTACGCTTGTTTTCCACTTTCAGGTAAATTACGAGCATTGGAGCTAAAGAGACATGGAACTGGAGACATATCTAAAGATTTATCACAGTATGCTGTTTTGAAGAAGTTACGGCATAACTCATCTCTCACATTACGCCGTAACTATTGCGTGACTCAGAATGCCAACTTATCAGAAGGTTACGGCGTAACTCTTCCCAAAGGTTACGACGTAACTACATTAGGTCAAATGAGGTTCCACGCCGGTGATACTTACGCCGTAACTACTGCATCACTTACGACGTAACCGAGTTTATTGAAGACTACGGCGTAACCACTAATAAGGTTACGCCGTAACCAGCAGATCTAGTGCATTTTACGAAGAAATAGAAGGTTATGGCGTACCTCCTATATTGGTTACGCCGTAACCCAGATCTGGCCTATAAATACCCCACGAATTCCAACATTTCTAATCATCCCATTCCATACACAATACTCTGAGAACGTGGGAAAAAGCTCGAGGCAGGTCTAGAGGAGCATACGGAGCTGTTTCCAATGGAGAAGTCACTCCATTACGATAAGCATTAGTGTTTTATATTTCTTTTACTTTCAATTCATATATTTCGTACCTTTGAATATTGAATTGATGTGCATTATTAATATGAGCGGCTAAGCACCTTTTGGTGCTAGCCTAGTTATGATTCCTTAATTTTTTTGTTTGCGTTTACCTTTACTTCCGTACAATTATTTCTAAGTGTATACATGCATAGTTCATTGGTAGTCACCCTTGGTTCGGTAGTTTTGAATGGCGGTAGAGGCCAATTGCCTAGGAGATATGACCAACTGACCCTAGGTGAGCGGACTGAGACGGGAAGGGTAAGATATGACCAACTGACGACCCTTTCTACTTGTGCGATTTGACCAACTGATCACCTATCGTTTGGATGAACTTAAGAATTGGGGGGTGTAGTGTCTAAGTTCCTAACGGCCGGTCACTCACTATTATGAATCTAGCATGTAGCGGTACTTAATGACTTGGCTTAGGGGACCAGGAACAACATGACTTATGACGGTGCGCCTGATTTCTCCTATGATGGCATCTTTGCTGATAGGTTAGGGCGAATTGACCAAATGATGTCCTCTCGAATTTGACCCCACCTAAAGTAATTGGAAGTAGGTAGACGTAGACATAACTAGCTAGGAGGATTAACTAGGTTGGCACCACTCTCCTCTATTGATTTCCCTTTATCCATTTACCTGCTTTATTTTATTCTGCATTAGTAGTTTAATTAATTAAATCCTTATCGAAACCATTTATAATCTGTGACACTAGACTTAGTAATAATCCAACACACATAGCTCTTGGGACGACCTCGGCTTTACCGATTACTACACTACACACGACCGGGTACACTGCCCGTTAGTGCACTAGGGTAGACCATATGTATAGCGAGACACTATAAATATTAAGACCTGGTCAGTAAAACCTGCATCAGATAACAAGTGTTACTCCTTTTAATTAATTGTTTGTTCTTTTTTATATTTGTTTAGGATGAGATTGTTGAGGCAGTTGACTTTGATGAAAATAAACGCAAAAGGAAAGCCCCATCCAAACCAAGGAAAACGACTTCCGAGTGTTGGAAATACTTTGATGCAAAGTTTGAACCGGATGAAAATGGTTTAGTCATTAAGATGGCATATTGCAAATGGTGTGATGCGGTTCTCAAAGCCGATTCAAAAATGCATGGTACGCGAAACTTGAATACTCATTATGCAAATTGTGATAACAACCCCGATGTTGAGAAAATTAAGAAACAAAAAAAACTAGCTTTTAAGAAAAATATTGGGGAGAATGTTGAGGGTGATAGTAGCATTGGTACTTTAGAAACTTGGAAGTATGATGAAAAATGGATTAAAAAGTCGTTGATTGAGTTAATTGTTCTTGCTGAGCTTCCGTTTAAGTTTGTAGAACACCCGACATTCATTAAATTTTCCACGAACATGCAACCTAGATTTAATATGCCCTCTCGTTTTACTATTGCTAGGGATGTTTCTAAGTTTTTTCTTGATGAGAGGAAGTGCCTATTAAATTTCTTAAGCAACAGGGCCACCACCGTTCATTTAACCACCGATACGTGGACTTCTAGTTGTAAAAGAATGAACTTTATGGTATTAACCGCCCACTTTATAGATGATGATTGGGTAATGCATAAAAGAATTATTAATTTTATACCAATTCATAGCCATAGAGGGGTGGATATTGGTAGGGCACTTTTGGAATGTATAAACGGATGGGGTATAAAGAATGTTATGACCATTACGGTTGATAACATTGCTTCAAATGACAAAGCCCTTGAATACTTGGTAGAAAATTTACCAAATAAGTATGATGGTGGTAAACATTTTCACATAAGATGCATGGCTCATATTTTAAACCTAGTTGTCAAAGATGGTTTAAAAGCATTCAACAAGGAAGTGAATACCATAGGCTTAGCCGTGAAATACATAAAACATTCGAGCCAAAGAGTGACCAACTTTAAAGAAAGTGTTGAAAAGGCTTGTACTTCAAATAAGTTTTTGGTTTCCAAATGCCCTACAAGATGGAATTCCACACATGATATGTTGAAAACCGCCATTGAGTTAAAAGATGATTTTTTTTATTATGATTTTAATAAATCTTGTTTTGCTCGAGACCTTGAGGAAATACCTAAGCGAGGTGATTTTGAGGTTTGTAAGAAGATAGTTGCATTTTTGGAAAAATTTAAAGAAACAACCGAACTTGTGTCAAACTTATCATCTCCCGTAGCTCATTTGTGGTTTGGTGAGGTACTTGATATTGATAAGCATCTTCGTGAGTGGGAAGAAAAACCTTCTTTTAAGGTAATGGTTGAAGAAATGAGAAAAAAGTATGACAAATATTGGGGTGATTACAAAAAAAATCTTAGATCCCACAATGAAGTCGGAAATATTAGGCTACGGGTTTAGACATTTGATAGAAAACGGTTGCATACCCATGGAGGTCGATGAAGATAGTGATGAGACGCCAATTCCATTTTTAACCGAAGATGAATTATGTGACAAATTGGTTAAGAAGGTTGAGAAAGATATGGGGGTCTTGTTTGCCATTTACAAAGAAAAATATGGCACAAACATATCAAGTGAAATACCAAAAGCAACGTCAAGTCAAAGTAGTAACACAATTCGTCGTCGTGGTAATTCTTTCTTAAATGCTTTTAAAGATAAAGTTGGAAATAAGTTGAGTGGGGGTGAAGACGAGTTGACCAAATATCTAAAAGAACCGCGTCTTGAGCTAGAGGATGACGAAGAATTCGACATACTTAATTGGTGGAAGGTAAATAGTCCAAGATTCCCAATTGTATCAAGGATGGCGAAAGGTAATAACTTATTTTTTTTATTAAATTTTAGATATCTTAGATTCTTTGTGCTTTGTTTTTTATAAACTTATGTTTTTTATTAATAGATATCTTGTGCATACAAGTATCCACCGTTGCTTTCGAATCCGCCTTTAGCGCAAGTGGTCGCGTTTTAGACCCATATAGGAATTCTTTAGCGCCTAACATTGTAGAGGCTTTGGTGTGCACACAAGATTGGATCCGTACATCAAGTAGAAACATCACTTTTGATACGTTAGAGGATTTAATGAAAGACGACGAGGTTGCTAAAGGTAAAATATTTATATATAAGTTTATCGGTTATTTGGTTATAAAACTTATGTTTGACTTATGTTCTCATGTTTTTTCTAGAAATTCAAGAGGCGTTAGAGAAACAAAAAGGAGAACGTGGAAATTCAAGAATGTTGTGATTTGGTTATTTGGTTGCTAATTTGAACTCGTATTTCTATTTGGTATTTGTAATTGGAGGCATGATTCAAGACTTTGTCATTTGTATTTGGTATTTGTATTTGTGACATCAGTAGCTTAATTGGTTTTGGAGCTGTTTTGGTCTTTTGAAAATGACATCGGTAGCTTTATTTAACATCAGTAGCTTTGGAAATATATGTTTTGGTTGCTGGAAATGGCTTTGGAAATATATGTTTTGGTTTCTAGGCCCGTTTGTAATGCTGGGCTGGGCTGGAAATATATAGTGAAATCGGGCTAGGCCCGTTTGTCTCGACAACCGATTGATTAGCCCGCCATTTTCCCAAAACCGACCGACTATCAAACGGGTCGGGACTCGGGTTTGATTATAAAGTGTATTCGGGATTCGGTATTGTCGGGTCGGGTCAGGACGGGTCGGGTTCCGACCCGATGCTCAGCCCTATCGTGAACTATAAATAATATATTTTTGTCCAAATATATTATTTACCCACATCTTCAATAAATATACATAACATATATGTATTTTCATACTTCGAAACCAACGAATCTAATAAATACAATTCGACTTGTATTCATTCCCACTTCAATCGTACTTAAGCCAATATTCAAGCCAACTCTTGTGACAATATATTGTATATATTCCAATGTTTATTCCAAGAGCCAATACTTATAAGTATTTTCACAACATTAATGAATGAACTTTATCGAGAATCGAATTAACTTATGAAACTCCACATAAGCTACCATAACTGGAATGATCTATGAAAACCTTTGTTTTTGAACTTTTAGCATTTCCACACAAGTAGAAATGATACAAGTGACTCACAACTAAACCATTTTCCAAACTTTACCATTTAAGGTCGTAAACTGAATAAATATTGGAATCTGAGACTTATCATATTATTTCTAGGTTTCGTGTTGAAGTCATTACCATTACGTACTTGATATTGTTGTGCATTTCCTACTGTACCACTTTGGTGAGTTCACAGCCCCACTTTTACTCTTTAAACTGTTTTATAAACTCCTTGGGGGAGATACATGCTACTACTACTTTTATGATCACAATTGCTTGAAAACTGTTTGCATATTCGATTGTGTTATTGCTTGGGTACCGTTTGCCAAAAAGACCCGTGTATCATGGACCATTAGTCAATTGCGAGTGAGCGCGAATATTGTGGATATATCTATTGGGGTTGACAACCCCGTTTGTCCTGACCGGTTAGGCAGAAAAACGCACTATATTTGAGTAACCAGGTAGATTTGGCAACCTACCTTCGGGCGGGCACTATATTATTACCTTTATGGTTTTGAAGTTTCCGTTAACGTTTGCGTCTCATGAGCTTAAGGCAATAACAACCACTATGATTATGGGTGCAACAACGAGACCCACTGTTTATTAATCTGGAAATTTTGTGATCAATTGTTTTATTATTAAACCTATGAATTCACTCAACCTTTGTGTTGACTTCTTTAGCATGTATTTTCAGGATAAAAAAGCGGTAGCTAAACTCTGGAGGCGCTTGGACATTGGCATGGCATGATCATAGATGACTCTGATATACATTGGGGACCACTTTACTTTTTATGGGCTTATATTCCGCATTATATTTTGAAAGATGTAAACATAAATCTTTATGAAATAAGATTTCTCAAGTTAAACCGTTGTTCTATACTTTGTGTTGTGATATCAATCGAGTAATACCCCAATAACCTTTTCTTCCGCTGCAAAATATTTTTGGGGGTGTTACAGATGCACAAGTTGAGAAGCAATCACATGTTCCCATGTCATGTGATTGTGTTTGTAAGAGACCATATATTAGTTCTAAGTAATAATACCATTATACAAGTACCTAGAAGACAAAAGTCAAGAATTATAAATGAATACTCATGATAACTACAGTGCATTAATAGAGGTAACAAAAGATGTTGGGGATCATTGTTTAATATGTAATATCACCAGTGATCTCACACGTGATATCACCAGTGATCTCACACGTGATATCACCTGTGATATAACACATGATATCACATGTGATATACATGTGATATCACCTGTGATATAACATGTTCCTCCATTACCACCATTGATTCAACAAAAAGAAAAAGTCGACACATTTGAGATATCACCTGTGATATCAAAGGTGCCTCAAAAAATATGAACAACATGAGAATAGATACAGTGCAAAGATCCTTCCTCATGAAATGAATGACCAATATAAGTTGATAATAGAGAATGCAAATAGGTTTGCAGCAAGAAAATCATATGAGAACACTATTAACACTTGTGATATTTCAAACACATAGTTAATGTTTGTTAAGTTGTTGTGATATCCTTTTTAATGTGTGTTTTATCACCTTATTTTACAACTTCTAATGATACTAAGTTATGTTCTCTACATAAAGGTGTTATCAATTGGGATACCCAACTAAGAATGTGAATTATTACAAGAGATAATCAACTTCATATAAAATGTTAATGATTATGGTTTTGGTTCTCTACATATATGTGTTATCAGTTGTGATACTCAACTAAGAATGTGAAATATTACATTCTTACCAAAGGTGATAAGAATTTAGTATTTTACCAAGTGTATATGAAAGAAATGATAAACATCACTTGTCATATATTATTGTTGGCTCAGTCTGCGGCTTCGGCATCGCCTAAACATAAACACTTTTCTTTGCCTTTACAGTGTAATATCACAATGAGTAATATCACATGTGATAAACCAATAAAATGTAACACTAATTCTGGTATTTTACATATGAGTAATATCATAGGTGATAAACCAATAAAATGAGCAAAAGTATACATCATTCATGTTTGGCTATACACATGAAATATTACTCTAAAGTGACTAATTTTAAATTCTATTACTTTATCATCTGAGATATTACTCTAAAGTGACTATGACATACCATTTAAATACCTTTCAACTTTGATACAATGTTATAACATAAGTGATAAACAAGTGTCACTTACAAATACCAAAATGAATAAAAAGAAAACAAACTATGAAAATAAAACTTGGCGTATTCTTAAAACAAACAAGTGTTGCATTAATTTATATGACATGTCTAATATCACTTGTGATATTTCATAAACATCGATTACATGTTACAAATTCCAGAAAGAACACAAAAGATTTGAGCAAAGTTTTCATTCTTAAGCAACCATGAATCATCAGTAAAAATATTTATTGTGCTTTTCTATTACGGTGAAAGGCACAAAAAGTATCTTGTACCTGAAAAGTATAAAAATATTAGAAAACATATAGGTGATAATATATATAAAAATATATAAAGCAATAAAATATCACAGATGATATTAAAGATTAAAAAACATACTTGCTTGTTTCTAAAATATCACAAGTGATATTAGACATTAACTATGTTTATGAAATATCACAAGTGATATTAGACAATATCACAAGTGGCACAGATGTACAAATATAGTACAATGGTTATTTTATTATTAACTTCGAATATCACTGGTGATATTACACATATGATACATAGCATATTCAAAACTACAATCATGTATAAAAACAACATTCCAATGCAGTTAAGAACAAAAATTTAACTAACAACTTAATAAACAAAATTACATGAGCAATTAGCAAGATTATCAAACATATTTCACTCACACATTTCATCAAACACTTGGTGTGCAACTTGATAAGAAGAAATGTTAACAACTTTGAGCTACCACCAAGACTCAGTAGTACTCCTGACATTTCGATCCTTCTGAAAACCCTTGTTGAAATTAAACCAGTATCTCAGCTTTGAGCTACCACCAAGACTCAGTAGTACTCCTGACATTTCGTGCGTAATAGGAAGAAATGACTCGCCGATGAGGCAATTTTATCCCTCTGGGAAATCCAAAACTTTGAGCGTTAAACTTTGTAGACCTGTCGCAATCGTAGACCATGAAATCGAGCGTCGTTAGTAAAGTCGCATCCCTATCTTCGAAGTTCGTAAAAACTCGCAGTAAGATCCTAGATTCACGTAGGGAACATGAAGATGAATCCTCGTGTGCGTACACTTACCTCTTCTAAACCTAAATGAGTAACTTGGATTGAATCGCGAGGACGCGATTCCTTTTAAGGAGGTGAGGCTGTGACAACTCGTAATTTCCTCGACGCGTCATAAATGAAGAAACAACAATTAGAGCAATCGTTCCATCTAATTTGAGATACAATACGTACTTATAGTCATTTTTATCAGAAATAATATTCTGAGAACATTGGCGTAATTCCCGAGTCACAAATCTTTCGGTTGCTAGTCCAAACGAGTCCCGAACCTAATATATCAAAAGTTTTAGGAAGTTACAACAATAGTCCCTGGGATAATTTCATTGTCGCCCCTTAAGTTTACAACTAGTACAAGTGTGTTCCCTCTTGGTCATATAAATATCTCCCCACTCTCTCACTCTCTCATTTTCATCTTGCACTTTCTCTCTCTAATAAACACACACAAACATTCTCTCTCATTCTAAGAATACCGGCCACCACCCTCCTAGGGTTCCGGCGCCGTCCGGCCAATATTCTGGCCACCTCCCTTTAATACATTGCCTACCCTAAATGGTAGATCGGGCCCTCGTGGTTCCGTTTCTACAACACACGCACCATGAAACACACACACGCGCCCTAGATCTTGATTTCAAGATTCGAATCTCTAGGGTTTTCTAAATATAAACGAGTATATTAGTTGTACGTTTGTTTGGGGGTTACGTCCGTGAGCCACCGCTCCTCCCCCGTCTTCTTATCTCTCTCGTCACTCTCTCTCTCTCTTTTCTGTTCTCGTCATCCGTTGGTAAGCTAAGACCCGTTCATGTATACATTATTATTTTGCTTCTATCAGTATCGTATGTATATTATTATGTTGAGTTTTCGTGGACTATAAATGTGTTATAACAGTTTGACAACAAGTTCTTGGGTACAAGAATAATAAAAACGAGTTACGATTGTGAAAACGTTTTTAAAAAATCGTTCGTGTGGTATAAACTTGTTATGTGGTGGAAATGGGTATAAAAATGATGTCGTGATTACATGAGTCTCGGGTTGGATTTGTATTTCGTTATAACCTTTTATTACCAGTTTAATGTGGTAACAAATCTGTAAAGGGGTGTTAGTTTGTGATTTCTGTTCTTGATTGTCGGGTCAGACCTGGTTGGGTCTCGTATCGGGTCGGGTCTAATGACCCATGGGTGCGCTGTTTGAACCAGTTAGGGTACAATACGGGTCGGGTTGAACCCGACTATGGTGTCGGGTCGAGACCAGGAATAATGAATGGTGAGATTGGTGGTGATTGAATAAACAGTTAGTGTCTCGGGTTTGTGTTTATGATGTACAAATATAAAATGGTTGAGATGTGTCGATATCAGGTTTAAGGCGATAGCTCACTATTGGAAGACGCTTGGCAAATGGCATGCTCATAGGCGACTCTGATGGATAATCGGGACCGCTTTAAACATTTTTTGGGCCTATTTCCGCACTATTTTCACGTAATGAAAACTTAATGTTTTCGTTAATGAATCTTATTCTAAATAAATGGGATAAAAACCATTATTTGTACCTTATGTTGTGATACCATGATAGTAGCACCCAAAGGTTCGTATGCTTTCGCTGGACAGTATTTTCGGGGTGTTACAGTTTTAAAAGGCTTTTAAAGAAATAACGGCACTATAAAGTGTTCAAAGCTATTACCTGAAAAATAGTTTATAAATCGATCAAGTGTGTTAATATAAGCAACATTTAAAGTTGATATGGATAACCTTTTTCAGAACACTAACATGTGGCTGAGGCTACGGGTGCCTGTTGGGCAAATTGGTATGCATCTGCAAAAACTCCATCACTTGTATGAGTAACGGCATTGTAAGCCACAATATGGGCACTTTTCATAATCGGTTAAAAGGAGGTTGTTTTTCTTTTAGCATACCTCCCGATAAATTAGTAGGTGTACTATATTGTATACGACCACTCTGAAAGTCCAGAATGAGCGGAGCGCACATTGTTCAACATCAGAATGACAACTTCGTTACCAGTTTTAAAAGGCTTTTAAAGAAATAACGGCATTATAAAGTGTTCAAAGCTATTACATGTGAACCCGAAGTCCCGCAACCATGTTTCTCGTTCGTTTCCTAAAACTTGAGCACCCCCTCAACAGTATGTGAGCCCCACAATACCTCACGTTGAGACGCTTCGGAGTCTTGGCATTCTGCCGAAGCAGGTACGTTAGCCTCATCTGTTAAGGTAGCAGTATCATACGCTGTGTTTCTTACAGTTGATCCCTCCGGCGTATCACAAACTGATGACGAAGCCTGCGCCAAAACATCACTAAATTCCTCACTAAGATGGTAACGACATGTTCCAGTTTATGTGAGAGCCGAGGCCTCGCTAACAGCCCGTTTCCTTTTAAGAATTATGTCACCTGCCCGACCGTTAACGTTAACAGCAGTTTCATCAGGAACTATTGCATCTCCTGCCTCTCGTAACTGGCAGTCACATCTGGTAGACTTTCTTGCAGTCTGTTGCCACACCTTGTATGGCAGTATGCGCGTCATGAGGCACAACCGTATTAACTGTGTGTGCAGGCGGACTGTCACGCTTGCTACACTTTCTTGGACTCGATCCGGCCGGAGGCCACACTCTCATGAAAACAACATTTACGTTTTAGGTCATAGCCACCCAATGGATCGAGCAACCATAGCTATATCCTGGATGTGTCATGACAGACTATTGTGGGTGTTATCTAGAGCAACAACTGGGTCATCTGACGTGAAAGTATCACTTAACATACCTACACCATCAACTGTTTTGCATGGCCTACTTTTGGTCTTTATAGTTTAGAAGCTAAAGTCGTGGATAAAATTAAGAGCAACCAAATCCAAACACAAACATTTACAGATCTATTCCAGAGTTTTGGGAAGAAAAATTTTAGGATATTCATGCATGAACAAACGAACAAGTAAACAACCAAGAAAAGAGAAAAAAGCTAAGAAACACGTACGTAATCCAACAACATAAATGAAACCATGTACCTGAAAACCAAGAACACTAACATGCAAATCTCTACAGCAATCCAAAAGACCAAATTTACAAAACCCTTGTATCCTTCACCTCGAAGCAACCAAGTGGCAAAAAAGAAACGGAACAACATATATATGACTCACGTAGCTGGTAGCTGAGTTTTTGAATGGGCTCAAGAAGTCTTATTAATGGGCTAATAACAAACCGGATACTTTTAATAATGTTCGGTCAGAGGTGTGTTTCAAATTTCAAACCCCCCACTTAATCTTTCTTGTTCACAAAAACTCTAAAAATATTATCGGATGGGAGTATATATTTAATTGCATCCTGGGTGATTCATTAATCGATCATCTAAGAGATCTGTTTGTATCATATTGTATTGTATTGTATCATAGTTAATTTAATAATAATAAATAATGGGTGATGAGAATGAGAGATCGATGGAAATTGAATTGGAATACGAAGAAGAAGAAGAAGAAAAACAAGAAGCTTCTGAAACCGAAAGTGAAAAAGAAGAAGATGATGAAGAAGAGGAAATAATTGAGGAGTTAGAGGAGATGACGTCACCTAGGATATCATGTTGGCTTGGTGCAGATGGTAAAACATATCAAGGGGTTATGGTGGTTGATGATGATATTGGGAATAAATGTCAATATGATGATTGCAGTATTTGTTATCAACCAATGAATATTCGCGGAAAACATCGACTTTGGTATAACTTATCTTTACCTGTTTTAAGACTTGTATATGCTTGTGATTTCATCTTTACTAAAGATGATTAATTTATTAAAAAGATTAGGTTTTTGTTAAGGAATACAGAGGTTAAGGTTTGAGTGCAATTGATAACTTGTTCTTTCTCTATGATTCATTGGCTTTTGGTGTTCGTATTTAGTCAATTATCACGGATGAAAAAGTTACATGTGATTCTATTTTTGCTAAAGATTGTTAAATTACCTTAAAGATTAGATTTTTGTTAAAGAAATAAAAGTTCTAAGCTTTAGTGCAATTAAAAGGTTGATTTTTTCTAGTTGTTCTAAGACTCGTATATGCGCACTTGTGATTTTATTTTTTGCTAAAGATGATTAATTTACCATAAAGATTTTATTTTGTTTAGGAAATACAGGGGAAAAAAGGTCTAAAGATTTTAGTGCAAGCGATAAGCTCTTCTTTTTTAGATGCTCTAAACATACATACATACATACTTGTGATTTAATATTCCAAAAAGATTTGATTTTCTTTTGGAAAAAAAAAAAAGGGTTCTAAGCTTTGAGAGCAATTGAATAGTTGATTTCTAATTGCACAAGATTTTTGTTATGTGGGTAGATTGTTGTCGTCTCACGCAAGGGCGGAGCTTAGAAGAGACCAGGGTGTTGGCCCTCCTAAAGATTGAGTAGTAGTGTAGTGTTTTCTGACATTATAGTGGAAACTATCATATTTTTTGGTTATTGCCCTCCCAAAAAATATGTCATTTCATTCATGGCCTTCCCAATTTCCAAAATATATTTGCAACAAGTCAAAACCACCACAACTATATATTCTGGCAGACTAATAAAGCCAATATATTTACATGACTATTGAGATTTAGTTTTTTATACTTTTATGAGTAAGAAAGCCAATATATTTACATGACTATTGAGATTTAGTTTTTATACTTTTATTTTTGTAATAAGTTTGATGTCTCTGCTGTTTTGGTGACCAATACTAAATTTAATTTTCCAATCTTTTTTAATTATTCTAGGTTTGGTAATGAAGTTTTGACTATTTATTAATTCAAGGTTGATTAAAATTTGAAGTTACTAATATTTCATGATCCCTTTGTTTGATTTATATGTGCTTTAAAACTTTCGGCTAGTATTTATCTAACTGTTAAAGGACCATAATAGTTGCATACGGTTTTGAAGTTAAATAATGTTATCTATTATTTTGCTTTATCATTTAGTTCGGAAAAGCTTCAACGTTTATTCGTTTCGCCCCCCTAGACAAAATTTTCAAGCTCCGCCATTGGTTTCACGGTTTCAGGATTTTTTAGCCATTGTGACTATGGTCAACAGTGTGTGTCCTATCAAATATTTCAAGAAATCACAAAAGACCTGCTAATATAAACTAGGTCAAATAGAACAAAATTGTGACACGTGGCAATATTTTGTGCATCAAAAGTGTGTGTTTATGCATCAAAAGACAGTAAGCTTGTTACATCAAAATATCTTTTTTTGACTTGAATAGTTTTCTTGTCATTAAGTTTGTCGTTTATGCATCAAAATGTTGCCACGTGACGCGATCTGGCTCTACATCATGTTATGCGGTTAAATTACTTTTACTTATCACCATATATGGATAGGTTCAGACTCTAGTCGTAGAAGTTTTGACAAACCTACGTAAGTGAGTGGAATTCTTATTGAATAAAAGTGTACCCATCTTGATGAACGGAAAATTTAATCGTTTTTATGTTGATGAACAACTTGTTTTTAAGCTGTAAAACGTCTTAACAACATTATTTGATGAACATAAGTAAAAAGATTTTGTTCACTGAAACACAAAACTTTTGTTCATCAATAGTTACACTTGTTAATCAAGATACCCCCTTTACAGGATCCTTACACCTGATACTTTTTTTTTACAACTTTGGCCATTTTACAGGATGTTCACACCTAATACCTCATATATGTCGACCCATAGCCTGTTGGTTGATGGGCCATCTAAATCAGCATTAGTATTTGTATATAGAAGAAGAAACACTTGAAATTTATTGTTCTCGTTTGACTGACAATTAAGCATGAATGTTTTTTCATATTTAGTCAATGAATGTGATTGATTCAGTCTATATTATTAAGTTTACACTTATAGCTTTTAATTTTTGAGTGATGACTGCTGCAGTTGTCTTCCTTGTGGCCATTTGTATGGATTTTCTTGTATAAAGAAATGGCTTCTTCAAAGTTCCTTTAGTGGGAAGGTAGGTCCTTTTCTTCTACTATAATAAATCCACTTTTACCATTATTGTTTGTCTTAATGAATAATCTCTTATCAACAGTGCCCTCAATGCAACTTCATATGCGCATACAAGGATGTTGTACTTCTTCATGCGTCGACCCTTTGCATTCATGCTCATCAAAAGGTAATCAACCGCTTTGTTAAAAACCAATCTGGATTTCGTTTTAGACGTACTGTCAGAAAGCAGTTGGTCTTTATTAACTGTTTGAAATAATTTCTCTGTATCATTCATGCAGGCAACATCCGCTAGATACTTTCCATTCACCGAACAGGGTTTCATTGAATTTAAGGAGCACGAATGGTCACGGCATCTTGACGCACAGAAGAGGTATACTGATGACTATATGCGGATGGTTGATGTTGTGGAACAGCAGCGTGATCTTGCGAAGCAGCAGGCTGCAATGAAGCCACAGTGGGATGATTTAGTAGCACGGAGTGTGGAAATGAACCAGCGGGCGGAGAAATTGGGACAACGGTTTGATGAACTGGAAGGGGCTGATGCATTCAAACAGCAGATTGGTGCATTAACACGGCTGAATGGATCATTGGAAAAGCGGTATAATGCATTGGGACGGCATACTGATGCACTGAAACAGCGGACTAATGTATTGGCACAGCGGTATAATGCATATGAGCCAAATTTGAAGTTTTTTAATGCAATGTACAAGGAGCATCTGGCACAACAGAAGAACACCGAGCCATGTGCGGCACATACCTCTTAATGACGCTACCATCATGCATCAGCACTATGGTGACTAATTTCCATATTCTTGTTTGTATTATTGGAATGAATTTATCTTTTTATTTATGGGAATGAATTTTACCAAAGATTTTTTGACTATATGTTACATTATCAATAAGTTACTGGACTACCCTAACTAAAATCAGTTTGCCTGCTTAAATTTTTCTTGCGTTTCATCACAGAATGTAACAGTAGTATATGTATGAGTTCTTTTTAGTTATGTTACTACAGTCAATGAATGTAATTGATTCAGGCTATATTGTTATATTTACACTTTTTTTTGTCTGCAGTTGTCTTCCTTGTGGGCATTTGTATGGATTCCCTTGTATAAAGAAATGGCTTCAAACTTCATCTGGTGGGAAGGTAGGTGTAGTTTTCCACTTTGTCGAGCATAATTATATCAATGTTACCATTATTTGTGTCTTCATTACCTTTTTATTAACAGTGCGCTCAATGCAACACCCCATGCGCATACAAGGATGTTATACTTCTTTACATGTCTCACTCTAGTGCTTACCAAAAGGTAATCGACGTAACTGTTAAAAACTAACCTTGCGTTCTTTTTAGGGTTATTGTCATACTTTTCTTATTAAACTGAGACATATGGCTGATTAAGTTATCTAATGATTTACATAAATTTTGCTAATGATATACTCACAACTCAGTCATTACTTCACACCTTAGCATCTCCATTATCCTTTAAACTAAATCGTGAGGATCAACCTACACATCAACCAAATATGCCAACACTTGAGTATAAAGTATACCATGCCAGACAATTTAATCGGTTATGTTATTGACTGAACTAGTGAACTACCAATTTAACCCACCAAATGTAATTATAAAAACTAGGAGGAATTGCATATATATCCTTCCAAACACTAAAAATTACATATTTATCCAACCAAAACAAATACGTAGTAATTGCATATATATCCTCCCTAAACACTAAATATAACATATATATCCAAATAATAATTTCTAATTAATTAAACCCCAAGTATAAATTATAGATGTCTGTTTGCTCAGAATTGACAATTTTAGCCCCGCATTTGTTCTCCACCATACGAGAAACACAACCAGGTGTACTTCCTTTTCAGTTTTTCGTATCCTAGACCCTGGTTATTGACAAACACATTCTTTTGACCAATCATTATGAAATTACTTTTCACAAAACCCACAAGAGCTAGTTTCTTATGAATTGCCACCCAAATCAATTAAAGTTTAATCCTTGTATCTTATGTTTTCAAGTTTTCTTTCCAAAAGCCTTTACTTTGAGAAGATAAATGTAGAAAATGTGGTCGTTCTTGCTTTACCATAGATAGATGTTGTAGATGGTGGCCGCCTGTCGTATACGAGATGAAAGGACCGACACGTCGTGACCGATGGTGGCGTCGGTGCCTTGGTGGTTGGGGACAGCGAGGTGTGATGGTGAGAGATCTTGTTGTCCACACAACAACAAAATTTCAATAAATTTTGGCCTATCTACAAAACATAAAAGTATCAGGTACCCAGAATTGTGGATAGAGATGTTGAGAGGAGAGTGAGGGTATAAAAGACAATTTAAAATGAAATGATTATAATATTCTATTATTAGGCTTTTATTAATCAGACTTTTTTTTTTTTGTGGATATATACGTTATATTTAGTGTTTTAGAAGGATATATATGTAATTATTTGTTTTGGTTGGATATATATGTAATTTTTAGTGTTTGAAGGGATATATATGCAATTCCCCCTAAAAAGTAAAACAAGACTAAGAAAAAGTATAATTACGAAAACCAAAACGGGCCACTAACCGTTGCAATAATTCATGCAGATATCGTCAACTAGACACTTTCCACTCACCAAACAGGGTATAAGAGAATTTAGGGAACATGAAAGGTTACGGCGTGTTGATACAGAGAAGATGCACGCCGAAGACTCTAAGAAGTTGGGTTATGTTTTGTACCATCAGTATGCTGTAGTGAACAAACATATGACATTACTCACCCAGTTGTATTGATTTGAGTTGTACAATATCTCAAATGGGTCAAACAGGTAAAATCAAAATATCAGCAAATAAGTAAACTTGACAAATGGGTGAAACGGATCACTTCTTGTCCCAAAACTTCTATGATTTTTATAAATACTTAAGTGTCAAATTTAGTTACAAAAAGTAAATTATTACAAAACTTCTACACTTTCGGTGACGTTCGACTTGTTTCACATGATTCCTTTCAATCTAACTTTAGTCACCCGCTAGATCTTACATAACCCAAAGCGAACCATTTTAAGAGTAAATCAGATGAAAATTCCACATCTAACCAGAGTTCATAATCTAAGTCATATTAGACTACCTAGTAGTGATGTATTTTTCTATAGATAAGTACCTGAAATTCACCGATACCAGGATATTTCCAACCATGTTTTGCAGGGTAAGATGGGTAACGCAACTCACCACAAGCACCTAAACCAATTTCTATCTCGTTTATGCTTCCATCCTCGAAAGAATTCATCAAATTCAACCCTAAAGCTTCTCATATACTCAAAGTACACCTGCAGATAGTACGCACAGAACAAAATTTATCTTGTTAAATGTCACATTGAACTATGTATGCATACACCATCTACCAATAACTAGAGTTACCTCAACAGCAGTGCGGCCTCTCAAAACACGTTCCTTGTTCCATCTCGGTCTGTGAAATATATGTCGGGGTTTTCTTTACCAAGTTCTATTATCCACTTTGGTAACGGAATGTGAACATCATCACCAACATTCCCTCCACATTCATGAAATGACATTACAACCTGATGGCAAGTCACATTGATTACTCCTAATGTTCTCTAATATGATAGGAAAAAAGTACGGCAATTGGAAAACAAACCTGCAATTTCAGATCTAATTCACGCACAATCTCAAAGAGTTTCCTGTAGCCTTTCCAGTTGTACTGCTGGGGATTGTTGGCCTCCACAATTCCCCACCACATGTCAACCATGACACCATCAACATTAATCGACTTCAGCATCCTTAGCTGGTTCTTTAGATCATCAGAATCAACCAACTAACATCTCTACACATATGCATTAGTTGAATCTACATATGCTAAAAACAAGTCAAATTTGATTATATGTTAGTCCGGCAGATTAATTTATATGCTTTTATAAATATTATGCATTATGACATTTTTCAATGAAGAAAAAAACAAGGTTTAAATGACAAGATAAGAAAATCTTACTTGATCAAGAATTTCCTCAGCTAGACTCTCAATCATCAGTATTCTACCAACAAATGGCACAAAATCTCTATGCTTATCAGTCGCAAGCATCTTATCTAACTGCAACCCATCATCTATTAGTAAAGCAGAGATTCCCGCAGCTTTAAAGGACATTTTCTAGTTCATGCTCCTTGCTACAAATTTGCTCTTTTAACTTTGAGAAAAAGTTTTAAAATCTGGCTGAAATATCTAAAGTTAGGTTTATGTCTTTCTTACTAAGTTTATTAGATTTTAATCTATCCTAGACAAATCTCTTCACGTTATCACTTGAACTAACATATACTCTGCAACAATGTAATCAAGCATTTGCCTACTATGTCCAAATTCTAAACTAACTTCCGAGTTGACAGATATCTATATTGTTAGCTACTTGTCCATTGAACATATAAAACCGTCCAATTGTCTTCTTTTATTCACCACCAAATCTTCTGGACAACAATTGACTCCACTGATAGAATGCCTTCTTCTATGACTTCTTCCTTCTAACCAATTAATATTTAATTTATAGTTTGTGGGTTCAGAGACACTCGTTTCTTCATCTACAATAGGCCATTTCTTCATCTTTTTAATCAAACTTAACCTCTTCTTGCTACTACCATTTTCAGAACTTTCATCACTTGAGAAAGAACCATTAAGCCATTCAGCAGAAGTTGGACCCTTGATGTTAGATCAGCGTTATGTAACTCGTTTTTCAGCAGGAATTGACCCATCTAAGATAGACAAGCTCCTCAACCTCGTTTATGGGGGACAAGAATCAAGCAGTTGAGGGTTATATACCTGGTGTTGTAAAACAAAATTCACCAAATGATTGTCATTGCCTTGTTTAGGAATATCTAACCATGGCCCAAAAACAGTTGCACTAAACAACCTCATTTGATCTGGATTGCGTAACAACTGTTAATACAAATAAACCGTAAAAACGTTTATAAATATTTTGCGGTCTCTTTATGTTTTGTTGATAACAAAGATAATGTTATCATAAGTTGTTATGAATAATATTATGTGGATGTCCATATAACCCATAAGAAGCCCATGGCCCAATTAGTTACTAGGGTTTTTACCCTAATATTTATCTATATATACCTTTTGTATCCCCTACATTATAATGAATAGAAGAATACTTTCATTCCCTCAATTCTTGTTCACAACACGTTATCAGCACGCTCTAAAGTTTTTATTTTTTTTTCTTTCTCCTTGTCCACGCTCCACAGGTACTTCTTCAGTCCTTTTTACACATATGACTCGGCAATCGGCATGCATTCTTTGTTAATAGACATTCTTTGTTAATAGACAATAGACTAATATGATATTAATATTAGGCACTTAAATGTGTTAGGTAAATATAGTTTCTTACATGTACTGATTTAATTTTCGTAGTTGGTACATTATTCATTATTGTTTGATTTGCTTTTAAATCATGTCCTAAATTTGTGTAATATTTTACTTCCAATATGTTTATCGTTTATAGAACTTAGATGTGAGCATAACATGCTTTTGACTTTTTAATCTTCTTTTGTTATACAATATTCTTTTTATGATAGAATTAAGCTTTTACATATAAAATTAGGCTTGTGAATATTTTCTTATTTACATGCTATATATTAATTATTTGTTGTTCTCTTTCGATATTATTAGTACAAGTCTTAACTGTGAATGTTAGATTGTTAATGACGGTGGGATAATGGAGAATGTTACACCTCCCACATGTAGCCTTGTATGATTGTATCCTATAGCTTGTGGTGTTTTTGTTTCTCGTTCCCAACTCTTACTAAGATGTATTGCATATATGTTACTAGGGGTATTCTTTTTAAGAACATTTATATACGCATACTACCAAGGACAAGTGTTTTCTTTCAATCAAATTTGTTACTTGACATGAAGATTATATGTAATTATGTATAAATGCTTGCAAGATATATAACATAAAAATCAAATAAATAAGCTTATACAACATCGTCATTCATCAATTGATGGCAATATATAGGATAAGTTGCTATCTAGCCTTGATATGTATACTCCACGTGTAAATCTAGTTTATTACTATGTGACATCTAATATTTACTTATTTGACATCTTATATTATTTTTGCTTTATGATGACCACAATTGTATAAACACTGATTTGAATCACAATCATCACTGATATACTGTGTAAACTAAGTTTTAAGAGTTTGGTCACTATCTTCATGTTAACATATTTTTAACAGTATTTAAACAAGTGGTTTGATGAAACTAGTAGCATCTTCAACCTTAAGTTTCAATTGTTTCTTTGATATGCGCTAGGGTTATGTTTTGGTTTGGTAGTAAATGCGTAGATTGCTTACATTCGACACTTAATTATGTGAATGGACTAAAGATCGTTTAAGATCTATACTAAAACAAACAATTTGAGAATTCGGTCATATAGTTTTGACACCATTTGTGTTTATTTGAACCAAAATCAAGTCGAATTAATGGCATTTTAAATTGGTTAGCATAGGGGCCTTGATGCATTAATTGTCACTCCGCACCTCTTATCTATGTGACATTTACCGAAATAAATTACAAACGGTTATCATGTTATGTATGACAACACTTGAACTACGTTTCGAATACATTAGGTATATTGATATACAATTTGCAAAATATTACTTATATTTTTGGATCTGATCTATTTGTACGTTAAATCTCTGTTTGCATAAAATGACATTTAAGTTTCTTACAGTTTTATGCTAATAAGATTATGTTAAATTTGAATGTTACTACAAATAAGTGTCTTATTTCATAGATGTTTGTATAGTAATGAAGACATTGTTAAATTGTATCTGGAATATGCTTATATATCTTTTGGCCTACTGATAGCTATTTGATTTATAGAAATTTAGATTACACTAAGAAATTATCAAGTTTTAAATTTGAACCCATCACATTGAGAAGTTTTTCAAAACACTAAAATAAAGGCATTTGGCTATTCTTTCCGGAAATTTGTGGTTAACGTAAAGATTTTGTCTAGTAAAACAATATTACTCGTATCATGTTATTTTGTAAACTTCGTTACATGTAATTACGTGCAATAATATAGCTCCCATCATGATCGAGTTTAAATAACTAGATGAAAAGAAAGAATGATATGGACGATGGTTGATGACGTATAGTCTGGCGTCGGGTCATAAACCTGACTACAGTCCACTACTTGCAAGCCCAGTACGAACTGGGCCAATGTCCATACGCGTTTGGGCTCACGAAAGCCCAAGCCCATATCTATTTACGGAATAGATATCCGATATCTTCTAAAATAAGAAGATAATCATTCCCAACCGACTTAGGCGGGATACGCCGAAGGTTGGGGAACACGGAACCAACAAGGATTCCGTGCGTATATAAAGGGAATTATATCCCTCGTTTAAGGTACGATCTCATAACCCAAAAACTCCTTAAACCCTAAACCGATTACTCACTCTCACGCCGGAGGATAATCGTGGGAGACAATCCCACGGTAAGCCTAACGGTGTTTCTTGTCTCTTAGTGCGCCGGTCTCAAGCAGCAATTCTCAATTGGTACGAGAACCGGAGCTCCAAATCAGGAACGTCCAACTTTTGTATCAACAAGTGGCGCCATCCGTGGGACCCTACACTAAGAACCAACACTAGAATGACAAAGCACGGTAATCAGCGATTGCAGTCAGATCTCATGGGGAAGAAGTCGCAGAGTGGATTGACCCCTAAGCATACCTCTGGGACAACCAGTATTTGCTAAAAATAAGGGATCAGGTCAAGATTTGATCTTCCATCTGGTGGAACCGCACTCGGGAACAACCCAAGCCACTACAACCACCACGAGTGGAGTAGACCCCCTGCACCACCTTTACTACTCCCTTCCAATCAGTCTGGAAACCGACGACAAAGGTACCAGAGGCACCTGGCCGGGATAAGGGTAAAGCAGCGGAAACAAACGCACTCACCCTCGAGGGAGTCGCGCCGGAATTAGCACCAGAAGTTTTCGTATCCCAAAACTACGAAACATTAACGGCCCTCATGCAAGAGGAAGAGAAGAAGAGATCAGGTCGGAACTTGAAAGCCCGACTCAACTTCGATTCTGAATACGAAACTTCTCCACTGCGCATCGAAAAGAAAAGCGCAGGGGAAATAGCGGCCGACCCCCAGTATTCAAAAGAATAGGGAGGAGAATTGAGGATGATGAGACATCTCACTCGCAGCACTTGAGTGATAGTGAGAAAGAAGAACGGCGTACCAGTGTCTACACTAGATTGGGTAGCCGTAAAATACGCATGACAGGGCGAAAGCACTCCCAAGTGAAAGTCCTTCAGATCCGGACTACGAGTCGACTCGAGGACAGGCCGGCAAACGCCGTAGAAGGAAAATTCATCTCCTGATAATTCCTCGGACAACGAGGACAGCGACACAGGACATTGGAAGTCTAGAAACAGACGTGATAGCCAAGAGGAAGACATGTCTCTCCCGTGGCGCCGTCAGAAGTGGATGCGTTCACCAGACGCATTAGTGATTTCTCCGAGAACAAGAAGAGACGCATGCCTACAAATGTCAAGACCTATGATGGAACAGGTGATCCGGCGATCACCTAAAATCTTCGAATCAGCCGCGACCATTGAGAATGGCCACAACCAGGTGTGGTGCCACATGTTTAATTCCACACAGGTGGGAAGCGCGCGGAACTGGTTCAACAAACTCCCACGAAGGAGCGTAAATGGTTTTGAAGAGTTGAGAAAGGCGTTCCGCCTAAATTTTACTCAACGGAAAAAGTGCGCTAAAAATCCTGTCGAACTTCGCCAGGTAAAGCGAACCAAGGAGAATCTATGAGTGCATTCATGGAACGCTTTAAAGATGAATGCATGCAAGTTAAAGCATGTCTTGAAGTACTAAAGATCTCTGGCTTCATGAATGGGATTAATAATCCAGAACTCATCAAGAGATTGAACGACAAGATCCACGAGACTTTTGATGAACTCATGAAGCGCTCTCGATCTTTTGTCCAGGGGGAAGCCGCCGCGGCAGATAGCAAAAAAACCACTCGAGTTACGGTCACGGGAACAACACGGGAGACAATCCAACGACCAAAGTAATAACCGTAATAGGAACTATCGCAGCCAGAGGAGCGGCAGAGACAGAGATAATGACAGGTATACTCCCCTGATCAAAACACCAAAGGAAATACTCGCAGCGGAAGGTGCGAATTTCCCAAGACCACCGCAGATGCGCGCATACACGAGGATCGGCGCCTGGGAATGGATACTTGTGACTACCACGCACAAAAGGGTCACACCACTAACGAGTGTGTTCAGCTGCGCCAATTCATCGACAAGATGGTCAAGGAGGCGGTGACCGACCACTTAGTTAAAAACAATAAAGAGGGAAGAGATAAACAAAAGAATGGAAGCAAGAAGGAGACACCCAAAGATAAGGCCGACACAATCTACATGATACAGACGTGGCAACGAACCACTAGACAAAAGGTCAGCCAGGAGTTTTCCCGAAGAAGCGAAATCTCCTTCCCTACTTTAACTGCGGACAACGCAGCAGCAGAGCCCCTCACCATTGAAATTAGTGCGGGTGGTCACGACATACACCGCATGTACATCGATGGTGGGGCATCGGCAAATATCATGTACGAGCATTGCTTTAAAAGACTACGACCTGAAATACGTAGTCAGTTAAATCCGGTCAACCACAAGCACTCACCGGTTTCACGGGTGAAAAGATATGGCCCATGGGGCAACTGCGATTACTAGTCAGCGTCGGCAACGCAGAGCACTCTACGACAACCTGGATGGATTTCATGGTGATCAAATCCCCCTCGTCATACAATGGCATTATTGGGAGACTCGGGATATCGACCATGCGCGGTGCCATCAACAGGCGCCGGGATGCTTAAATTCCTAGTAGAAGGAGGCATTGTTACTCTTTACAATGCCACGGTACCAAACAGAGAATGTAACACGGTTACATGCGAAATGGAACCAATCAAAGCAGTCGCGGCCAAAGTCCCCAACTTGAAGGTCGCATTCACCCAGAATACCCGAGCAGGAAATAATCATTGGAGGGTCATTGTCGGACAACGGCAAAGCAGCTACCGTGGCGCTACGCTCCTACAAAGAACGTGGATATTTTCGCGTGGGAACCAAAACACATGACTGGAGTACCACGTTCGATCACAGAGCATAAACTTAGAATCCGACAAGGATACTCACCGATACGCCGGAAGCGTCCAAGCCCCAGAGAGGGCGCAGACAATTCGGCAGAGGCGAAATTGGTAAATGCGGGAATTATGCGTGAAGTCTATTACCACGACTGGCTTTCTAATCCAGTAATGGTCAAAAAGCGATGGTAGGCTGGCGAATGTGTGTAGACTTCACCGACCTTAACAAAGCATGCCCGCAGGACTGCTATCCATTACCAGAGATAGACTGGAAAATAGAGTCCTTGTGCGGATACCCGTTGAAGTGTTTCCTTGACGCGTACAAGGGATATCACCAGATACAAATGGCTCAAGAAGACGAGGAAAAGACAGCTTTCCACACAAGCCAAGGCGTTCTTGTTACACAAAAATGCCATTTGGCTTGAAGAATCGCGGTGCCACCTATCGCGATTGGTAGACAACGCCTTTGAAAAACAGGTGGGACGCAACCTGGAAGTCTATGTGGATGACCTGGTCATAAAAAGCCATACTGAAGTTGAGCTTGTGCGCGACATAGAAGAAACATTCAAGACTCTACGAGAGATCAACATGAAGCTAAATCCTAAGAAATGCACCTTCGGCGCTACTGAAGGCATGTTCTTAGGGTACCTGATAGAACCTGAGGGCATAAAACCTTGTCCAGAAAAGACAAAGGCGGTAATAGAACTTCCCTCACCACGCACGCTGAAGGAAGTCCAATCCCTCAACGGAAAACTGGCCAGCCTCAACAGGTTCCTGTCTAAATCAGCAGAAAAGTCATTGCCTCTTTTCAAAACACTCAAGAAGTGTATAAAAAGGGTGACTTCGGTGGGACGACGAGGCGGAAGAAGCCTTTACTACACTCAAACAGCATCTAGCAACGCTCCCAACACTCGTGGCACCCCGACCAGGAGAAGAACTGATCATGTATTTATCAGCAACTCATGGGGCAGTCAGTAGCAGTGCTATTAACAGATAGGGACTCAGTGCAAAACCCTATCTATTTTGTCAGCAAAGCGCTCAAAAAGACGGAGATGAACTACAGTGCCATGGAAAAGTTGGTCTTGGCACTAGTGTTTGCCGCCAAGCGGCTGCGCCGATACTTCCAAGCGCACCCAATAGCGGTAATCACAGATCAAGCCATCAAGCAGATCATCTCCAAACCCGATGCGTCAGGACGACTCCAGAAGTGGAGTGTGTTGCTAGGCGAACATAACATCTCTTACAGACCCGCGTCTGCAATAAAGGGACAGGTTCTGGCAGACTTCATCATCGAGAAGCCAGATACGGACGAAGTACCTACACCAAGCGAGAAGGAACTACAAGATCCATGGATTTTGTTTACAGACGGGTCCTCATGCGTGGGCGGGTCAGGAGCGGCCTTATTCTCACAAACCCAGAGGGAATGGAATTCACTTACGCACTGCGTTTTGAATTTACCGCGACAAACAATGAGGCAGAATATGAAGCTCTAATCGTTGGACTACGCATTGCAGCTCGAATGGGTGTACGTAACTTGGAAGCAAATGTGGACTCCCGGCTAGTGGCCAACCACGTGTTGGGTGAATACGTGGCCAAAGAAGAGAACATGATTCAGTATCTGGAGAAGACTAAGTCATCGATCAAAGGCTTTGACAGATTTACTATCAAACAAGTCCCTAGAGGAGAAAATCGCAAAGCAGATGCACTGAGCAAGATCGCCTCGACGAGCTTCGCACACTTATCAAAGCAAGTCCTGGTGGAAACACTGAAAAGCAAGTCAATATCGGAGATGGAAGTCTCCGCAGTCATAGAGGAGGATGGTCCTACATGGATGACACCGATTGTGGAATACTTAAACAAAGGTACATTACCCCAAGAACAGACAGAAGCTCGCAGAATACGGCGCACAGCGCAGAAATTAATTAGCGCGACAACATACTGTATCGACGTTCTTTCCTCCAACCATGGCTCCGCTGCGTTGGCCCCATGCAAGCAAATTACGTGCTGCGAGAAATCCATGAAGGTTCATGTAGCATGCACGCAGGACCACGGTCCGTTGTAGCACGCGCCATGCGATCCGGATACTACTGGCCAACCATGCATAAAGATGCGAGGGACTTGATAAGGAAGTGCAATGATTGTCGGTCCACAGACCGTTCGCGCCAACCACAGATGAGTTAACGCCAATCATGGCGCCATGGCCATTCTACAAATGGGGCATCGATATCGCAGGTCCTTTTCCAATAGCAGTGGCGGTCTCAAGTTTCTCATAGTAGCTATAGACTACTTTACCAAGTGGATCGAGGCAAAAGCAGTGGCGACAATCACCGGCAACCAGGTGAAACGCTTTGTGCAGGGACAACATAGTATGCCACTTCGGATTACCTGGAGAAATCATCTCGGATAATGGGAAACAATTCTGCGACAACCCCTTCAAAGATTGGTGCGAAAAGTTAAACATCACCCAACACTTCGCGTCGATTACGCACCCACAAACCAATGGCTTAGTAGAGCGCGCAAATCGAAGCCTGGGCGAAGGAATAAAGGCGCGCTTGGACAGGCACAAAGGAAGGTGGGTCGAGGAGCTTTCGCATGTCTTATGGGCTCACCGCACCTCGATTAAAACCAGCACGGGGGACACCCCCCTTCTCTCTAGTCTACGGACGAAGCCGTTATACCAACTGAGATCGGCATGCCAACTATCCGCACCGCGGAGATCAATGTAACAACAAACAATGACGAAAGACGTGTCGACTTGGATCTGCTGGAAGAAAGACGCGAGCCGACGCGCAGCATATACGGGAGGCAAAGTCGAAGTCAAAAATGAAAGGATACTATGATACCAAGGTGCGCAGTGTTTCATTCAGACCAGGCGACTTTGTCTACCGTGCCAATGAGGCGAGCCACGCAGAAGATACAGGTAAGCTTGGACCAAAGTGGGAAGGACCTTATGAGGTTACTGAAGCAATTGGCACAGGCGCGTACAGGCTACGAGGCTTGGATGGTCGTGACCTACCAAAACACATGATCGGTTGGACCATTCCGATTGATAGCATGTGATTTGATTCATTGATTATGTTATATTCTTTGATAATGCTACAAATAGTAAATTAAATTACGTAAAAGTCGTAACGGTGTTTACATAAAATTTTCTTTTGTAAAATGCAACATGTGCAGTCATAAAGTATAAGTTTATAAGTCAAGATTGTTGTATTAATTGGCATGATCGGTTGGACCATTCCGAGTCAATAATTATGCGAAATATATAAAAGAACCATGGGTTCTCAAGATTGATTTGTTGTTCTTATTGTTCTCAATGAAAGTTAATTATTCATCTATCACCACCAAACTAAAGTAAGGACTATGTCCTATAAAGTTATGAAAAGAATATGAAAGGGATGTATGTAGGCCTATACATCCGCCATGTGGATCATTTTGAATTTTAAAATCGATGCATCGTCAAAATGATCATCAAGGACGCAACTTGTGGTTAGCGTGATTAATGGCTCAGCTTATTAAATGCGAGCATGGTTTTCCATATCGTATATTTGGAAATGGTGGTAAATAGTTTCATATATTGGGTGATTATTGGAATAAGTGTTGAACTTTATGTAGCCCAAGTTCATACACGAATTGCTTTTGTTGAAACGTTCATAAAACGTCTTCAGTTGATTGCAAAGCCAATAATATTATGAGAACAAAACATTTAGTTTATGGGGCATATTATAATATATGCATTCGCATCTTGCCAATAATCTAGCATGAATCCTCCCCAGTAGAATGGTTTTTGGTCACAAACCATATTTCCCATGTGAGATTATGTAATTGTGCGATATATAGTAAATCCACCACAACACACAAAATGGGATGTTTAAATTGATAATTCATTCAGGGGAAGAGAATGAGCAGCGAGAAATTTGGAATGAATTATGATGTTGATCCTCACACTAATGAAAACGAACTGAAAGTTCAAGGGACAATTTACATTCCAGATCTAGTAGTTGCCAGACAAGTTTTGTAACCTAAATAAAGTGACTAGATCATACAAACGCTGCTAGTGCTCCAATTACAATGTGTGTCCCAGCATTAAAACTAATGATTGGTAGTAAGTCTATGGTACGTCTGCAACGTGATAGACTAATTGATTCCAAATAAAATTCCTCGAATAAAGCAATAAAATGGAGCAAGAAAATTAAGATGGTCGAATCGAGGTAATAAAGACCCCATAATATTCTTATAAAGAGATACTAGACATGAAAGTAATTGAAAAACCCCGGGTACTTGAAAAACTATGAGATATCAATAAATGATATATTGGAATGTCTAGTAAAGTGTGGAATCGAAAGTATAAATGGATCGACGTCGATGGTAATATTGTATACGATAATACACATGGTAATGATTATGTAAATAAATAAGATAGCGCTATAATCATGTGAGGATCATGGAAGCATACCTGCAGGAAGTGCAGATGTATAAATGAATGGCCAAAAGATATAAAGACGCAAAGAACTAATTAAAGATTGAAGTCTCTTGTGATGAGACATGGTTACTGGGACTTGAAGTCCGTACACATGAATGTCCAAAATTATTTGATATGCATCGGTCTTTGTGTGAAAGCAAAATTGAATTACTGGAATCATGATATTCAAGGCACAACTGATGGCACACATATATTTCACAAAGACTAGAAAATTATCTTGAGGAGACATGTTCTAATGTGGTGGATCCAATAATGTATTTTGTAATTATAAAAGTCTGGCAATGTGATAAATAATTGATATGCGTCTAAAAGAAAATGAATAGAGCTCATTTGAAGTTGAGATTCCATGATGGATATAAAATGCATGAAGCATGTCTCATGATTTAAAATGTTGAAAGCCTATAAGAAATTTTTCAAGAATAACACTTGATCAAATTGAATAAATCACTATATAAGTGAAAGGAAATATGGTATTGGTTTGAAATGAGCCATTTAAATAATAAAGTTTACCCATGTTAGTTTTAAAGATATTTGTATTTGAATATGGTATAAGTTACATATGGCTTGATGAGGTAAATGTGAATGGAACTCATGAAGAGATTTTCAAGACGGTTGAATATCTTGAAATGAAATACAAAGTTTTGTTTTGTTTTATGAATTGAACATCTTAAAGATGAAATCATTTTCAGAATGAAAGCTAAAGAAAGATGCTATATGTTATGGATAAATGATGCTCATGTTTATGAGGTCAATTGATAAAGAAAGACCCCTTTACTTATAAAGATAATGATCACAATATCGATTTATGGGTGTCATAGTTATATAAAACATTGATTGTTCTCACTAGTGGTCATAAATGATATAATGTATCATTTACTTTGCATTCGTTGATACTATATAACTTGTGAAGTACGAGGATGTACTCATATAATGATAAGTATGACATATGTTTAATCCTTCTTGATATGTGAAGGTTAAGTGGAGAGCACTTGTTTATATGAGAATCAAACATATATTCTATCAAGACACTTACTATATTGACATTAAAAAAGTTGGTTTATTATATTGGATTGCACCAACTAAGAGATTTAAGTGATGTGATCATCAGGGGGAGAGATGATACAAGTTGCACTCTTTTTCCCTTGACCATGGTTTTGTCCCCATAGGGTTTTTCGGCAAGGTTTTTAATGAGGCAACATCCCTGAGCGTATAAAGGAAGTATGCACTCTTTTCCCTTCACTAGATTTTTTGTCCCACTGGGTTTTGTCTAGTAAGGTTTTAACGAGGCATAATCCTCAAATGGACATCCAAGGGGGAGTGTTATGGATAATTATAATATGGATGTCCATATCTTATAAGATATTGATTAGAGGTATTTGAGTTATATTAGAAGATTACAGATCTTCCAGAATGTTTGACTCTCTCAATGGTCGATCACAAACTGAAGATGTATTTACAAGTGGAGGAACTGCAATTTCATGATGTCTAATTAAACAGACGATCTCAGTGATATCATCCAACCATGCAATAATTCTAGAGATACATGAAGCAAGTCGAGAATGTGTTTGGCTAAGAAGTTTGATACAACACATACGTAGATCATGTGGTAATTATTCAGAGAAGGTGGCACCAACAGTTTTGCATGAAGATAATGCAGCATGTATTCAAGGGCGAAATGACTAAATATATTTAACCAAAATTCTTATTTAATCATGACTTACAGAAGAATTGTGATATTATTGTTCAACAAGTTCGTTCAAGCGACAATTTGGCGGATCTATTTACCAAGGCACTTCCTACCTCAACATTTAGGAAATGAAGTCAAAACATTGGGATGCGTCGACTCAAAGAGCTCAAGTGATATAGTCATCAGAGGGAGACAATACGCGCTGCACTCTTTTTATCCTTAGTCATGGTTTTGTCCCACTGGGTTTTCCTGACAAGGTTTTTAATGAGGCAGCATTTCTAAAGCGTATTAATAATATGGACATCCAAGAGGGAGTGTTATGAATAATATTATGTGGATGTCCATATAACCCATAAGAAGCCCATGGCCCAATTAGTTACTAGGGTTTTTACCCTAATATTTATCTATATATACCTTTTGTATCTCCTACATTATAATGAATAGAAGAATACTTTCATTCTCTCAATTCTTGTTCACAACATAAGTAAAATTATAAGGATACATGTTATTTTTGTAAAGCATTTACATATAGCCATTTAATACAAAAATGTTAAAATTAATTATTTGTTGTAATAGTTTATTAGGATGGGTAAAAACTACAACCCATGGATCATAACCCATACCCATTTGACTAGATACAATGTATTCTTTAGATACATTGAATCTAAGGAAATACCCATGGACCAACCCATAACCCATGACCCATAACCAAAAAACCCATGGGTAAAGAGGAGCGTCCCACGGATCCCTAGGTTTACACTAGACGGATCCCTTGTGGGAGGGATCCGTGGGATCCGGGGAACAGTGGCAGATTTTGCCTAATAATAGAGAGCTATTTCTTCATTCTAACTCACCCCTCTTCTTCCTAAATATCTCATACACTCTCACTCTCTTCTAACATATAGATCACTTGATATAGAGAGTTGTTCTTCTTTCTTTCTATTGTGATTCTCATATAGGTCATTCTCTAAGGCGAGATCACGAGCATTCTACAAGTCATCCAAGCAAGGGGTCCTTGATTGATTTGTTCCTCCGCAAGATTTCTGTAGCAAAGATCTTGTATTTGATATTTCACATATTTGTTGTGTAATAGTCGTGTTGGTTTGGTCCACCGTGTTACGGACTCGGTATTTAGCTTTGTACCGGAAAAAGGTGTAAGCAACGTTGTGAAGGCTTCTCCGCCAAGTGAAGAAGTTTGTTGACATAGTGCTTGAACTCTCGAGTAGGTGACTCGGGGAGTGGAATAGGGCAAGGAAGGTGTCCTTGTAGCCGAACCACTATAAATCGGTTGTGTCATTTCTATCCTTTACTTTACTTTATTTGCTTGCATTATCATTAGATCTATACTCTCATCATCCATAACGATTTCACATAATATCGAATCTAAAGTTTTTGAAAACAAATTAAAATTGACAAAACTATTCAACCCCCCTTCTAGTTTTCCACAATTGGTATCAAGAGCTAAGTTTATAAAAAATTTAAAGTAAAATTGTATTTTAAAAACTTTTCGATCACTATGGGTTCAAAATTATGGAAGGGCAATCTATGCAACGACCACCACTACTTGAAACTAATGGATTTATATATTGAAAAAATAGATTCGAAACGTATGTGAAGTCTAAAGATATTGATCTTTGGTACATTATTGTTGAAGGCGATTTTGAGGCTACCTCAAAAGATGATAAAGGAAATTTAGTTAACATACCTCATGATAAACTAAATGATGAAATGAAGAAAAAGCTTTCTAAAAATAGTGAAGCTAAAATGGTTTTATATAATGTTTTACCGAAAAAGGAATTCGAAAGAACTTCTATGCTTAAAACCTCTAAAGAAATTTGGAATTATTTAGTTGTAACTCATCAAGGTAATCAACAAGTTAAAAAAAATAAAATTGATTTGTTTGTTCAACAATATGAACAATTTTCAATATCGGATGAGGAAACTATAGATCATTCATTTGCTAATTTCAATACTATTATTACATCTTTACAAGCACTTGATGAATCTTTTTCTAGCCGTAACCATGTTAGGAGATATCTAAGGGCACTTCCATCCAAGTGGAGATCTAAGGTGACGGCGATCGAAGAGTCAAAAGATTTGACAATCCTCACCCTTGATGAACTCATAGGCAACCTAAAAGTCTATGAGCTTGTCCTTGCTAAGGATTCCGAAGCTTCAAAGGTTAAAGAGAAACACAAATCTCTTGCCCTTAAAGCCAAGAAGGCCTCAAGCGATGAAGAGAACTCCTCTTCGGATAGCGACGACGAGGAGTATGCCATGGCGGTAAGGGACTTTAAGAAGTTCTTTAGAAGGAAGGGAAGATACGTCAAACAACCATATGACGACAAGAAAGGATTCCGGAAAAGTAAAGAGGATGATAAGCCAAGGGATGATCGTGCTTGCTTTAGATGTGGGGATCCAAACCACTTTATTAGCAAGTGTCCCAAAAGGGATGATCAAAAGGCTTTTGTGAGCGGCTCGTGGGGAATGAGCGAAGAGGAGGACGAAGAAATTTGTCTCATGGCAAATGACGAGGTATGTCACGAATACTATAGTAGCTCATCACTAGATGATGATTCATTGCATGATGAATACGACAAACTTTGCAAAATTAGCTTAAAAGTAATTAACAAAAACAAGTTTTTGAAAAATCAAAACCAACGTTTAGATAAGGAGGTCATAGAGTTAAAAGCAAAATTGAAACGTTTAGAAAAGGGTAAAATAGCAAGTGGTGAATGTGAACTTTGCGTTCAACTTCAAACACTAGTTGATCAACTAGATTCTAAAATTGCTAGAATGAGTACTAATACACTAAATATGATATTAGATAGTGTCAAAACTGGAAGCAACCAAAAAGGCTTAGGTATTCAACAACTTGATCCGTCAACTAGTGAAAACAAAGAAACACAATTTGTTAAGGCACTAGAAAAACAAGCCACTGTTGTGGCGGATCCCACGGATCCCATAAAAAGGGAACCGGCTAGTGTACATCCAGGGATCTGTGGGTCTGCTGTAGCAAACAGTGGTAATAACAAAGCTTCTTCATCTAGAACTGATTTTGTTATCGTTAATAAGAAGAAACCAACTCATTTTACCACTAGACAACCACCTCCAAAATATAATCCCATTTTTGCAAGAAACAAGGCTCCATCTTTTTCAAAACCTAACCCATCTAGGAGACCTAATAATGTTTACCCGAGAAGTAACCATCAAATGGGATGGAACCCAAATATGCAAAATGGATTTTCTTTTCAAAACTTTGCACCATGGAATGTGTTAATACAAATATCGTCATTAAACGTTATTTATATTTTTGATCTTTGCCTAAGTTTTGTTAACGACAAAAGTAAATTTAATTTATAAAAGCTTAAAGCTTGTCAAGTTTATTAGATATTAAAACAAGCTTTCTTAAACAATATATTCATCATTCAAGCATTTACATTTATGATTAGTAACATCTTGATATGACTCTAATCATTATGTATGATAATAGTTTGTAGAATGTGTTAGGTTCTTAAAACCAAACACTACTTAAGCATTTGCATATTTCTATTAATAGTAATACAACATTTGACATCATGTATTACATCATGGAGATCATTGGAAGATTCCATTAGATATTTTGTGAAGATTTGTACTCTTCATATCTTGCACAATCTTACTTAGATAGAGTTGACTTTAGACAAGATTTGATATCTTGACTGCCGGATGGCGGTACCATTTTGGTACACGGCGGAACCCTTTTAGGGGTCCGCGTCCGTGGACGCCTCTGTCCAATTTGGCTAAAAATAGCAATGCCAAGCCAAGTAGTTTCTCATCCCTTTCTAACATACTCTCATACATATCTTCTCTAACCCTTCTAAATCAGTTTCATATCATATTAGTGATCTCTTTTGTAGCAAAGAAGATCAAGTCATATTCAAGCTTCAACGAAGTTGGAAGTCTTTTTATTTAGTGTTGTATGATCTAGTGTTGATTCATACTTCATTGTTGTATCAAACCATCATAATCTTGTGAGTGTGAGTGGTTAGTATTTTAGTCCTCAAAATACATTGTGTGTGGGAGTAGTTGTACCCTTGGAAAGAACTCGACATCTAGCTTAGTGTCGGAAATAGTGTGAGCGAAGTGTAAAGGTTTTCTCCGCCGGTGAAAGGAGCTTGTTGACTAGTGAAGTTAAACTCTCGAGTGTGAGACTCGGGAGTGGAGTAGGGCAAGGAAAAAGAGTCCTTGTAGGCAGAACCACTATAAACAACTTGTTGTGGTTTGATCATTTCTTTCCTTATTTACTCATTACATATTGCTTGCATATTTCATTAACATACTCAAGATCAATATCAATTGATCTTTCAATAAGTTTCAAAACAAAGTTTTTAATCGGTAAACTATTCAACCCCCTTCTAGTTTTCTACAATTGGTACCAGAGCCTCGTTGCTCAAGAATTTCTAAAATAACTTGTATTTTATAAACTTGAAACGATCCATGGATTCGAAAACTTTAAAGAAGGGCAATCTATGCAAAGACCACCACTCTTTGAAACCAATGGATTTATCTATTGGAAAAACCGTTTTGAAACATATGTAAAATCAAAAGATATAGATCTTTGGTTTATTATTGTTAAAGGAGATTTTAGTTCTACAACAAAGGATATTTCAGTTGATGAACAAAAGAAATTAGTTGCTAAAAATAATGAAGCTAAAATGATGCTTTATAATGCTTTACCTAGAAAAGAATATGAAAGAATTTTATGTGTGAAACCGCTAAAGATATTTGGGAATCTTTAATTGTTACACATCAAGGTAATTCACAAGTCAAGGATAACAAAATTGATCTTCTTGTTCAACAATATGAACAATTTGTTATCCCTGAAGATGAAACCATTGATTGTGGCTTTGCTCGCTTTAACACTATCATTACATCACTTAAAGCACTTGATGAATCTTTTCGTAGTAAGAACTTTGTCAGGAAATTTCTTAGAGCACTCCATCCCAAATGGAGAGCTAAAGTGACCGCTATTGAAGAATCAAAAGATCTCTCAATAATGTCACTAGACGAGCTAATTGGCAACCTCAAAGTTCACGAAATGGTAATGGAGAAAGATTCGAGATCATCAAAGGAAGAAAGGAGAAGATCAAACTTGCTCTTAAGGCAAAAGCGGAATCAAGCGATGATGGTGAATCTTGTTCCGATAGTGAAGATGAGGAGTATGCTATGGCCGTTAGAGATTTCAAGAAGTTCTTTAGAAGAAGAGGAAAGTTTGTAAGACAACCTCGAAAAGAAAAGAAGCCATTCCGAAAAGATCGGGATGATAAGAAGATTAAAGGTGAAAGAAAGTGTTTTAGATGTGGTGATGCAAGTCATCTCATAGGAGAATGTCCCAAGCCACCTAAAACCAAAACTCAACGAGCTTTTGTAAGTGGTGCTTGGAGTGATAGTGAAGACGATGAGGAATCAAGCAAGGAAGAGATCGCTCTAATGGCACATGAGTCAAATGAGGTACTTTCCGACTCTTCTTATTCCTCTATAGATGATGACACCTTGCAAAAACAATATAATCAATTGTGTGAGCTAAGTCTAAAAATCATAACTAAAAATAAATTTCTAAAACCCAAAAAGGAGTTTTTGGAAAATGAGGTATATGAGTTAAAAGAAAAAGCAAAACGTCTTGAAAAAGGAAAAGCAAATGACGATGATTGTAAATCATGTCAAGAGCTTAATCTTGAAATAGAAAAACTAAAGCTCACACAAGAAGTTTTAATAGAAAATAATTCTAAGTTTAAAAGGTTTAACAAAAACATCGCTCTTGCCGATGAAATAGTTAAAATTCATAAAACACCATGAGACATGAATGGGCTAGGTTTTAATGAAGTATTAATTCCAAAGAGTCAAAACAAAACGGCCGAAAAAGAAGAACATTCTGTCAAAACTGCTGCAGTACAGACGGACCGACGGAACCAAAATAAGGGTTCCGTCCGTTATGCAAATGGTACCGCGGTACTTCAGCAGAAACAGAATGTTCGCAATACGGACCGCATCGAATTTGTTAAAATAACAAAGAAAACCAATGATAATGTTAAACTAAAACCAGCCATTATATCTGGAGTAGGACTTGTTAAAAATGAATTTAGATCAAAAACTACTCAACAACGATATAAAACTTCTTTTGCCAAACGCCCCTTTCCTAAGAGCAACCACAACGTTCAACCTAACTACCAGCACAACGGTTGGAATCAAAACTTTCCTAGACCATATCAAACTCCAGATTACATGCCATGGAACCCTTACCCATCATTTCCATACATGAATCAAATAAATGGTATGTTTAACCCAAACGGACCCATGAGATATTGGGGACCAAATGTTTGAGTTATTTGCTTCTTAGGTATGTTTGAAAGTTGGATTGGAACCTGATGAATGGATAAAAGATAGTGGATGCTCACGACACATGACGGGCAACAAAGTCTCTTCTCATCATACCAAGAGTATGACGGAGGTAATGTCACCTTTGGTAGCAATCTCAAAAGCAAAATCATTGGCAAAGGTACGATTGCTCATAACTCTCTAACTATTGAAAATGTTGCTCATGTGGATAGGTTAGGATTTAATCTACTTAGTATTAGCCAACTATGTGATAAAAAGTATAAAGTACTATTTGATGAAAATGGTAGTAAAATACTAAAAGATGGTATCACTATAGCTAAAGGAGTTAGGAAAAATAACATATACGTCATGAAAATAGATAAAACATATAATGACAAACTTTGCCTAACAACATTAGACGATAGCTCATCTCTTTGGCATAGACGCTTAGGTCACGCTAATATGAGACTTATACAAAACCTATCTTCAAAAGAGTTGGTTAGGAATTTACCAAAACTAAAATATGACCAACACTTTTACGGCAGCTTGCAAAATTGGTAAAAAACACATAGTAGTCACAAATCTAAAAATATGGTATCCACATCTAAGTGTCTAGAATTATTACATATGGACTTGTTTGGACCATCCGCTATAAGAAGCTATGGAGGCAACTTATACACTTTGGTCATAGTAGATGATTACTCAAGGTTTACTTGGACATTATTTTTGAAAACCAAAAATGAAGCTTTTGATAAATTTGAAATACTTAGCAAGAAAATTCAAAATCTTCTAGGTGTCAAATTGTGTCTATCCGTACGGATCATGGTCGTGAATTTGACAACGAAACTCAATTTGGAAACTTTTGTGATACAAATGGTATAACACATAACTTTTCGGCTCCACGAACACCTCAATCAAATGGAGTAGTAGAACGTAAAAATAGAACAATTCAAGAAATGAGTAGAACAATGCTTAATGAACAAAACATTCCTCAAAAGTTTTGGTGTAACGCCGTTGACACTTCTACATATATTTTAAATAGAGTCCTAATACGTCCTTTCCTAAACAAAACACCATATGAACTTTATAAAGGTAAAAAGCCAACATTAGGATATTTTAAAGTCTTTGGTTGTAAATGCTTTATTCTTAATACTAAGGATTATCTCACCAAGTTTGACCCAAAGTCTTATGAAGGTGTATTTCTTGGTTACTCTCAAACTAGTAAAGCTTACATTGTCCTAAATAAAGAAACAATGATAGTCGAGGAATCGTTGAACATAACATTTGACGAAAGTCCACCTCCCTCTAAAACATCACCTTTGGTAGATGATGACTTAGTTGAAAGTCAAATAATTGAAAGTCAAATTAATAATAACAAGGAGGATGAACCATTAAATAAGGAAATTATCAATATAAAAGAATCTAAAAGTCATCCATTAGAAAAGGTCATAGGAAAACTTAATCAAAGAACCTTAAGATCACAAGCTCAAAATCAAAGTAATCATTTTTGTTTTGTATCCACCATTGAACCAAAACCCATAAATGAAGCAATAAAAGATGAATCATGGGTAATTGCATAGAAGAATTAAACCAATTCTTTAGAAATGATGTTTGGAAACTAGTTCCAAAACCCAAAGATCAAACTATAATTGGAACAAAATGGGTCTTTCGAAACAAAATGGACGAAAATGGTGTAGTATCTAGAAACAAAGCTAGGCTTGTTGCACAAGGTTATAATCAACAAGAAGGAATTGACTATGATGAAACTTATGCACCGGTAGCTAGACTTGAATCTATTAGAATATTACTTGCTTATGCATGTGCTTATGATTTTAAATTATTTCAAATGGATGTTAAAAGTGCTTTCCTTAATGGGTTTATTAACGAAGAAGTGTATGTTGCTCAACCTCCGGTTTTACCGACTTTGAGAAACCACATCATGTCTTCAAACTCAAGAAAGCATTATACGGCCTTAAACAAGCACCTAAAGCTTGGTACGACCGTCTTAAGACTTTTCTTATTGATAACAAATATACTATGGGATTAGTAGATAATACTTTTTTTACTAAGAAAAAGGAATCACAAATTATTATTGTTCAAATATACGTTGATGACATTATATTCGGATCAACTTGTCAAGAATTATGTAATGATTTCTCTAAAATCATGCATGACGAGTTTGAAATGAGTATGATGGGTGAGTTAAACTTCTTTCTAGGACTTCAAATTAAACAACTAGAAGATGGTATTTTCTTTAATCAATCTAAATATATAAAAGACATGCTTAAGAAATTTGGTCTTGAAGATTCCAAACCAACTAAAACACCCATGTCCTCGGACACTAAACTCATCAAGGACGAAGAAGGTGAATCCGTAGATAACACTAAATATAGAGGAATGATTGGTAGCCTACTCTATCTTACGGCTAGTAGACCCGACATTATGTTTAGTGTTTGTCTATGTGCTCGCCTTCAAGAAAACCCAAAGGCATCACACTTAGAAGCATTAAAAAGGATTTTTAGATATATTAAGGGAACAACGTGTTTAGGATTATGGTATCCCAAAGGAACGGGTATAGAAACCATAGTGTATGCCGACTCGGATCATGCCGGTGATTATGTCGATAGAAAAGGTACAAGTGGTATTTGCACTTTTGTTGGACATTGTCTCACCTCATGGTTTGCAAAGAAGCAAACGGCTTTAGCCATCTCACTCAGCCGAATACGCCTCAAAGGAAAAGCATGTCAACAAGCTCTTTGGATGAAGCAAGCTCTCGCAGACTACGGAATTCATCTCAACGACATTGTGATACTTTGCGACAACAAAGGAGCCATCGATCTCAGAAAGAATCCCGTTCAACATGCTCGTACAAAGCACATTGAAATCCGTCATCACTTTCTTCGAGACAATGTTCAAAAAGGAAACATTTCAATCGAGAAAGTATCCTCCGAAGACAACATTGCCGATATCTTTACTAAACCTCTTAAACGAGAACCTTTTAATCTTCTTAGACTTGGTTTAGGGTTAATGGAACCGAACATGTAGGATAAACATAGCCCAAAACATTAGAATAGTCAAAACAAAACAATTTTGTCTTGTTTCTGCTACTGTAGCCACGACACCAAACGACAACACGGACGGAACCAAAATTTGGTGCCGCTCGTCCGTGGTGTCTCAGAAGCAAAACAGCTTTATACATAACATCTTCTTCCTCACAACCCACTTTACCAAAACGTGTAAAACTTAAACCAAGCTCATTATTGTCATCTTCCCACTCACTAATCATTGAAGATAACATCATTGTAAGTATCCTAACTACATTTCATCTCTTAATTCCGAGTCTAGGATTCTTATTTATGCACAAAACTATCACAAATCATTACATGGGGTTTTATGTATGCTTTAATACCAAATATGAATTCAATTGGCAAATTGCATAACTAGTCATTCAAATTAGGTACTACATTATCATATTGCATAAACAAATCATGTTTCCCACTAATTGATAGATAATAAATATAAGGCCTTATTCAAACAACCAAACACCCCATGTCAAAAGTTTTGAAAAGCTTCTCACTTATAGGAAAACATCCTTTCATTGCTAATACAAATAGAAACGTTAGAATTTTCATCACTTGCATGCTCTTGAATACTAAAGGTATTGCATAACTAATATGCACCCCCGGGTATATTCAAATATAGCCACATTGAATTAGGAGCATTTGGGTTATCTCATGGTATTTGCCAAACACTCCACTAAAACCATTTTGTGCATAAAATGAGTCGAGATAACCGCAACTCCAAATTGTTTTCATATAGGCACACACTAGAATCAAAAACGTTAAAATTTATCTTAATTTTTAACATGTTAACTCTTGTCCTTAGGAATAACCATGGTAGCCGCAAGATTCTATGATCACAAAGACACCTTTAACTACATTCCCAAACACCACAAAACCAAAGGACTTACCAAGGAACAAATAGAAATATTTAGGGGTCTAGAATCAAGGTATTTCCACGAGGGTAGAACCATTCACTCATCCTTCCTTGAGCATACCAATCTTCGTGAAGAACTAGCCGCCATTCAATTCGATTGTCTTCTTGACATTGATGAACCAATTTGTCCTAGGTTCGTGTTAGAATTCTATGCTAGTGTGACCGGTTTTAGTGATGAAGATGATGAGTTTGCCTTAGCTTTAGAATCAACCAAAATGACTACACCATCACCTTAAGTGAATTTGCTAGAGTACTAGGAATTCCCAACCGAGGAACTTGTGTCTACACGGATAAGTGGTCACTCACGGCCCTTGATGCAATCAATGACCGCTTCTTCCCTACATAACCCGCTACCGATAAGGATGTCATCCGTGAACACCTTTTAACCCAAAAACGGATACAACCCCGAGAACCCGAAAGGGAAAAGAGGTGAACCGAGATCCATATGGAATGGAGCTCAATGAACTTAAGCCCGAATTTAAGAAATGGGAGGAGTTACTTAGAGCAAACGTCATTAGCACCATAGGGAATAGGGATCACATAAACGCTTGTCTTTGTCACATGCTTTACAACTTGTTCACCCGACAACCATTCAACTTAGCCTACTACATAGCTAGGAGAATGATTGATATTCCAACTCAAGGATCCGTTGCTCTTCCATACGGGATGCTTCTCACCCGTCTCTATAGAAACTTCGCTCCAATTCCACCAACCCCAAAAGGGATGCACCTTCACTATGAACTCATCCCTCACATCTTTGTACCTTTGAGTGATGCTCGAGTTGCTAAGACTAAAGGCAAGAGAGCTAAACCTCCAACTCCTTCATCATCATCATCAAATAGCCCCGAGGATGGTCTTCCAAGCTCTCGTCTTCCACCTCATGAGTATTACGCATCTCTTCCCGAGATTGAGAATGAATCCAGAATCAAGCAAACTAAGGGCATGTTCAAGTGCCTTGGTAGGATGATGAACAAGATTTACAAGAAATTGGACAAATAAGGGTACTTTAAGGAGTGTTTGGAACAATGCATTATCATTAATGTTTGATACTATTTAGTTGTTTTTATTATGTAGGATGATAATATAACTTAAAACAATGGTGTATGCTAACAAACTCATGCAGGGGGATAGCACAAGTATGCTATCAAATTTTACCCATTTTCACTATATTGTGAAAATCAATAAGCCTTGCTCTTAATCTATGCTCCACTATGTTTACATATGTGTTATTTACTTTTCCTAACTAGAAATGTTTAGTATAACAGTTTTGAGAAAAATTTCGTGTTTCAAAATTTCCGGTTTTAAGAAACATTCTGTCCAAATTTCAAGATCACGGATCGACGGCACCATTATCTTGGTACCGTCCTTTATGTAATTTGGTACCGCCATATCAGACAAGGGACCAGACGCACCCTTTTTGGGTTCGTATGTGTATGATTTTGGTGCCGTGGATCCTCCGGTAATTTTCAATTTCGACTCTTTCTTGATTCCAAATTATCTTCCATCACTTAAAAATCAACCTTAACTAGTTTATACTGTTATTAGAACTAGTATTATTCACTAAGGGATGTAAGAAATCCATTTCCCACCAAAATTCAAAAATTTGAAAAATCCACCCAAGGAGCCCTTTGCATAAAGGAAGGAACCAAATTTTTGGTACCTTCAAATCGTGGGTAATCAATATTAGGAAATTCCACACACTAGAACACATTAATTGCATATCTTTTCTTCTTCACTCCATCTTCTTTGTATGGATTGACTTGGGTGATATGACTAGCATTCAACCCACTTCAAAATCATTAGGAACCTCATCTCTTCAATGGTTCAACATCAAATCAAACCTTTCTCAACAATTTCTTACCTCTATAAATTGAAAGGCTTTACCATGATCATCCTCACACCTTCTTCATTCTCATTACTATCTAGCAAATCAAAACCCAAGTTAAAATGACTAAATCATCACCAAAACCTTGCAAGAAAACCGCTAGAATGAGCGTAAGGCCTTGTTGTTTTGTCAATCTTAGCTCATCCCAATCTTCACCACTCATAATCTCATCTCCCATTAGAGATGATACACACCTTACCTTAGCTACACCTACTTCATCACACATTGTGATCACCACTCCACCACCAAAAAAAACACCTACTTCACCTCCACCGGCACCCATCCAAACATCCAAAACACCCTCACCACCTTCACCAAGGTCTCCCACTCTCACCCCCATGGAGTTATTTTCAACTCCACCAACATCACCAAATCCTTTCCTAGAGGACTTGGAAGACTTGCCTCCTAGGCCAAGTCATCCACCACCATTGCCATCCTTTGGCACCATTGAGCGAATCGCTCATGAATCACCCTGGTCATCCATTGACCCAAACGCCCCATTAGGGCCAAGACCTCTCCCTTTCCACCCCATTCACAAGGACATTCATGGTCCTTTATACGGGGATCATCCACTTCCATCATCAATGTCCCCTCATATTGAGGACATTCCGAAGAGCATGTGGGATGACAATCCCACTAGAGAGGAGATTCAAGCCGAACTCCACAACCTCCACCAATTCAAAGGCATGGTGGATTCTCACTTAAGTGAGACAATGCAAATGCAAAGTGCTTTGCTTGCATCCATCATGACCACTCCAAACATCCCCAACACCACCAACACATCCACCATTCCACCACCACAACCTCCCTAAACTTTCTACCCTCCAAGGCATGGTTGCTCTACTTGTGAGCTAACGGGTCAAACCGTGGATCGGACCCGGATTATGGTCCATGACTTCCACGAAGAAATGAGGTTCATCCTCAACCACATTCTTGAGGCCTCAACGCTTCTTCCCATCCACCATCACCTTAGGATGGTTTTAAAATAGTCTTTCTTTTATTTGCTCTTTTAGGATAATTTTCATTTTTCTTGTACTAGAAACACATCATTGTGTTCTCTTTTCATGATCTTTACTCATGAAAATTTTAACTAATGAATGTTGTTTCTTATATTGTTGGTGTCATTACATAGTGTTTGGAAATGCTTGTGAATGATCATTATTACTAACAATTTTTTGTAGCTTTATTTTCACAATCCATGTATCTTCACAAAAGCACCCAATTTAGGGGAGCTTTGAACAAAGGGAGATAATAGCTCGGGCTCATTACATTCAAGATAGCCTCTCTTTTTGTTGAGACAAAAAGGGGGAGAAAATATAGAACTTGGAAATTATTTATATTTGACTTTTCTGAAAAGTCAACCGCATACTTTGACTTTTCTCAAAAAAGTCAACAACATCATGCATCAACTAGTGAATTCTTTGACTTTCATAAAAAGTCAAATTTCATACACTTGCATTATCATTTTCTTTTCAAGTTCTAAAACTAATATTTTTATAACTCTTGTACAAACTTTGTTTCTTTTATAAAAATAAAATTTATATTTTGTCCTCAACAAAAGGGGGAGATTGTTAATACAAATATCGTCATTAAACGTTATTTATATTTTGATCTTTGCCTAAGTTTTGTTAACGACAAAAGTAAATTTAATTTATAAAAGCTTAAAGCTTGTCAAGTTTATTAGATATTAAAACAAGCTTTTTCAAACAATATATTCATCATTCAAGCATTTACATTTATGATTAGTAACATCTTGATATGACTCTAATCATTATGTATGATAATAGTTTGTAGAATGTGTTAGGTTCTTAAAACCAAACACTACTTAAGCATTTGCATATTTCTATTAATAGTAATACAACATTTGACATCATGTATTACATCATGGAAATCATTGGAAGATTCCATTAGATATTTTGTGAAGATTTGTACTCTTCATATCTTGCACAATCTTACTTAGATAGAGTTGACTTTAGACAAGATTTGATATCTTGACTGGCCGACTGGCGGTACCATTTTGGTACACGGCGGAACCCTTTTTAAGGGTCCGCGGTCCGTGACGCCCTGGTCCAATTTGGCTATATATAGCAATGCCAAGCCAAGTAGTTTCTCATCCCTTTCTAACATACTCTCATACATATCTTCTCTAACCCTTCTAACTCAGCTTCATATCATATTAGTGATCTCTTTTGTAGCAAAGAAGATCAAGTCATATTCAAGCTTCAACGAGAAGTTGGAAGTCTTGTTTGTTTAGTGTTGTATGATCTAGTGTTGATTCATACTTCATTGTTGTATCAAACCATCATAATCTTGTGAGTGTGAGTGGTTAGTATTTTAGTCTCAAAATACATTGTGTGTGGGAGTAGTTGTACCCTTGGAAAGAACTCGACATCTAGCTTAGTGTCGGAAATAGTGTGTTTAGTGTAAAGGTTTTCTCCTCACGCGGAAAGGAGCTTGTTGACTAGTGAAGTTAAACTCTCGAGTGTGAGACTCTGGGAGTGGAGTAGGGCAAGGAAAAGAGTCCTTGTAGACCGAACCACTATAAACAACTTGTTGTGGTTTGATCATTTCTTTCCTTATTTACTCATTACATATTGCTTGCATATTTCATTAACATACTCAAGATCAATATCAATTGATCTTTCAATAAGTTTCAAAACAAAGTTTTTAATCTAGTAAACTATTCAACCCCTTCTAGTTTTCTAC
>OU343224.1:334000511-334160734 GCA_910596185.1 Chrysanthemum makinoi
TTGGGGTTGGACAACCCCGTTTGTCCTGGACCTGTTAGGCAGAAAAACGCACTATATTGAGTAACAGGTAGATTTGGCAACCTACCTTCGGGCGGGCACTATATTATTACCTTTATGGTTTGAAGTTTCGTTAACGTTTGCGTCTCATGAGCTTAAGGCAATAACAACCACTATGATTATGGGTGCAACAACGAGACCCACTGTTTATTAATCTGGAAATTTTGTGATCAATTGTTTTATTATTAAACCTATGAATTCACTCAACCTTTGTGTTGACTTCTTTAGCATGTATTTTCAGGATAAAAAAGCGGTAGCTAAACTCTGGAGGCGCTTGGACATTGGCATGGCATGATCATAGATGACTCTGATATACATTGGGGACCACTTTACTTTAGGGCTTATATTCCGCTTATTATTTTGAAAGATGTAAACATAAATCTTTATGAAATAAGATTTCTCAAGTTAAACCGTTGTTCTATACTTTGTGTTGTGATATCAATCGAGTAATACCCCAGTAACATTTTCTTCCGCTGCCAACCATTTTTGGGGGTGTTACAGATGCACAAGTTGAGAAGCAATCACATGTTCCCATGTCATGTGATTGTGTTTGTAAGAGACCATATATTAGTTCTAAGTAATAATACCATTATACAAGTACCTAGAAGACAAAAGTCAAGAATTATAAATGAATACTCATGATAACTACAGTGCATTAATAGAGGTAACAAAATATGTGGGGGATCATTGTTTATGTAATATCACCAGTGATCTCACAAAGACGTGATATCACCAGTGATCTCACAAACTTGATATCACCTGTGATATAACACATATCACAGTGATATACATGTGATATCACCTGTGATATAACATGTTCCTCCATTACCACCATTGATTCAACAAAAAGAAAAAGTCGACACATTTGAGATATCACCTGTGATATCAAAGGTGCCTCAAAAAATATGAACAACATGAGAAGATACATTCAAAGAGATCCTTCCTCATGAAATGAATGACCAATATAAGTTGATAATAGAGAATGCAAATAGGTTTGCAGCAAGAAAATCATATGAGAACACTATTAACACTTGTGATATTTCAAACACATAGTTAATGTTTGTTAAGTTGTTGTGATATCCTTTTTAATGTGTGTTTTATCACCTTATTTTACAACTTCTAATGATACTAAGTTATGTTCTCTACATAAAGGTGTTATCAATTGGGATACCCAACTAAGAATGTGAATTATCATAAGAAATAATCAACTTTATATAAAATGTTAATGATTATGGTTTTGGTTCTCTACATATATGTGTTATCAGTTGTGATACTCAACTAAGAATGTGAAATATTACATTCTTACAAAAGTGTATAAGAATTTAGTATTTTACCAAGTGTATATGAAAGAAATGATAAACATCACTTGTCATATATTATTGTTGGCTCATTCGGTCTGCTTCGACATCGCCTAAACATAAACACTTTTCTTTGCCTTTACAGTGTAATATCACAATGAGTAATATCACATGTGATAAACCAATAAAATGTAACACTATTCGGTATTTTTTTTATATGAGTAATATCATAGGTGATAAACCAATAAAATGAGCAAAAGTATACATCATTCATGTTTGGCTATACACATGAAATATTACTCTAAAGTGACTAATTTTAAATTCTATTACTTTATCATCTGAGATATTACTCTAAAGTGACTATGACATACCATTTAAATACCTTTCAACTTTGATACAATGTTATAACATAAGTGATAAACAAGTGTCACTTACAAATACCAAAATGAATAAAAAGGAAACAAACTATGAAAATAAAACTTGGCGTATTCTTAAAACAAACAAGTGTTGCATTAATTTATATGACATGTCTAATATCACTTGTGATATTTCATAAACATCGATTACATGTTACAAATTCCAGAAAGAACACAAAAGATTTGAGCAAAGTTTTCATTCTTAAGCAACCATGAATCATCAGTAAAAATATTTATTGTGCTTTTCTATTACGGTGAAAGGCACAAAAAGTATCTTGTACCTGAAAAGTATAAAAATATTAGAAAACATATAGGTGATAATATATATAAAAATATATAAAGCAATAAAATATCACAGATGATATTAAAGATTAAAAAACATACTTGCTTGTTTCTAAAATATCACAAGTGATATTAGACATTAACTATGTTTATGAAATATCACAAGTGATATTAGACAATATCACAAGTGGCACAGATGTACAAATATAGTACAATGGTTATTTTATTATTAACTTCGAATATCACTGGTGATATTACACATATGATACATAGCATATTCAAAACTACAATCATGTATAAAAACAACATTCCAATGCAGTTAAGAACAAAAATTTAACTAACAACTTAATAAACAAAATTACATGAGCAATTAGCAAGATTATCAAACATATTTCACTCACACATTTCATCAAACACTTGGTGTGCAACTTGATAAGAAGAAATGTTAACAACTTTGAGCTACCACCAAGACTCAGTAGTACTCCTGACATTTCGATCCTTCGAAACCCTTGTTGAAATTAAACCAGTATCTCACTTTGAGCTACCACCAAGACTATTAGTACTCCTGACATTTCGTGCGTAATAGGAAGAAATGACTCGCCGATGAGGCAATTTTATCCCTCTGGGAAATCCAAAACTTTGAGCGTTAAACTTTGTAGACCTGTCGAAATCGTAGACCATGAAATCGGCGTCGTTAGTAAAATTCGCATCCCTATCTTCGAAGTTCGTAGAAACTCGCAGTAAGATCCTAGATTCACGTAGGGAACATGAAGATGAATCCTCGTGTGCGTACACTTACCTCTTCTAAACCTAAATGAGTAACTTGGATTGAATCGCGAGGACGCGATTCCTTTTAAAGGAGTGAGGCTGTGACAACTCGTAATTTCCTCGAACACGTCATAAATGAAGAAACAACAATTAGAGCAATCGTTCCATCTAATTTGAGATACAATACGTACTTATAGTCATTTTTATCGAAATAATATTCGAGAACATTGGCGTAATTCCCGAGTCACAAATCTTTCGGTTGCTAGTCCAAACGAGTCCCGAACCTAATATATCAAAAGTTTTAGGAAGTTACAACAATAGTCCCTGGGATAATTTCATTGTCGCCCCTTAAGTTTACAACTAGTACAAGTGTGTTCCCTCTTGGTCATATAAATATCTCCCACTCTCTCCTCTCTCATTTTCATCTTGCACTTTCTCTCTCTAATAAACACACACAAACATTCTCTCTCATTCTAAGAATAACCGCCACCACCCTCCTAGGGTTCCGGCGCGTCCGGCCAATATTCTGCCACCTCCCTTTATACATTGCCTACCCTAAATGGTAGATCGGGCCCTCGTGGTTCCGTTTCTACAACACACGCACCATGAAACACACACACGCGCCCTAGATCTTGATTTCAAGATTCGAATCTCTAGGGTTTTCTAAATATAAACGAGTATATTAGTTGTACGTTTGTTTGGGGTTACGTCCTTGAGCCACCGCTCCTCCCCCGTCTTCTTATCTCTCTCGTCACTCTCTCTCTCTCTTTTCTGTTCTCGTCATCCGTTGGTAAGCTAAGACCCGTTCATGTATACATTATTATTTTGCTTCTATCAGTATCGTATGTATATTATTATGTTGAGTTTTCGTGGACTATAAATGTGTTATAACAGTTTGACAACAAGTTCTTGGGTACAAGAATAATAAAAACGAGTTACGATTGTGAAAACGTTTTTAAAAATCGTTCGGTGTGGTATAAACTTGTTATGTGGTGGAAATGGGTATAAAAATGATGTCGTGATTACATGAGTCTCGGGTTGGATTTGTATTTCGTTATAACCTTTTATTACCAGTTTAATGTGGTAACAAATCTGTAAAGGGGTGTTAGTTTGTGATTTCTGTTCTTGATTGTCGGGTCAGACCTGGTTGGGTCTCGTATCGGGTCGGGTCTAATGACCCATGGGTGCTTATGTTTGAACCAGTTAGGGTAATACGGGTGGGGTTGAACCGACTATGGTGTCGGGTCGAGACCAGGAATAATGAATGGTGAGATTGGTTGTGATTGAATAAACAGTTAGTGTCTCGGGTTTGTGTTTATGATGTACAAATATAAAATGGTTGAGATGTGTCGATATCAGGTTTAAGGCGATAGCTCACTATTGGAAGACGCTTGGCAAATGGCATGCTCATAGGCGACTCTGATGGATAATCGGGACCGCTTTAAACATTTTTTGGGCCTATTTCCGCACTATTTTCACGTAATGAAAACTTAATGTTTTCGTTAATGAATCTTATTCTAAATAAATGGGATAAAAACCATTATTTGTACCTTATGTTGTGATACCAAGATAGTAGCACCCAAAGGTTCGTATGCTTCCACTTGACCGTATTTTCGGGGTGTTACAGTTTTAAAAGGCTTTTAAAGAAATAACGGCACTATAAAGTGTTCAAAGCTATTACCTGAAAAATAGTTTATAAATCGATCAAGTGTGTTAATATAAGCAACATTTAAAGTTGATATGGATAACCTTTTTCAGAACACTAACATGTGGCTGAGGCTACGGGTGCCTGTTGGGCAAATTGGTATGCATCTGCAAAAACTCCATCACTTGTATGAGTAACGGCATTGTAAGCCACAATATGGGCACTTTTCATAATCGGTTAAAAGGAGGTTGTTTTTCTTTTAGCATACCTCCGATGAAATTAATTAGTAGGTGTACTATATTGTATACGACCACTCTGAAAGTCCAGAATGAGCGGAGCGCACATTGTTCAACATCAGAATGACAACTCGTTACCAGTTTTTAAAAGGCTTTTAAAGAAATAACGGCATTATAAAGTGTTCAAAGCTATTACATGTGAACCCGAAGTCCCGCAACCATGTTTCTCGTTCGTTTCCTAAAACTTGAGCACCCCCTCAACAGTATGTGAGCCCCACAATACCTCACGTTGAGACGCTTCGGAGTCTTGGCATTCTGCCGAAGCAGGTACGTTAGCCTCATCTGTTAAGGTAGCAGTATCATACGCTGTGTTTCTTACAGTTGATCCCTCCGGCGTATCACAAACTGATGACGAAGCCTGCGCCAAAACATCACTAAATTCCTCACTAAGATGGTAACGACATGTTCCAGTTTATGTGAGAGCCGAGGCCTCGCTAACAGCCCGTTTCCTTTTAAGAATTATGTCACATGCCGACCGTTAACGTTAGCAGCAGTTTCATCAGGAACTATTGCATCTCCTGCCTCTCGTAACTGGCAGTCACATCTGGTAGACTTTCTTGCAGTCTGTTGCCACACCTTGTATGGCAGTATGCGCGTCATGAGGCACAATCGATGATTAACTGTGTGTGCAGGCGGACTGTCACGCTTGCTACACTTTCTTGGACTCGATCCGGTAGAGGCCACACTCTCATGAAAACAACATTTACGTTTTAGGTCATAGCCACCCAATGGATCGAGCAACCATAGCTATATCCTGGATGTGTCATGACAGACTATTGTGGGTGTTATCTAGAGCAACAACTGGGTCATCTGACGTGAAAGTATCACTTAACATACCTACACCATCAACTGTTTTGCATGGCCTACTTTTGGTCTTTATAGTTTAGAAGCTAAAGTCGTGGATAAAATTAAGAGCAACCAAATCCAAACACCACATTTACAGATCTATTCCAGAGTTTTGGGAAGAAAAATTTTAGGATATTCATGCATGAACAAACGAACAAGTAAACAACCAAGAAAAGAGAAAAAAGCTAAGAAACACGTACGTAATCCAACAACATAAATGAAACCATGTACCTGAAAACCAAGAACACTAACATGCAAATCTCTACAGCAATCCAAAAGACCAAATTTACAAAACCCTTGTATCCTTCACCTCGAAGCAACCAAGTGGCAAAAAAGAAACGGAACAACATATATATGACTCACGTAGCTGGTAGCTGAGTTTTTGAATGGGCTCAAGAAGTCTTATTAATGGGCTAATAACAAACCGGATACTTTTAATAATGTTCGGTCAGAGGTGTGTTTCAAATTTCAAACCCCCCACTTAATCTTTCTTGTTCACAAAAACTCTAAAAATATTATCGGATGGGAGTATATATTTAATTGCATCCTGGGTGATTCATTAATCGATCATCTAAGAGATCTGTTTGTATCATATTGTATTGTATTGTATCATAGTTAATTTAATAATAATAAATAATGGGTGATGAGAATGAGAGATCGATGGAAATTGAATTGGAATACGAAGAAGAAGAAGAAGAAAAACAAGAAGCTTCTGAAACCGAAAGTGAAAAAGAAGAAGATGATGAAGAAGAGGAAATAATTGAGGAGTTAGAGGAGATGACGTCACCTAGGATATCATGTTGGCTTGGTGCAGATGGTAAAACATATCAAGGGGTTATGGTGGTTGATGATGATATTGGGAATAAATGTCAATATGATGATTGCAGTATTTGTTATCAACCAATGAATATTCGCGGAAAACATCGACTTTGGTATAACTTATCTTTACCTGTTTTAAGACTTGTATATGCTTGTGATTTCATCTTTACTAAAGATGATTAATTTATTAAAAAGATTAGGTTTTTGTTAAGGAATACAGAGGTTAAGGTTTGAGTGCAATTGATAACTTGTTCTTTCTCTATGATTCATTGGCTTTTGGTGTTCGTATTTAGTCAATTATCACGGATGAAAAAGTTACATGTGATTCTATTTTTGCTAAAGATTGTTAAATTACCTTAAAGATTAGATTTTTGTTAAAGAAATAAAAGTTCTAAGCTTTAGTGCAATTAAAAGGTTGATTTTTTCTAGTTGTTCTAAGACTCGTATATGCGCACTTGTGATTTTATTTTTTGCTAAAGATGATTAATTTACCATAAAGATTTTATTTTGTTTAGGAAATACAGGGGAAAAAAGGTCTAAAGATTTTAGTGCAAGCGATAAGCTCTTCTTTTTTAGATGCTCTAAACATACATACATACATACTTGTGATTTAATATTCCAAAAAGATTTGATTTTCTTTTGGAAAAAAAAAAAGGGTTCTAAGCTTTGAGAGCAATTGAATAGTTGATTTCTAATTGCACAAGATTTTTGTTATGTGGGTAGATTGTTGTCGTCTCACGCAAGGGCGGAGCTTAGAAGAGACCAGGGTGTTGGCCCTCCTAAAGATTGAGTAGTAGTGTAGTGTTTTCTGACATTATAGTGGAAACTATCATATTTTTTGGTTATTGCCCTCCCAAAAAATATGTCATTTCATTCATGGCCTTCCCAATTTCCAAAATATATTTGCAACAAGTCAAAACCACCACAACTATATATTCTGGCAGACTAAGAAAGCCAATATATTTACATGACTATTGAGATTTAGTTTTTTATACTTTTATGAGTAAGAAAGCCAATATATTTACATGACTATTGAGATTTAGTTTTTATACTTTTATTTTTGTAATAATTTTGATGTCTCTGCTGTTTTGGTGACCAATACTAAATTTAATTTTCCAATCTTTTTTAATTATTCTAGGTTTGGTAATGAAGTTTTGACTATTTATTAATTCAAGGTTGATTAAAATTTGAAGTTACTAATATTTCATGATCCCTTTGTTTGATTTATATGTGCTTTAAAACTTTCGGCTAGTATTTATCCAACTGTTAAAGGACCATAATAGTTGCATACGGTTTTGAAGTTAAATAATGTTATCTATTATTTTGCTTTATCATTTAGTTCGGAAAAGCTTCAACGTTTATTCGTTTCGCCCCCCTAGACAAAATTTTCAAGCTCCGCCATTGGTTTCACGGTTTCAGGATTTTTTAGCCATTGTGACTATGGTCAACAGTGTGTGTCCTATCAAATATTTCAAGAAATCACAAAAGACCTGCTAATATAAACTAGGTCAAATAGAACAAAATTGTGACACGTGGCAATATTTTGTGCATCAAAAGTGTGTGTTTATGCATCAAAAGACAGTAAGCTTGTTACATCAAAATATCTTTTTTTGACTTGAATAGTTTTCTTGTCATTAAGTTTGTCGTTTATGCATCAAAATGTTGCCACGTGACGCGATCTGGCTCTACATCATGTTATGCGGTTAAATTACTTTTACTTATCACCATATATGGATAGGTTCAGACTCTAGTCGTAGAAGTTTTGACAAACCTACGTAAGTGAGTGGAATTCTTATTGAATAAAAGTGTACCCATCTTGATGAACGGAAAATTTAATCGTTTTTATGTTGATGAACAACTTGTTTTTAAGCTGTAAAACGTCTTAACAACATTATTTGATGAACATAAGTAAAAAGATTTTGTTCACTGAAACACAAAACTTTTGTTCATCAATAGTTACACTTGTTAATCAAGATACCCCCTTTACAGGATCCTTACACCTGATACTTTTTTTTTACAACTTTGGCCATTTTACAGGATGTTCACACCTAATACCTCATATATGTCGACCCATAGCCTGTTGGTTGATGGGCCATCTAAATCAGCATTAGTATTTGTATATAGAAGAAGAAACACTTGAAATTTATTGTTCTCGTTTGACTGACAATTAAGCATGAATGTTTTTTTCATATTTAGTCAATGAATGTGATTGATTCAGTCTATATTATTAAGTTTACACTTATAGCTTTTAATTTTTGAGTGATGACTGCTGCAGTTGTCTTCCTTGTGGCCATTTGTATGGATTTTCTTGTATAAAGAAATGGCTTCTTCAAAGTTCCTTTAGTGGGAAGGTAGGTCCTTTTCTTCTACTATAATAAATCCACTTTTACCATTATTGTTTGTCTTAATGAATAATCTCTTATCAACAGTGCCCTCAATGCAACTTCATATGCGCATACAAGGATGTTGTACTTCTTCATGCGTCGACCCTTTGCATTCATGCTCATCAAAAGGTAATCAACCGCTTTGTTAAAAACCAATCTGGATTTCGTTTTAGACGTACTGTCAGAAAGCAGTTGGTCTTTATTAACTGTTTGAAATAATTTCACTGTATCATTCATGCAGGCAACATCCGCTAGATACTTTCCATTCACCGAACAGGGTTTCATTGAATTTAAGGAGCACGAATGGTCACGGCATCTTGACGCACAGAAGAGGTATACTGATGACTATATGCGGATGGTTGATGTTGTGGAACAGCAGCGTGATCTTGCGAAGCAGCAGGCTGCAATGAAGCCACAGTGGGATGATTTAGTAGCACGGAGTGTGGAAATGAACCAGCGGGCGGAGAAATTGGGACAACGGTTTGATGAACTGGAAGGGGCTGATGCATTCAAACAGCAGATTGGTGCATTAACACGGCTGAATGGATCATTGGGAAAGCGGTATAATGCATTGGGACGGCATACTGATGCACTGAAACAGCGGACTAATGTATTGGCACAGCGGTATAATGCATATGAGCCAAATTTGAAGTTTTTTAATGCAATGTACAAGGAGCATCTGGCACAACAGAAGAACACCGAGCCATGTGCGGCACATACCTCTTAATGACGCTACCATCATGCATCAGCACTATGGTGACTAATTTCCATATTCTTGTTTGTATTATTGGAATGAATTTATCTTTTTATTTATGGGAATGAATTTTACAAAGATTTTTGACTATATGTTACATTATCAATAAGTTACTGGACTACCCTAACTAAAATCAGTTTGCCTGCTTAAATTTTTCTTGCGTTTCATCACAGAATGTAACAGTAGTATATGTATGAGTTCTTTTTAGTTATGTTACTACAGTCAATGAATGTAATTGATTCAGGCTATATTGTTATATTTACACTTTTTTTTGTCTGCAGTTGTCTTCCTTGTGGGCATTTGTATGGATTCCCTTGTATAAAGAAATGGCTTCAAACTTCATCTGGTGGGAAGGTAGGTGTAGTTTTCCACTTTGTCGAGCATAATTATATCAATGTTACCATTATTTGTGTCTTCATTACCTTTTTATTAACAGTGCGCTCAATGCAACACCCCATGCGCATACAAGGATGTTATACTTCTTTACATGTCTCACTCTAGTGCTTACCAAAAGGTAATCGACGTAACTGTTAAAAACTAACCTTGCGTTCTTTTTAGGGTTATTGTCATACTTTTCTTATTAAACTGAGACATATGGCTGATTAAGTTATCTAATGATTTACATAAATTTTGCTAATGATATACTCACAACTCAGTCATTACTTCACACCTTAGCATCTCCATTATCTTTTAAACTAAATCGTGAGGATCAACCTACACATCAACCAAATATGCCAACACTTGAGTATAAAGTATACCATGCCAGACAATTTAATCGGTTATGTTATTGACTGAACTAGTGAACTACCAATTTAACCCACCAAATGTAATTATAAAAACTAGGAGGAATTGCATATATATCCTTCCAAACACTAAAAATTACATATTTATCCAACCAAAACAAATACGTAGTAATTGCATATATATCCTCCCTAAACACTAAATATAACATATATATCCAAATAATAATTTCTAATTAATTAAACCCCAAGTATAAATTATAGATGTCTCTTTGCTCAGAATTGACAATTTTAGCCCCACATTTGTTCTCCACCATACGAGAAACACAACCAGGTGTACTTCCTTTTCAGTTTTTCGTATCCTAGACCCTGGTTATTGACAAACACATTCTTTTGACCAATCATTATGAAATTACTTTTCACAAAACCCACAAGAGCTAGTTTCTTATGAATTGCCACCCAAATCAATTAAAGTTTAATCCTTGTATCTTATGTTTTCAAGTTTTCTTTCCAAAAGCCTTTACTTTGAGAAGATAAATGTAGAAATTGTAGTCGTCCTTGCTTTACCATAGATAGATGTTGTAGATGGTGGCCGCCTGTCGTATACGAGATGAAAGGACCGACACGTCGTGACCGATGGTGGCGTCGGTGCCTTGGTGGTTGGGGACAGCGAGGTGTGATGGTGAGAGATCTTGTTGTCCACACAACAACAAAATTTCAATAAATTTTGGCCTATCTACAAAACATAAAAGTATCAGGTACCCAGAATTGTGGATAGAGATGTTGAGAGGAGAGTGAGGGTATAAAAGACAATTTAAAATGAAATGATTATAATATTCTATTATTAGGCTTTTATTAATCAGATTTTTTTTTTTTTTTGTGGATATATACGTTATATTTAGTGTTTTAGAAGGATATATATGTAATTATTTGTTTTGGTTGGATATATATGTAATTTTTAGTGTTTGAAGGGATATATATGCAATTCCCCCTAAAAAGTAAAACAAGACTAAGAAAAAGTATAATTACGAAAACCAAAACGGGCCACTAACCGTTGCAATAATTCATGCAGATATCGTCAACTAGACACTTTCCACTCACCAAACAGGGTATAAGAGAATTTAGGGAACATGAAAGGTTACGGCGTGTTGATACAGAGAAGATGCACGCCGAAGACTCTAAGAAGTTGGGTTATGTTTTGTACCATCAGTATGCTGTAGTGAACAAACATATGACATTACTCACCCAGTTGTATTGATTTGAGTTGTACAATATCTCAAATGGGTCAAACAGGTAAAATCAAAATATCAGCAAATAAGTAAACTTGACAAATGGGTGAAACGGATCACTTCTTGTCCCAAAACTTCTATGATTTTTATAAATACTTAAGTGTCAAATTTAGTTACAAAAAGTAAATTATTACAAAACTTCTATACTTTCGGTGACGTTCGACTTGTTTCACATGATTCCTTTCAATCTAACTTTAGTCACCCGCTAGATCTTACATAACCCAAAGCGAACCATTTTAAGAGTAAATCAGATGAAAATTCCACATCTAACCAGAGTTCATAATCTAAGTCATATTAGACTACCTAGTAGTGATGTATTTTTCTATAGATAAGTACCTGAAATTCACCGATACCAGGATATTTCCAACCATGTTTTGCAGGGTAAGATGGGTAACGCAACTCACCACAAGCACCTAAACCAATTTCTATCTCGTTTATGCTTCCATCCTCGAAAGAATTCATCAAATTCAACCCTAAAGCTTCTCATATACTCAAAGTACACCTGCAGATAGTACGCACAGAACAAAATTTATCTTGTTAAATGTCACATTGAACTATGTATGCATACACCATCTACCAATAACTAGAGTTACCTCAACAGCAGTGCGGCCTCTCAAAACACGTTCCTTGTTCCATCTCGGTCTGTGAAATATATGTCGGGGTTTTCTTTACCAAGTTCTATTATCCACTTTGGTAACGGAATGTGAACATCATCACCAACATTCCCTCCACATTCATGAAATGACATTACAACCTGATGGCAAGTCACATTGATTACTCCTAATGTTCTCTAATATGATAGGAAAAAAGTACGGCAATTGGAAAACAAACCTGCAATTTCAGATCTAATTCACGCACAATCTCAAAGAGTTTCCTGTAGCCTTTCCAGTTGTACTGCTGGGGATTGTTGGCCTCCACAATTCCCCACCACATGTCAACCATGACACCATCAACATTAATCGACTTCAGCATCCTTAGCTGGTTCTTTAGATCATCAGAATCAACCAACTAACATCTCTACACATATGCATTAGTTGAATCTACATATGCTAAAAACAAGTCAAATTTGATTATATGTTAGTCCGGCAGATTAATTTATATGCTTTTATAAATATTATGCATTATGACATTTTTCAATGAAGAAAAAAACAAGGTTTAAATGACAAGATAAGAAAATCTTACTTGATCAAGAATTTCCTCAGCTAGACTCTCAATCATCAGTATTCTACCAACAAATGGCACAAAATCTCTATGCTTATCAGTCGCAAGCATCTTATCTAACTGCAACCCATCATCTATTAGTAAAGCAGAGATTCCCGCAGCTTTAAAGGACATTTTCTAGTTCATGCTCCTTGCTACAAATTTGCTCTTTTAACTTTGAGAAAAAGTTTTAAAATCTGGCTGAAATATCTAAAGTTAGGTTTATGTCTTTCTTACTAAGTTTATTAGATTTTAATCTATCCTAGACAAATCTCTTCACGTTATCACTTGAACTAACATATACTCTGCAACAATGTAATCAAGCATTTGCCTACTATGTCCAAATTCTAAACTAACTTCCGAGTTGACAGATATCTATATTGTTAGCTACTTGTCCATTGAACATATAAAACCGTCCGATTGTCTTCTTTTATTCACCACCAAATCTTCTGGACAACAATTGACTCCACTGATAGAATGCCTTCTTCTATGACTTCTTCCTTCTAACCAATTAATATTTAATTTATAGTTTGTGGGTTCAGAGACACTCGTTTCTTCATCTACAATAGGCCATTTCTTCATCTTTTTAATCAAACTTAACCTCTTCTTGCTACTACCATTTTCAGAACTTTCATCACTTGAGAAAGAACCATTAAGCCATTCAGCAGAAGTTGGACCCTTGATGTTAGATCAGCGTTCTGTAACTCGTTTTTCAGCAGGAATTGACCCATCTAAGATAGACAAGCTCCTCAACCTCGTTTATGGGGGACAAGAATCAAGCAGTTGAGGGATATATACCTGGTGTTGTAAAACAAAATTCACCAAATGATTGTCATTGCCTTGTTTAGGAATATCTAACCATGGCCCAAAAACAGTTGCACTAAACAACCTCATTTGATCTGGATTGCGTAACAACTGTTAATACAAATAAACCGTAAAAACGTTTATAAATATTTTGCGGTCTCTTTATGTTTTGTTGATAACAAAGATAATGTTATCATAAGTAAAATTATAATGATACATGTTATTTTTGTAAAGCATTTACATATAGCCATTTAATACAAAAATGATAAAATTAATTATTTGTTGTAATAGTTTATTAGGATGGGTAAAAACTACAACCCATGGATCATAACCCATACCCATTTGACTAGATACAATGTATTCTTTAGATACATTGAATCTAAGGAAATACCTATGGACCAACCCATAACCCATGACCCATAACCAAAAAACCCATGGGCAAAGAGGAGCGTCCCACGGATCCCTAGGTTTACACTAGACGGATCCCTTGTGGGAGGGATCCGTGGGATCCGGGGAACAGTGCAGATTTTGCTAATAATAGAGAGCTATTTCTTCATTCTAACTCACCCCTCTTCTTCCTAAATATCTCATACACTCTCACTCTCTTCTAACATATAGATCACTTGATATAGAGAGTTGTTCTTCTTTCTATTGTGATTCTCATATAGGTCATTCTCTAAGGCGAGATCACGAGCATTCTACAAGTCATCCAAGCAAGGGGTCCTTGATTGATTTGTTCCTCCGCAAGATTTCTGTAGCAAAGATCTTGTATTTGATATTTCACATATTTGTTGTGTAATAGTCGTGTTGGTTTGGTCCACCGTGTTACGGACTCGGTATTTAGCTTTGTACCGGAAAAAGGTGTAAGCAACGTTGTGAAGGCTTCTCCGCCAAGTGAAGAAGTTTGTTGACATAGTGCTTGAACTCTCGAGTAGGTGACTCGGGGAGTGGAATAGGGCAAAGAAGGTGTCCTTGTAGCCGAACCACTATAAATCGGTTGTGTCATTTCTATCCTTTACTTTACTTTATTTGCTTGCATTATCATTAGATCTATACTCTCTCATCATCCATACGATTTCACATAATATCGAATCTAAAGTTTTTGAAAACAAATTAAAATTGACAAAACTATTCAACCCCCCTTCTAGTTTTCCACAATTGGTATCAAGAGCTAAGTTTATAAAAAATTTAAAGTAAAATTGTATTTTAAAAACTTTTCGATCACTATGGGTTCTGAAAATTATAAGGAAGGGCAATCTATGCAACGACCACCACTACTTGAAACTAATGGATTTATATATTGAAAAAATAGATTCGAAACGTATGTGAAGTCTAAAGATATTGATCTTTGGTACATTATTGTTGAAGGCGATTTTGAGGCTACCTCAAAAGATGATAAAGGAAATTTAGTTAACATACCTCATGATAAACTAAATGATGAAATGAAGAAAAAGCTTTCTAAAAATAGTGAAGCTAAAATGGTTTTATATAATGTTTTACCGAAAAAGGAATTCGAAAGAACTTCTATGCTTAAAACCTCTAAAGAAATTTGGAATTATTTAGTTGTAACTCATCAAGGTAATCAACAAGTTAAAAAAAATAAAATTGATTTGTTTGTTCAACAATATGAACAATTTTCAATATCGGATGAGGAAACTATAGATCATTCATTTGCTAATTTCAATACTATTATTACATCTTTACAAGCACTTGATGAATCTTTTTCTAGCCGTAACCATGTTAGGAGATATCTAAGGGCACTTCCATCCAAGTGGAGATCTAAGGTGACGGCGATCGAAGAGTCAAAAGATTTGACAATCCTCACCCTTGATGAACTCATAGGCAACCTAAAAGTCTATGAGCTTGTCCTTGCTAAGGATTCCGAAGCTTCAAAGGTTAAAGAGAAACACAAATCTCTTGCCCTTAAAGCCAAGAAGGCCTCAAGCGATGAAGAGAACTCCTCTTCGGATAGCGACGACGAGGAGTATGCCATGGCGGTAAGGGACTTTAAGAAGTTCTTTAGAAGGAAGGGAAGATACGTCAAACAACCATATGATGACAAGAAAGGATTCCGGAAAAGTAAAGAGGATGATAAGCCAAGGGATGATCGTGCTTGCTTTAGATGTGGGGATCCAAACCACTTTATTAGCAAGTGTCCCAAAAGGGATGATCAAAAGGCTTTTGTGAGCGGCTCGTGGGGAATGAGCGAGGAGGAGGACGAAGAAATTTGTCTCATGGCAAATGACGAGGTATGTCACGAATACTATAGTAGCTCATCACTAGATGATGATTCATTGCATGATGAATACGACAAACTTTGCAAAATTAGCTTAAAAGTAATTAACAAAAACAAGTTTTTGAAAAATCAAAACCAACGTTTAGATAAGGAGGTCATAGAGTTAAAAGCAAAATTGAAACGTTTAGAAAAGGGTAAAATAGCAAGTGGTGAATGTGAACTTTGCGTTCAACTTCAAACACTAGTTGATCAACTAGATTCTAAAATTGCTAGAATGAGTACTAATACACTAAATATGATATTAGATAGTGTCAAAACTGGAAGCAACCAAAAAGGCTTAGGTATTCAACAACTTGATCCGTCAACTAGTGAAAACAAAGAAACACAATTTGTTAAGGCACTAGAAAAACAAGCCACTGTTGTGGCGGATCCCACGGATCCCATAAAAAGGGAACCGGCTAGTGTACATCCAGGGATCTGTGGGTCTGCTGTAGCAAACAGTGATAATAACAAAGCTTCTTCATCTAGAACTGATTTTGTTATCGTTAATAAGAAGAAACCAACTCATTTTACCACTAGACAACCACCTCCAAAATATAATCCCATTTTTGCAAGAAACAAGGCTCCATCTTTTTCAAAACCTAACCCATCTAGGAGACCTAATAATGTTTACCCGAGAAGTAACCATAAAATGGGATGGAACCCAAATATGCAAAATGGATTTTCTTTTCAAAACTTTGCACCATGGAATGCATATTCACCTTATCCATACATGTCTAACATGAATGGAATGTTTAACACTAATGGACCCATGAACAAATGGGGACCAAAATTTTGAGTTAATTGTTTTCTTAGGTGTGCTTAAAGGTCAACCTAGACCCGGATGAATGGGTCAAGGATAGCGGGTGCACGAGGCACATGACCGGCAATAAAGATCTATTCTCCACATATGAATCCTTCAATGGAGGTAATGTGGTATTTGGAAATAGCAAAAGTAAAATCATCGGTAAAGGTTTCAAGAAGACCCTAAAACATCACACCTAGAAGCCGTAAAAAGGATATTTAGATACATTAAGGGTACAACACAATTAGGATTATGGTATCCTAAGGGCACGGGAGTAGAAACAATCGTATATGCAGATTCTGACCATGCAGGTGATTATGTTGACCGAAAAAGTACAAGTGAGGTGTGTACTTTTATGGGATGTTGTTTAACATCTTGGTTTTCTAAGAAACAAACGACACTAGCAATATCAACAACCGAAGCCGAATACGTCTCCGCCGGCAAAGCATGCCAACAAGCACTATGGATGAAACAAGCGTTAGTTGACTACGGCATTCATCTAAGCGACATAGCCATTCTATGTGACAACAAAGGTGCCATCGATTTAAGCAAGAATCCGGTATTGCATTCTCGCACAAAGCATATAGAGATTCGTCATCACTTCTTAAGAGACAATGTTCAAAAGGGGAACATCTCTATTGAGAAGGTAGCATCCGAAGACAACATAGCCGACATTCTCACCAAACCGTTGAAGCGGGAACAATTCAACCTACTTCGTCTTGGTCTTGGTCTCATGGAACAATCGTCGTAATATAATTTTTCACTCTACAAGGTATGTAAACACTTGCCTTCTTCTTTCTGAGTCTAGGATCTCTATTTCACGCACAACTCACAAACAATACGGGAATTTTCAAAACCCAAGATAAGTTTTTCACTTATAACTCATAGTTTCTCTTATTTTCTTTAATAAGTACAAGTTGCAAACACATAATTACATACACATTTTTTTCTTCAAAGGATAAACCGATTTTTATTCACACGAAGAAACCTCTTTTCAAAATGTTTTCTAAAAAGATGATACCTTCCCGTATCAATTTCACAAAAGCAATTTCTCACGTCTAGGACAAATCGCTTTTTTATTGTTAATACAAAGTAAAAACCCGTTTTCATTGCATCTCATGTCTTTTGAATGCTAAAGGAGATACATAACTAATATGTATTTTCGGGTACATTCTTTTAAGCAACAATGAATTAGGAGCACTCGGGTTATCTCACATAATAGTATGCTTTTTCACTTCTCGATTATTTTTCCTTTCTTCTTAGGAGTCGAGATAACCGCAACTCCAAATAGTTTGCATATAGGCACACACTAGGCAAAAATGTTTCCAAAAGGAAAATTTTGTGCTGCCTGAATCACCAGACCCACGGATCCCAGCCTTAATGCTGGACGGATCCCTCAAGGGAATGATCCGTGGGGATCCGTGAGATAGAAGCTTGATAAACTTATATTTTTCTCATTTTTTTTGGAGTATGTGATTTAATGCTTGTTTTCTCATGATCACATGCCTTAAATTCATATCTAATCATTAGATTTTAATCCATATTTTGGGTCAAGCATTCATTACAATGCAAAAAAAAATTCTCTATAAGAAGGATTCCCAACATTGTTTGCTACTCATATCATCCTCACACACACACACCACCATGTCTTCCAAGAGATCAATCAACTTAGATGAATCATCTAGTGCAACCAATCCATCTCAAGAAATCCAAACCTTTGTCTTACCACCATCCAATATACAACATTCAAAATCTAAGATATCCGCACGGATTAGCATCCGATCTTGTTGTTTAGCAAAGCCAACTTCAAATAGCTCATCCTCAACCAATAACTCACCACAAAATGCTTCCATCATAGCACCTCCTTCATCACCAATGAGTACACCAACATCTTCACCCATCAACTCACCACCTAGGATCTTTCTTTTGGAACTCCTTAAGACTCCAACAAGATCTAAACAACCAAAACAAAAAGAACTAGTCTTTTCGACACCCCCACATCTCCAAATACTATTTTTCAATATCTTGAAACCTCACCACCACTAGCTCCCATTAAACTACAAGAACACCTAGGTTCTTTTCCACCACCACTTCCAAACATTCCGGACGTTGATCCATATTTTCCTATTTTTCCACCACATCTTTCGTATAACACAAATCAAAACAACCAGGAAAACTTCCGCACTCATTACCCACATCACTTACATTGTGAACATTGCCAATCCACTAGGGATATTGCAATAGAAGTTAGGGAGGAAATGTGATTCATTCTCAACCTCATTCTTGATTGCCTCAATACCATCACTCATCAAAACATCCATCCATAACCTTATGCAAACATGGAAGGAATCCTCATTACCATTTTCTATTATTAGTATTTTTCTTTTGAGTCATTTTCAAGAATAAGTCTTGTTCTTATTTTTACATGCTTGTATGTGGAATAAATACCACTACACTTTGTTGTTTTATTACAAGGCCTTGTTTACATACCTTGGCTCTCAATCTTGATTCTCGTCAATCACAAGATTACATAAGCATGTTTCTACCATCTCTCTTTGTAGGATTTCTTTTTATTTTTCTTCACTTGACGCCCCAAACAAGGGGGAGCTACCGTCAAGGGGGAGTAATCGATACGTGGACCATTTTTCCACAATTTATTTCTTCGATGGGTTAACTTTTTGTTTCGACAAAAAGGGGGAGAAGAAGTAAAACTTAGGGCTTTCAAAACATACATCTAATCTTAAGTTTTACTCATCATAACATTTATGTTTTGTCATCAACAAAAAGGGGGAGATTGTTAATACAAATAAACCGTAAAAATGTTTATTAATATTTTGCGATCTCTTTATGTTTTGTTGATAACAAAGATAATGTTATCATAAGTAAAATTATAAGGATACATGTTATTTTTGTAAAGCATTTACATATAGCCATTTAATACAAAAATGTTATAATTAATTATTTGTTGTAATAGTTTATTAGGATGGGTAAAAACCACAACCCATGGATCATAACCCATACCCATTTGACTAGATACAATGTATTCTTTAGATACATTGAATCTAAGGAAATACCCATGGACCAACCCATAACCAAAAAACCCATGGGCAAAGAGGAGCGTCCCACGGATCCCTAGGTTTACACTAGACGGATCCCTTGTGGGAGGGATCCGTGGGATCCGGGGAACAGTGGCAGATTTTGCCTAATAATAGAGAGCCATTTCTTCATTCTAACTCACCCCTCTTCTTCCTAAATATCTCATACACTCTCACTCTCTTCTAACATATAGATCACTTGATATAGAGAGTTGTTCTTCTTTCTTTCTATTGTGATTCTCATATAGGTCATTCTCTAAGGCGAGATCACAAGCATTCTACAAGTCATCCAAGCAAGGGTCCTTGATTGATTTGTTCCTCCGCAAGATTTCTGTAGCAAAGATCTTGTATTTGATATTTCACATATTTGTTGTGTAATAGTCGTGTTGGTTTGGTCCACCGTGTACGGACTCGGTATTTAGCTTTGTACCGGAAAAAGGTGTAAGCGACGTTGTGAAGGTTCTCCGCCAAGTGAAGGAGTTTGTTGACATAGTGCTTGAACTCTCGAGTAGGTGACTCGGGGAGTGGAATAGGGCAAGGAAGGTGTCCTTGTAGCCGAACCACTATAAATCGGTTGTGTCATTTCTATCCTTTACTTTACTTTATTTGCTTGCATTATCATTAGATCTTTACTCTCTCATCATCCATACGATTTCACATAATATCGAATCTAAAGTTTTTGAAAACAACTTAAAATTGGCAAAACTATTCAACCCCCCCCCCCCTTCTAGTTTTCCACAACAACTTAGACTTAATATTTAAAAGCAACTTAACCTGGGAACGAACCGTTACCTTAGCATCAAAATATTGGGCAATGTTAGCCATTTGGGACTTTAATTGACTGACTAATTAGGGTTTGAGTTAGGGTTTCAGTTAGGGAACGAGTATATTAAAGGTTTAGGATTTTGATTTCACTTTTTGATTTGTGTTTTTGGGGTAGTAGAGTGTTGGTGTGTGTGTTTGTCTGTGTGTGTAAAAATTTTAAAAAATGTAAAATTATAATTTTGAAAAGTTATGTAAAAAAAGTGCTAAAAAGTACAAAAGTATAAAGTAAAAAAAGTCGCTAATATTATTTCGCTTAAGTCGCTCAGCATTGGGAAGGAGCTAAAAGTATAAAAAAATATTTTAGTAAGTTTGACTTTTTTTACTAAAGGACAAAAAGAATTTCGCACGAATCTTAAAAAAGTCGCTCAGATTCGGTCGCTTTACTAGTATAGCTGTTAAAAGTCAGAAAACAATCATTGGGTACACAAATGTCGAGGGACACTTGGCAATCTGAGATTAAAAGTAGAAAAGTCGCAAGTCTCAAGGTCTAGTTAAGGAATACGCCAACTTTTTTCCTAGAAAGTGTTGCCACCTTGAGCAAAAGGTGTGTTGCCATAATTGCCCCATAATATTTAACCTAACAAAAAAGTCACTTTATCTCATATATCTTTTATATAATAAAGGATTTACATCATTTCGGAGTGATTTTGTCAATTCATTCTTATTGAAAAAACAGTTGAGCCAATAGGAGAGCTCGATTTTGCCACGTAAGCAAAATCATGTGATGTAATTGATTAATAAAAGTCAAAATTAAATTGATTTTGGTCAAATTTTAATAAATTTGATGGAGAAATTTGGTTGATAAAAAAAACACATAAAAATATATGTGTCAAATTTGTGAAAATAAAAACTTAAAAAAAAGGAGGTAATTAATAAAACTTTAGTGGTTGATACTTTATACCCTTTATACTTTATATCTTAAAAAATACAATGCATATGTTGTTATAAAATAACAACATATGAATTTGCATAAGATTATAAGTATCAATTTTTTTACTATATACGTTCAATAAGGACTCATTTATTTCATTTTTAAAAGTTTAATCTATCTGGACACGAGTTTACATTTTAAATACGGCTAAATTACTGAAAACGGGAATATAATTATCAAATTGTAAGCACGGGTTACTTTAATATAAAAATAAATATACGCAATTGTACTTATAACAATGACTCATGTAATTCTTATTTATTTATCTAAGGATATCTAGAAAAACATCTTTAAAAAACATTTAAGGAGTATACTTTAACTTTATCAACGCTTATTATGTGCTATTAAACTTGCATCATGTACAACATTATATCAGTAGTGAAATTTAAATAACAACATCAACATTTTTGTCAGCTAAGTAAAATTAAATCTTTATTTACCTAACAGAATTTTTTACAAAGATTTTACCAAATTCGAATAGATATTAATGTATAATGAAAAACTCGTGCACAGTGGCGGAGCTTGACCGTCTTTTTTGGGGGGCCAAAAATTTACAAGAAAAAAATGTACAGTAACAATCTATAAAAAACGCTAGTAACATTATTACTTTTTACACAAAAGTGCCAACTAACAATCATTTTTTTGAGCTCTTGAAAGCTTAATAGATGCATGTCTACCCAAATTGTTATAAATAAAATTAGTTTCTACTAGGAGGAAAATAATCAAATAGGAAGAGAATTTTAGAATTAAAATTTGCTTTTATAATTGACTTCACGTCTTGTTATCGGTAGTTACCACAATTTTAGGAGCCCATCACATAAACTTTGATACTTAAACTCCTATATCCATAAAATTCGCTAACTGTAACCCAAATTTTAGGGGGGGCCAGCACCCCTTCCAGCCCTATATATCCTCCGCCATTGCTCGTGCATAAGTATTAGTTGTACTTATATCATAATTTTCATGGGCAAATTATTATGTGTGTATATACTGAACTAAAATATTAAAATAAATTTGATTTATGTGTAAACTTCGTGCGTGAATGAAACTAATAACTATATAATTATTTGCAATTACCTTTATAGACACAATATTCAGTATTAATACAGAATAATTTTTTTTGTTAAAAACCTCGTGCGTGCACGGGTATCTTAACTAGTAATATGAATACATGAAATAAACTAATCATAGATATCATGATTATTATATGTAATGATTATTATATATGCATAATAGATAAAGTATGTTTACAATGAAATGATGTATTACTATCAGCGAGTTTGTAAATAAAAAACATATGTTTTTTTTATAGTTATAGTTGTCTTATATTTTAGAGTCGTAAATTTATATATAATAGTTATTTGGATAGACATGTCATATTTTCTTCCTATTATACATACAAACCTTTAATAACTTTCATTGTGTGTACCGTAAACTTTTAATAACTTCTATTGTGTGTATCATTAGTGTGAAATCATGATGTGACACTACTTAATCATTTTTGTTCAATAAAAGCATGTTTCGTTTAAATTATACTCGTTATATACTAATCACGTACACCTGAAACGTCCCATTCTCCCACTCTACCTCTAAGTCATCTCATACAACAAACCACAAATATCTGTCGTTTCTCCTACTTAAGTGGGAGAATGGCATGTTTGGGCGTATGACTCTGTGATTAATATATAACATGTATAGTTTAAGTAAAACATGTATATATTGAATGAAAAAAGGATTAAGTAGTGTCTAGTCATAATCTAAACGTGATGATATGCACAAGAAGCTCTTAAAAGTTTAGAATAGAAGTTATTAAAATTTTGTATGTTTAATCGGGAAAAAAAGTTCGATACACAAAAGAATATAGTGGTTAGTTGGATACATTTAAAGACATCCCTATTATGTTCTTGTTCTTTTTAAAATATCAAAACTAGCCTTTTATGAATAGAAAGTACGACATTGCATATAAATATATTAGATGTATTTAATTAAGTCAGGCGAATCCTATGTATTTTCCGTCTCTTGTGTGTCAAATTCGTTGCTATACTTTGCACCGTTTTCACTTCAAAAACACTTTCGATACTAATTGGGATGCATCTAAATAAATAAAGACATATAATTCAAATCGATGCATCTCAAATATGTGATTATAGTTATTTCTGATCCTTCTTATTTTAAATTTTTTTCACCGGGATCTCTACCTAGAAAGTACATGATTCCTTTTGTTGTATTTTCTGGCACCCTATATATGATCGTAATGCCTTGAAAAAAAATATAGCACACAAGAGATTGCCTTTAACTTTGAGAAGTTAAATAGAAATAGATAGGGTTTTATATCAGATAGGTTACCCAACTTTCCAACTTTGTTCGCCTAAGTTACCCAACTATTTTTTTGTTCAAACGGGGTATTGGACTATACGAGGGTGGCATTCAGGTCACTGAACTTCAAAAGTGTGTTCAATCAGGTTACTATTGACGAAAATACCCTTCTTTTCATTTTTGTTAAGTACATAAATGGTCCCTCTGGTTTCCCCGGTGTTACGGATTCAGTCCATTTTTCATTTTTTTTACGTTTTCGTAATTTTTCATAAGTTTTCGTCTGTGTTTATCCGTTTTTATGCGTTTTTATACGCTTTCAGCCGTTTTCTTCCATTTTATACATTTTCTTACGTTTATATCCGTTTTCATCCGTTTTTCCTCGCCTCGATCCATTTTTATACGTTAAAGGTGTCGAGTGTGTTTGTTTTGTTTTGTGAAATCTGTCCGTCAGAAACACCAATAGGGTTGTTTGGTTTTTTGTTTGGCTAACGAGACACACACAAGGGTGTGAGTGCTGTTGTGTTGCTCTCGGTTAAACAATCAATCCACATAGGGTGTTTGTGTGCTTTCGGTCAACTAAAGAACCCACATATGGTGTGAATGTTTAATTGAGATTCGGTTCACCCACGAGGGGCGTCTGTTTGTTTGCTTGTTTTCCAGCTTACTTCTTTTGCATGTTTACTCGAACTTATTTTTCAACTTATTTCTTAGCTTATTTGATAAGTGTATAAAGGGGGTGTTTGTGGATTTCCACCGATCAGGGTGCGTTTTGTTAGTATTTAGGGTGTGTTTGGTCATATAATAGGTCGAAACACATAACAGTTTAAAAGAGAGTGTGTCGCTTTCTTTTATAAATGATTTTACATAACGGTTTCGGGCATTACTTGGGATTTTGTAATTGAAAACGTATAAAAACGCATAAAAACGTAAGAAAACGGATAAAAACGTAAGAAAATGTATAAAAACGGAAGAAAATGGGCGAAAACGTATAACCACGGACGAAAACTTATGAAAACGTAACAAAAGTGAAAATTGGACTGAATTCGTAACACCAGGCGAACCAGAGGGACCATTTATGTACTTAACTAAAATGAAAAGAAGGGTATTTTCGTCAATTTAATCATTCAGTAACCCGAATGAACTTATTTTGAAGTTCAGTAACCTGAATGTCAATCCCGTGTAGTCCAATACCCTGATTGAACAAAAAAATAGTTAGGTAACTTAGGCGAACAAAGTTGGAAAGTTGGATAACCTATCTGATATATAACCCAAATAGAAAATGGTAAGTGGGAATGTCACAGGTCATGTAGCAGCCAGAAACCATGTTTCCCAAATCAAACTCAAATTCTCTTGAAAATCTACAGAAAACAATTACAAATTACAAACACATTGACAAACACTAATTTTATGTGGAGATTAAAATTTTAAGGATGTTAACACACAAGAAGAGGACATAACATTGACATAGAATGCTCTCAGAGTATCGATAGGGCAATATTGACAACGCCGCATTTCACGGAACACTTGTTATGTGTATCAATATTTTCAATGGTGCTAATCTCTGACATGTAACCAACTCAAATAAAGGTGAAAGGATGAAAATTTGAGATAAAATTGTGCAATGATATTATAAAAAAAGCGCCAGAGAAAACGTAGTTTTGGGTAAGATAGAAGATGCAACATAAGTAAAGAAAACTCTTATCAATGACATTCTGTGATGAAAAGCAAGAGAAATTTGAGCAGGCAAACTGATTTCAAAAAGGGTAGTCCGGTGCCTTAAAGATAATGCAACAGATTTTGCAGTGTGGTCTTGTAGGGACTGGTAGGAAAAACGTAGATGCGTTTTTTTAAACAGAACGATTTAGTGTTGATTGTTCTATACTTAACAGCCACAAATTCACTATCCCCATTAGCATGTAATTTCTCATGGGTTGCGGAATGAGAGATCAACCTCAAGATGTATGACTGAAGCTAATGAACTATATAGTAATTTTTTTTATTTGGTAAAATTCCCATAGATAAAAATAAATTTATAAAGAGACAACACGGTGTTGATGCTGATAGTAGTGATCTGTAGATATATTAGTGTCTTTAAGAGGTACGTGTATCACATGGCTCGGTGTTCTTCTGTTGTGTCAAATGTTCCTTGTAAATTTCATTAAAAAACTTCAAATTTTGTTCATATGCTTTATACCGCCGAACCAATACATGAGCCCGCCGTTCCAGTGCTTCAACTTGCCGTCCCAATGCATCATACCGCTGCTCCAATCCCTCCTCCAGCCGCTCCAATGCATCAGTCTGCTGTATCAGTGCATCAGCCCCTTCCAGTTCACAAAATTGTTGTCCCAGTTCCGCTGCCCGCTTATCCATTTCTGCACGTTGTGCTAATAAATCATCCCACTGTGGCTCTAATGCATCCTCCTGCTTCTCAATATCACGCCGTTGTTCCAGTATACCAACCAGCCGCTTATGGTGTTCATCATACATATTTTCCGCAGCAACACGTCGTAACAATTCATGCTCCTTAAAGTCAATAAAACCCTGTTCGGAGAATGGAAAGTATCTAGCGTATGTTGCCTGCATGAATATTAATATTCTTTCAAACGCTTATTGAAAACCAACTTCTTTATAACAATAAGCCTAAAAAGAACTCCAAGATTAATTTTTAACAAAGAAGTCGGTTACCTTTTGATGAGCACGAACGCAAAGAAGAGATGCATAAATAGGGACGACATCCTTGTATGCGCATAAGGTGTTGCATTGAGGGCACTGTTGATAAAAGATTATTAAGACAAACAATAATGGTATAATTGAATTTATTATAGTTAAAAAAAAGGACCTACCTTCCCACTAAAGGAACTTTGAAGAAGCCATTTCTTTATACAAGAAAATCCATACAAATGGCCACAAGGAAGACAACTGCAGCAGTCATCACACAATAATTAAAAGTCGAAAGTGTAAACATAATAAATAGTGTAGCCTGAATCAATCACATTTATTGACTAAATATGAAAAACATGGATGCTCAATTGTCAGTCAAGCAAGAACAATAAACTTGAAGTGTCCTTGTATTTCTTCTTCTATACAAATTCTAATGTAGATCTAAATGACCCATCAACCAAGATGTCATGGGTTGACATATGTGAGGTATTAGGTGTAAGGATTCTGTAATATGGCCAAAGTTGTAGAATGCCTTAAAAAGGAGCCATCTTGATTAACACATGTGGAACTACTGATCTGACGAGCAAAAGTTGTTGTGCCTTAATGACCAAAATCTTAAAACTATGTTCATCAAGTAATGTTGCCAAGACGTTTTACAGCTTTAAACAAGTTGTTCATCAGCATATATGCATAATAACGATTAAAAATTTTGCTCATCAAAATGGGTACACTTTGGCTCAAAAAAGTTCCACCTATTTACGTTTGTTCACCAAAACGGACCCTTTCTAGGCTCTCTATGACAAATCTTTTTTACTTGAACCAATCCATATATGGTAACAAGATAAAGTAATTTAACCTCTCTAACGTAAAATAGAACCAAATCGCAACATGTGGCAACATTTTAATGCATAAACAACAAACTTTTGATGAAAGAGTACGATCTTTTAATGCATAAACACAAACATTTGATGCACAAAAGACAATCAAGAGTTCGTCTTTGGTATCAAAATATTGCCAACGTGTCGCGATTTTGTTCTATTTGACCTAGTTTACATTAGCAGTTCATTTGTAACTATCTCGAAAACCATGATAGGAACCTAAAGCTAACTGATTCAGACAATCAGACCAAGTTTGGTCTCATACACACGCCGTTTATCATAGTCACAATAGGTAAAAACTTGAAACTGTGAAACAATAACAATTCACCCACCTACCAAAAACAAAAGAACAAAAAAATCTTCTGGTGTTTCAGTTGCACTCAAAGCTTAGAACCTTTTTTTCCTAAAAATAAAATCTAATATATTTGGTTAGTCAATCATCTTTAAGGAGCTTTACTAGAGAATTTAGGAGTGTTTAGCATTCAGCGTTTAGAGTTGAAAGCTCGTTTGGCAATGAGAGTTTAGCATTTTATTTTTTATTTTAAAAACGCTACTTGAAAAAAGCATTTAGTGTTAGCTTTTAGTATACACTTTATATAATCTTGAAGTTACTTTTATAAAACAAAAAACTGCTTCGCTACTAATAACTCCTTGCCGCTACTTTTAGGCTAGTTTTTTTTTCCCCAAATATACAACTAGGAAGAAAAAAAAAATCTTTTCGATTGCACTTGCGAGACAAAAAAACACACCTAAATCTTGAAGTAAAAAACATAGATAAGATGAGAAAACATACGAAATTCGATGTTTTCCGCGACTGGTCAAGGGTTGGAAACAAATAGAGCAAGGATCAAGATGCAAATTATTCTTTGATTCATTGATATCATCACCAAGCACCATTATCCCATGCAATATTTTTCTACCATCTGAACTAATCCAGCATGATAATCTTGGTGACGGCATCTCCTGTAATTCTTCAATTTCATCTTCTTCCTCTTCACTTTCAATTTCAGTGACTTCTTTTTCTTCTGAATCCAATTCTATATCCATCGATATTATGTTATGAATGACTGCATGTGTGAATAGTTTCTAAGAAAGCTAAGGAATAACGATTTGGTAGATGGGCTATAGTCTAGTTTAGGCCCAACAAATGGGTTTTCTTAGGTAGGGGTGTTCATGGGTTGGGTAATATCCAAATAAACCGAAAACCGAAACCGAACCGAATCGAAAATAACCGAACCGAACTCGTAACCGAACCGAAATTGCCAAAACCGAACCGAACCGAAATAAAAGTTCGGTTTTCGGTTCGGTTATGGTTTTAGCAATCCAAACCGAAAACCGAAATTAAATAAATATATATATATATATATATATATATATATATATATATATATATATATATATATATATTTTTATATATTTAAATATTAAAAAATATATTAAAACACTTTTATAATATATATATATATATATATATATATATATATATATATATATATATATATATATATATATATATATATATATATATATATATATAATATTTTTAAGCTTGAAAATTATTTTTTTTTCAAAAAATATATATAAATAAATGAATAAATTATTAAATTTAGGTAATTCGGGTTATTCGGTTCGGTTTTCGGTTATTGGAGGTTCGGTTTTCGGTTTTCGGTTCGGTTTTCGTTTCGGTTTAGTTAAATTTGAATTCGGTTCGGTTCGGTTCGGTTCTCGGTTATACCTAGAAAAAAAATTTAACCGAACAAACCGATAACCGAACCGATGAACACCCCTAGGTAACGCCCACGCAAAAATTATTTTTCTTAAATTAATTATTCTAAACAAAAAACACACCATTTAAAAAACATCATTGTATTCTTCGAAAAATCAAAAATCATCTTCACTCACGAAGCTCTAGTTTGATTTGTTAAAATAAAAAATAAACATTTATGTCGAGACATTTCAAAACATACAAGTGGAAAATAATTTTGGGAAGATGATAATACTTCCTAATTAAGCACATTCTTGAGCTCAAATTACCACCAAGTAACTAGCAACAGTATGGACTTAAAATTGGAGTACAAGATAGCCTAGGTTTAATGGTGTAACGAAACATAACATTTAATTGGGCTAAACAAAAGAAAATAATGGTTCAAACATGGTATTTTATGGGTAACTTGTACTAAAAACGAGTACAACAAAAGGGTTCTATAGGAATATTGAGTGGTCAATGTACCTAGTTAATAAACACACACATGTAAACAAATGGGCTGTTTGGATGGAATCTCAAAAGTTGCCTTCTAACTAGCTAACCTGATTACCAGTGGTGGAGCCAGGAAATGTGATTGCAGGGGGCAATCGAGCACTAATTGGGGTTAAATAACATTTCAGGAGATGTCACCTTTTAGCGTAATTTGAAACAAGTCGGGTCGTGTTTAATTGAAGGTAACAAAAGCACTGTACTTTGACACAACTAATACTAAATATAGGTCTAATCCGATTGGTGATGTCAACCACATTATTATAGAATAAACCGACTTAGCCTTTGCATTACGTCCGTATGTCAAAAAAAGAATCTTGCGAAAATTTATTCATACCAAAATTCCAAATTTAAGATAGCCATTGGCATGTTATGAAATTTTAACAGAAGGTTGTCATATTCACATATGTAAAATATAACTTAAAACATTATCATGCTAAAAAACTCAAATATTCGTGCTAAAAAGATGTCCACCGAATCTATAATAAAACTATAATACCGGTGTATTTGTTTATAAACAAAAAACAGTGAAATAAGTATTTCCCAAGTCCCCTATACTCTATAAACACAATACCTACACTTAGAAAGGCCCACATAAAATATAAATCATTTTTACTTTTTTATCAATGACCCACTACCAGTTCCCCAAACTTCTCACCTCCCACTCTCTCTTCCACTTTTATCTCTTTCCTCCATGTTTTCCGATTAAGCAAAAAAACCGGAAAAAACATTTGTTCGACATTAAAGAGCACTCATTTTGTTAGAATTCAAATAGCAACGAGGGCACTCAGATTATTTAGTCGAGGGCACTGAACTTTTTCCATCATTTAAATTTTTTTCCCTACATGTTTTAGTGTGTCCGGAAGAAGATGGTTGCCCCCACTACCATCAACATGGCTCCGCCCCTGCTGATTACAATAAGGGGGCGTTTGGTTCGCTGTAATTCGCTGTAATTGTAATCCGAATTACATTCCAATCATGTTTGGTTGGCAAGGTGAAAGGAATTGTAATTCAGATTACATTACAGTGACTGTTTGGTTTGCATTGTAATTGTAATTCAGTCATTACAATTACATCAAGTGAGGGAATCTAGATTACATAGAAAGTTGGATGAAAAGTTTTGAATTACGTCGTAATTCAGAATTTGTTTACTTTAATAATAATAATAAAACTAATAAATAATAATAATAATAATAATAATAATAATAATAATAATAATAATAATAATATAATATAAACAATAATAATAATAATAATTAATAATATTAAAATATTTATAATAAAAAAAATAAAAATAAAATAATAAGAATAATAATAAGAATAATAATAAGAATAATAAAAACAATATCAAATAATAATAATATAATATTAATAATAATAATAAAATAATAATAAAATAATAATAATAATAATAATAAATAAAATAATAATAATAATAATAATAGTATAATAAATAGTAATAATAATAATAATAATAATAATAAATGATAATTAATAATTAATAATAATAATATTAAAAATATATAATAAAATAATAATAAATAATAATAATAATAATACATTATTATTATTATTATTATTATCATTATTATTATTTATTATTTAATAATAATAATAATAATAATAATTATTATTATTATTATTATTATTATTATTATTTTATTTTTATTATTTTTATTATTTATTATTATTATTATTATTATTTTTTTATTATTATTATAAACTCAAAGTTTACAAGAAGTTAGTTGGAAGCCGAGACACTAACTGGGCTCCCACTCCTCTAGCTATAGAAAAGCTAATTCTACTAAAGATATGAGAAGCGTGGCGTGCTCAATGTCTTGGGTTATCGAAAACCTTGGATTCGACATTAAGGTATGTCACAACATCCTTCTCAAGTTCTCCAAAAGAAGAGAATGAGAAGGGGATAAACCCATATCCAATATCCGCGCACTTGGCCTCATACTATTAATATAATAATAATAATAATAATAATAATAATAATAATAATAATGTATTATTATTATTATCTATTATTATTATTTTATTATTCATTTTTAATATTATTATTATTAATTATTAATTATTTTTTTTATTGTTATTACTATTAATTATTATTATTATTATTATTATTATTATTATTTTATTATAATAATAATTATTATTATTATTTTATTATTATTTTATTTTTATTATTAATATTATATCTTTATTATTTTATTATTATTATTATTATTATTATTATTATTATTATATTTTTATTACTAATATTTTTTTTATTACTATTTTATTATTATTATTATTATTATTATTATTATTTATTTTTAACATTATTATTATTTTATTATTATTATAATTATTATTACTATTTATTATTATTCTTCTTATTATTATTATTATTATTATTGTTATTATATTAACTTTTTAAGTTTTATATAAAAAAAATTGAATTACATTACGTTGCGAGTGAACCAAACACATTGACAGATTTCATCAATTACAATTACAACACATTACAATTACAACGCATTCCAATTCTTTAAATTACAATTGCATCAAATTACAATTCCTTCTAAAGATTACAATTTATTCAAAAACATTCTGTGAACCAAACGCCCCAAGTTACCCTCGTGCAATGTTCATTTTGGTGGTTTCGAAGTGTAAATGAGGGTCAAGTTCAGTTCACAAGTATAATTGAAACCACCAACACTTAATAATATGAAAAAGATTATAAGCATAAAAAAAATGTATGCTGTAAAGGCTAAAAAATCCTCACATATGAAAAAAAAAATGGTAAAATTTTTCGAATGTCATAATAAAAAGTAGGAGAAGTAGATTTTATTTCTATTTTCCTCCCCACTTCGATGTACATATCCTCATTGTACATAAATAAATATAAAAAGAAAGGAAAATTAGAAAATAGAACGGAGAACTCCCCTGAGATTTTCTCGTTATGATCTTGTAAAAAAGAGCAAAAAGGCATAACTGATCAAAAACTTTCGAAAATCGTGCCCTAAATCAACAAAGTCACAGATGGAAGAATCTGAGGCCGACGATGAGATACTTGCACAATACGCGATGACAGAGGCTATTGTTGAAGCTGCGATCGAACACTGATAAAAATCTGGTTCAAACTCGATTTAATAGTTGTTTGAATAAAGGTAGTAATTATAATAACAAAAGTTTAAGAAGAATAACAGGAATAAATGTTGTTTGAAAAAAGAAATATAAATCTAAGAGGGTATTAATTAAATTTTACTAAAAATTGTGAGAAAAGGAGAACCAATAAACTTTTAAAATTTTACGAGAGAAAATGGTAAACTTTAAGGGGACATTTTAACAAACTCTTATAAGTTATAACTAACTAGCAGGGTGCCCGCGCGTTGCGGCGGCGGGTACCCTGAAATAAAATTTACAGTGAATCATGTATTTTTGTTTATAACGTTCTTTTTGACAATAAATTTACGGATATCAAGAATTTCGTTTAGCCCGTGCCCGCGCGGGCTCGAGCCCGTTGGCCCGTGCCTATTTGGCCCATGCCCGTTCGAGCTCGAGCCCGTTTGGCCCGCACCTGTTCGGGCTTAAGCCCATTTTGCCCGTTGACCGTTCGGGCTTGAATATCTGTATAATGTGCTTTATTATTTGTATTAGTGACATTTAATGCAACTGAAATAAAATTTTTCGGTGAATCATGTATTTTAGTTTATTATGTTCTTTTTGATAATAAATTTACAGATTTCAAGAATTTCGTTTGGCCCGTGCCCGTTTGGATCGTACCCGTTCGGGCTCGGGCCCATTTGAACCGTTGCCCGTTCGGGCTTGAATATTTGTATAATGTTCTTTATTATTTGTATTAGTGACATTTTAATGCGTGAATTATGTTTAAGTTGGTTGTACAATATGTTTGATAATTTGTATTTCTTGTGTAAGGGGTGTTTTAATAACTGCATTAATTGTATTTATTAACCAGTTAGTTAATTAACTACATTAAATATCTTGACCACATTAATAGTGCTTTGTATTTTGTACATTAAGCTTTAAGACTTGTAAGTCTTAAAATTAAGATTGATGAGAAAAATCATTAATAGTGCATTATGTATTGTACAATAGACTTTGTATTTTGTAAGTCTTAATTTTAAGACCATGAAAAATGAGATTCATTCTTTTATTATAAGTAGTATAAATAATGAAGGAGCGAGGGGTCATTTGTGGTTTAGTTGAACCATTCAAGTGTCGAGAATATCATTTCAAAACAAAGACTACCGCCGTCATCGTCAACCAAGGTACAAAATGGCTAGCTATATATTGTATTGGGTGGGGTTATTCATACGGTGGCTATAATTTTAGATGTACCCCTATATATGGAAGGGATCCAGTGAGAAGAAAAACTAAAATAAGAAGAATAAGAATGATTTCTAGCCACACATTTCAAATAGGAGGGAGAATTTTAAGGGAAGATGCATCTATTTTTGTAGATGCATCTGAAATATCATGGTGTGGTTTCTTCTTATCATTCTCATTTTAATATTACTTCTTATTTGATCCTAACTCTCTCTCTCTCTCTCTCTCTCTATATATATATATATATATATATATATATATATATATATATATATATATATATATATATATATATATATATATATATATATATATTTTAATTTATAATTTTGTTTATATCAAAAGCTATAAACACGAAAATGCTGAACAGTAAATATAAAGTTTAATAAGTCAAACGTTTAAAAGCCGAGAAATACTGGCATGACAAAAGCGTGTTTATGCTGAAAAAGTGAGGGACAAAGGGAATATTCTCTGTGATGTGACCCACTAGGGGGTATTAATAGTACGTCCCATTGTATTTCATCTGATTTTTTGTTATTAGTTCAGAACAATCAATTTATATTGACCATTTGTGGTAGGGATAATATTAAAAAGGCACATTGATACTCGATAGCTATGGTTCTTTCAGTGAAAAATGTTGTTCCCGACATGCTTGAAAGTATACTCGTAAGATTGGATGTGAAGGATCTCATCCGCGGCAAAAACGTCTGCAAGTTATGGCGTTCTTTCATCTCCAGCAACCGTTTCGTTAATGCTCATTTGAGATATAGGTATGACGCTGATCGCAATAACAATAACTTCAACCTTAGGAGGATCTATATGACGTCTCAGCTTGATTCTTACTCTGGATTTCCTAACATTAACTTTCGTACCTCACTCAATGCATGCAATATTGTTGGTTCTTATAATGGCCTCGTATGCATCGCTGCTTCTGATAGGGTTCGAATTTTAGTAGTTAATCCCTCTACTAGACAGTTCAAAATACTACCAAATCCTCACACTAAAAACCATCCATATTTTCATCCTTATATGGGTTTTGGTTATGATTCATCTTCGGATGATTACAAGGTTGTACTAGGCGAAATTAATGGTTTTCATGTATTTAGTTTGAAAACAAATGTTTGGAGATATATTGGAAAGTTACATCGGTATTGTTATATCACTGGCAAGATTCAACTTGGTACCTTGTGCAATGGGGCGATTCACTGGTTGATGCATGAACCTAAAGACGGTACCACCAAGGCTCTGATTATTTCTTTTGATTTAACCACAGAGGAATTTAAAGAAATCCCCCAACCTGATTACGATGGCGATTATAAGCTAAATCCTTTTTGCACCCTTGGAATTATCAATGAAGGTCTATGCATTTTTCATCAGTACTTTTATGATTATCCTATATGGGTCATGAAAAACTACAAACTGAAAGAGTCTTGGACTCTCATTCCGGCTTACTGTCATATTCCTCCTGATCAGAGGGTTAATGATGCTATACACACCTTAAAGGAGCTCAAGGATGACTGCATTCCGCACATGGGTTTCTTTACTAGTCACGATATGATTCGTTTAAGATTTGAACATGTGTATATCTGTTACCCTATATACGTGCAAAGTCTTGTATCTCCCCATGTTTGCAGACGACTCAAGAGAAAGAGGTAGCCAAACAGTAACCGTAAGGTGATTTCTAGTAACATATCACATCTTCCTTTCTTTTATATGTCTTATCAGCTTTGTTTGACATGTGTAAGTCAAGCTTTTGGTTAGCCAATATGTTTTTCTATGGATTATATATAATGCTAGCTTTTCTAGTGTTCTAGTTAGACATACTCACATCTTGTCCCGTATTTGATTCATGAGGTTTGAGAAGGTCGGAAGTTAATAAACACCTAATACTTTTTTATATATGTTTGTTTCTATATGTAACTTTCTGTTAAATCTAGTAATTGGTATGAGTACCCTCGAGTTTCGTTGTTATTTTGTATATATGATGCTTTGTGCAAGTGTAAATTAGTTTGATGCTTCTCACATATTTGAACCCACATATAAGCAACTCGACATAAAGAACCCGGTAAAGTCTGTATTATCTGCAATATGCAGCATGTGTCCTTAAACTAGTAAACATTTAATTTGGAGATTATCAGTTGTCAAAAGCATACGTCTTTCTCATACTCCTTGTGTTTGAGAGACTCGTTGCTTTTGTTACTCGGAGTTAGACTGAAAGGAACTAGTTATATATAGATCTTATGGTTTACTATCTTTTGATCTATAAATTAATGCTTGTGGTGGCCGGTGACTACTTCTCATTGCTACGTCTTTTAGTTATAACTGTATACAGTATTATTTTTACTCACTTCAATCTTCATTTTGATTTTTCAGTTCATTAAGGGTGTTCCGAATTTGAGGTCATTGGGCTCAAGATGTCATTGAATTGCATACTATTGTATGGACTTCACTCGTTTTTAGGACCCTGCTTTAGAGATCAATGCTTATTTATTGTTTTTGTGTTTGATGGATTTTAGTACTTTGTCTTTGGATTTATCTTTGTAATGTGTGCTTGATGATTTCTGGAAGTATTCAAAATCGATAGTTGATGCATTTTATTATTTATGTAAATCCGTGTTTTAGTTTATTCGACTTCATGGTTATGGAGACTATCGTTCATGTATGATGAAACTCTCATCTTTAGTCCAATATTAGTGATGCAACCAGATTTGTTTCACAAACATTAGATGTTGTTGGCTCTACCTGTAGCAAGTTTTTTAGAGGTTGAGAGTAGAAGCTAGTTGTGAAAGAGATACTTTGGATCCTCCCACACCAATTAGGGTTTTCTCACATGTTTAGTTTTGCTTAATTGGCTCTCAAGTCTTTCTTTGTTGTGTATAACATAAAAAAGTTTTTAGATATATTTAATAGGAGAAAAGAATAGATGCATAACACAACAAATTTGGTACTAAGAAAATATATAAACCTGTCACTAATTGTTATAAATAGTTTGTTTCTTGTGACTTGAATGACTCAAATTAAGGGTGTGTTTGTGTTTGGAGAAATTGGTTGACTCAAACTAAAGTTGTGATCAGGTTTTGTCTATCTTGTATTCTATCTATTGGGTTCACTTGATTTCTTTAGTCCATTACTATGGATGGCCTTGTACCTTGATAGTTAAAACATAATACACTGGTGTAGTCAGTCATTTTGTATAACAGGCCTTTGGTAGGTAGCTTGATGGCACTAGCTATAAGAACTTGAGTGAGAGAGAGAGTTGAAAGAGTTAAGAGACAAATTTGGAGCAATTTTCTGTATATTCCCAAAATGAAAAACAACTTGAAATTTAAATATGCAGAGAATGTGGGTTCATCACCCATATTCCTTATTTCATGCCACTAACTCCTATCATGCACTAACTACCTTAACATGCAGTAGACTTCTTCAACAAAACAAAGATGCAGTAATGAAAACGTGGAAACATGCAACTTGTGGTTCAATCCATATATCTCATGGGCTTCTTGACTTCTCGGGTGGGCCTTGCGTTGATCCGAGCTGCTTGATATTGTGGCCTAGGCGACTGGGCTTGTTGGTCCGTATCATCCCTCTCCCCATCAGAATTTACATTGTCCCCAATGTAATCAAGGTCTGGAAATTGCAGCTTTAGTGAGTTTAAATCTTCCCAAGTAGCCTCTTCCAGATTATGCTTTTCCCACTTGACTAAAACCTCTGGATCTCCATTTGAGTTGGTACGTGAGTTGATGATGGCTTCCGGCAAAAATGCTAAGTCTTCCTTTGGATCAAATGTGGCCAGGTTGCCTTTAGAGTAGGGCTGAGCAAAACCGACCGATACCCGACAAGCCCGACAAACCGACCGACCCGACAAGCACCCGAAACCGACCGACTAAGGTTCGGGTCGGGACTCGGTTTCACATTTCTTATTAATCGGTATCGGGTCGGGTTCGGTTAAAAAACCGACTACACCCCGAATAACCCGCCATCCCGAATGAATTAGGTTTAGTAAAAAAATGCCTCTTTCTTTTCATTCTAACTTCGGCAACTCGGTAACATGTATATACTATTAGGTTTATACAAAAACTAAACCCCCTCTCTAAAAATCAAGAACACAGCCGAATGAGGTTTACAATTAGGTTTATAACACAACCAATCCAAGCACCTACACGAGATCTTATTTAATATCGATTCATATCAAGAAAGTACAAAACAATGCTTTCATACTTCCTTTGAGTCGTTTATATGAAATCGTAAAGACAAAAACAATCCTTGAACCTACCTGAGATCTTATTTAATCAAGACCTTGTATTCGTTTGGGAACAAAGAAGGTAGGGTTTATATGATGGAGTTGTTTGTGATGATGAGATGATGAGCAAATTCGTATATGTTTTCTCATAGCATATGTGTAGATGAGAGAATAATGAGCAGATTCATATTGGATTTGATGTGGTAGATGAGAGAATAATGGATGAGAGAAGAATAAAATGAGTGGATGAGAGAAGATCTTTTAAGCTTATCACTAGTCGGGCTTGGCATATAAAACCCGGTTTCGAACCGACAGTCCCGTTTGGTACCCGATACCGAACCGACTTAAACGGGTCGGGACTCGGGCAAGGTTTCTGAGTTTAATCGGGAGTCGGTTTAGTCGGGTCGGGTCGGGCCGGGTCGGGCTCCGACCCGATGCTCAGCCCTACTTTAGAGTCGTTGGCGGTACCATACGATGGTTTCAATAATGAAACATGGAAGACCGGGTGGATTTTTGACCCGGAAGATAACTCTAGTTTGTAGGCAACTTCTCCTATACGCTCGATGACCTTGTACGGTCCATAAAAGAGTCTTGAAAACTTCTGGTTGGTACGGTTGTGGACTGAGGTTTGCCTGTACTTGTGCAAGCGAAGATAAACAAAGTCACCAATTGCAAAGTGCTTGTCAAGTCGGTGTTTGTTGGCTTGCGTGACCATTTTCTGTTTTGACACCTCGATGTAATGCTTTAAGGAACTCATAATCCTCTTATGTTCGAGTAAAGAATTCTCGATGGACCCCGTTGTTGTTGACCCGGGTAGATAGTCATGAATAGAAGTGACATCTCGTGCATACAAGGCTTTGAAAGGGGACATGTTTATTGATGAGTGATGACTAGTGTTGTAGCAGAACTCAGCTAAATACAACAATCTTTCCCATGTTCGCGGTTCATCAAAAACAAATGCACGTAAATACATTTCAAGGCAACGATTAACGACTTCGGTTTGCCCGTCCGTTTGTGGATGGTAAGCGCTAGAGTGCAATAGTTTCGTACCCATGAGTTTAAATAACTCCTTTCAAAACCGACTGAGAAATAACGGGTCTCTATCCGAGACAATAGTCTTTGGAAGGCCGTGTAAACGATAAATCTCATGCATAAAGATCGAAGCTAAGGCAACAGCAGTGTAATTAGGAGACAAGGGAATAAAGTGTGCATACTTCGAAAGTCGGTCGACGATAACCCAAATGCAAACCTTGCCTCTTGATGGAGGTAAATTTGTGATAAAGTCCATGGAGATGTCATGCCATGGCTGTGATGGCGTGGGAAGCGGTTGAAGAAGACCACACGGTTTATGATTGGGATGTTTGATAGCTTGGCAGACCACACAACTTTTGACAAATTGTGCAACATCCTTCTTCAACCCCAGCCATGTGAAGGTACTTGAGAGCCTTTTAACCGTTGCGTTGATGCCCGCATGACCACCGATAAATGAAGAATGAAATTCTGTAAGGAGTTGTTCTCGAAGATTGGAGATCGGCGGTATAAACAATTTCCCCGCAATGAAAACCAAACCGTCCCGAAACACATGGTTAGGGAAAACAGTTGGGTCGGCTGTGATACTTGCTGCAAATTCCTTGCCTGTTGGGTCGGTAGAATAGTATGTTCGAATGTTTTCGAGCCAAGTTGCTGTGGGGTGGGAGATAGCAAGCATGGAGGGAATATCCACCCTGCTAAGTGCATCAGCCACAGTATTCTCTCTACCCGGCTTGTAGAAAACTTCAAAGTCATACCCCATAAGTTTGGTAACCCACTTCTGCTGCTCCGGTGTTTGGATCGTTTGTGTGATGATATGTTTCAGGCTATGATGGTCCATATAGATACGAAACCGACGACCCAAGAGATATTGACGCCACTTTTTTACAGCCTCCGTGATGGCGTATAACTCTTTTGTATAAGTGGATTGACCTTGCATGGTTGGGCATAGCTTTTTGCTAAAGAAAGCAATTGGTTTGTTGTCTTGGGATAGAACAGCTCCAATAGCCATACCCGAAGCATCCGTTGTGACATCAAATGTTTTTGTGAAGTTGGGAAGCGCAAGAGTGATTAGATGTTGCATGTGTTTTTTTAACTGTTTGAAGGCAGCATCAGCATCTTCCTTCCATTTAAATTCCTTCATCTTCAGAATGTCTGTGAGAGGTGCTGCTATTTGCGCATAGTGTTCAACAAACCGTCGGTAGTACCCGGTAAGGCCCAAGAATGCACGTATCGTGGTGAATGATGTCGGTTGGGGCCACTGTTGGATGGCTGCTATATTTTCGGCTTCCGGTGATACTCCTTGACCTGAAATTCGATGACCCAAAAACGAGATATCCGTTACCCCAAAAACACACTTAGAAGCTTTCGCATGAAAGTGATTCTGTTGTAGCTTGTGAAAGACATAACGGAGGTGCGTGTAATGTTCCTATCGGGTACTGCTATAGATGAGTATATCATCAAAAAAAACCAGCACAAAGTGACGAAGCACGGGGCGAAAGAGGTCGTTCATGGCTGACTGAAATGTGGAAGGTGCATTCGTAAGGCCGAACGGCATTACTAGGAACTCATAATGGCCATCCGATGTTCGAAATGCGGTCTTGTGAATATCCTCTTGAGCGACACGGATTTGATGATAGCCGGAGCGCAAGTCAATCTTGGAAAAGACTGTTGCACCATTTAATTCGTCAAGGAGTTCATCGATCGTTGGGATCGGAAATCTATCTTTGACCGTGATTGTGTTCAAGGCACGGTAGTCCACGCAAAAACGCCAAGAACCATCTTTTTTCTTTACTAAAAAAACAGGGGATGAAAATGGGCTTTGGCTTGGTCGAATTATGCCGTCCTGTAGCATTTCGGAGATGAGTTGCGTCATAATCTGCTTTTGGAAGTGAGGATAACGGTATGGTTTAACATTGACTGGTTGGTTGTTGTTGAGTAAGGGAATATGGTGGTCGTGGTACCTGGTTGGTGGAAAAGTGTGTGGTATGTCAAAAATGGGTTGGAATAGGTCTAATATTGCAGTAATGTTAGGGTCAACGATGGTGTCGGGTGGGTTTTGGATGGTTGGTTTTGGTTCCATGGTGAGGGTGTGAATGGATGCAATGAAATCATGTTTGAGCATAGTGGATAACGAGCTCGAAGAAACTTGTTGGGTTCGTGGTTCACCTCGTAAGGTACAGTGGTGCCCCTCCTGAACGAATGAAATTTGTGGCACCGAGAAATCAGCCGTTATGGGTCCGAGTGCACCCAACCACGATATACCTAAGACAACATCGGCACCCTCTACTGGTAGTACAAAAAAAGGGACTGTGAATTTAGTTTTCTGTAGTTGTAGGTTGACATCCGGGCAATACTCAGAGCAATGAATGAATTGGCCGTTTCCGACCATAACACTGAACGGTTCAAGCGGGTTGGTAGGGAGGTTTAACTATTTTGTGATTCGTGGTTGCACAATATTATGTGTGTTGCCACAATCGATTAACACCGTGACCGGGCATGTTCGGATGAAGCCTGTTATCCGTAGGGTTTGGGCAGATGACATACCAAAGTAGGCGGCGGCGGATAAGGACCATAATTGTGGTGTTGGTGTTGCGTCCGGTGGAACGTTGTTGTTTGGATTCGGCAGAGAGTTGTGGTCGTCGTTATCCACGATTAGGAGGAACTGGGGTGGTGAACACTTATGTCCAGGTACAAACTTCTCTGGGCAACGAAAGCAAAGGCCGTCTTTCTTGCGTTGTTGGATAGCTTCTGGTGATAGTTTTGTCATTGGTAACGGTTTTGGTGGGGTTTGAAGTGTTATTGGTGCGGGGCTGTGGGAGGGTTTTTCGGTGGAGGCTGAAGGGGGGTGGAGGTTGCTGGTGGGTGGAGTTGACGTGTAGTTATTGGAGTATGGTTTGGTAGAGTATGGGAGTTTAGGTTTAGGGTGATGGGTGAGTTTGTCTTCCACGAGTTGGGCCAGGCCACATGCCTCGTGAAACGTTGTCGGTTTATGGATGGCTAGTTCTGATTGGATATCTGGTTTAAGGCCCGAGATAAAACAATTCTTTAGGGTTTGTGGGGATAACCCTGTAACACGGTTACTGATTTTTTCGAATTCAGTTTGATAGGTTCTAACCGTCGTGGTTTGGTGTAATTTAAGGAGAGTTGCTTCGTGGTTTTCGTATGATGAAGGACCGAAACGGAGTTCAACCTGTCGTTTAAACGCGTCCCAGGATCCCAGGAGGTGGTTAGTGTCTAAGTGTTGGTACCAAGCTAGAGCATCACCAGTGACATGGAATGCTATTAGTGCGATACGTTCCTCCGGTGGAATCTTGTAGTACGAAAAGAAGCTTTCTGCCTGGAAAATCCAACCGAGGGGGTTCGTTCCATCGAATAAGGGAAGCAAAATTTTGGGTGATCTGGGGTGATTATGGTGGTACGAGGAGGGTGGTTCTTTGTATTTTGGAAAGTTTATGGGTGGAGTCTTGTCGTTGTCTGTGGTGATGTGATCCGAAAGGGTGGTGATGTGTGTAACCAAGTTTGCGGTGGTTGCTGTTTGGGAATCGATTTTGGAGTTTAAGGATTTGGTGGCTTCAATTAAGGCGGTAAGTTGGGATGTGTTGCGGTCAGCGGCGGAGGTGGTGGCTGAAATGAGTTGTGTGATGAGGTCAGTTAGTGGTGGTTGGTTATCATCACCGGTGGGATCCCGACGGGGTGGCATGGCGGCAGGTGAGTTGAGAATGAAAGCACCAAATGATGGCACTAGCTATAAGAACTTGAGTGAGAGAGAGAGTTGAAAGAGTTAAGAGACAAATTTGGAGCAATTTTCTGTATATTCCCAAAATGAAAAACAACTTGAAATTTAAATATGCAGAGAATGTGGGTTCATCACCCATATTCCTTATTTCATGCCACTAACTCCTATCATGCACTAACTACCTTAACATGCAGTAGACTTCTTCAACAAAACAAAGATGCAGTAATGAAAACGTGGAAACATGCAACTTGTGGTTCAATCCATATATCTCATGGGCTTCTTGACTTCTCGGGTGGGCCTTGCGTTGATCCGAGCTGCTTGATGTTGTGGCCTAGGCGACTGGGCTTGTTGGTCCGTATCATAGCTATTCAGAGTGACTGATCTATCCTTTGTGTTCTGTTTTTAGCTAGTCATAATGTAGGTTTCCTATAGTGTTGGGTAAATGGACTGTAGGGTGGTACATGGGATGTTTGGAATAGTGAGGGATGAAAGATGACCCTACTTGGTCCTTTCAGTGTACCACTAAGGGGGCATGTAGATTCTCCATCAAGGTGGGTGTTTATAGGACCTTGAAGCCTTTTGTAAAGAGGGAAATGTAGGGGTCTTAGAAGAGCCCTTGATTGGAATGGTTTGGGTTCCTAACGAAGCCATACATCCTTCCCTACCTTGACTGTTGTGGGTGTTGGTTGAATGGTCTTGGTGGGGGGATGATATGAAAATGTAGTTAGATGGTAGGTGCTTGTATTAAGGTGAAAGTGGAGCTGCATAGTCACTGTTTTGATTGGTAGTGTATTATATCTAATGTTCCGAGTTAGTATGTTTGAGATTGTAGTTTAGTGTTGTCTGAGGTAGTGGTTGTTTCTGTGATAAGAGTTTAGGCATGTCTATCTCTTGAATCTTTGATGTTTTATTTTGTGTTATTAATAAAACTTTCACCTTTGCACAAAAATAAAATAAAATAATAGAGTTGCAACTTATATTACAAGCTAAAAGTTAAAGATTTTATTTTTGTTTGGTTAATGCATCGTTTAACTTTAGTTATCAACATGTGTAAAAGATTTTACCGAATATTAAGAGGCTTCTTAAAAATAACCGTATAAAATAACTTTGAATAAAAATCTTAAGGTTGAAACAAAAATACAACCAAAATCAAAATATGAGGACTAAACATTAATAAACACGTTAATTAACCTAGTAAATAATAATTACCATTCACTTAATCTCTAAAAGTACATGTATACTGGGCCTGAAGTAGCTCCGTGCCTAGGCTTATGTCCATGTTTGAAACTTCGTACATAAGCTCATCAAGCTAATCCATACCTAGTGGTATTATAAGATCGTATATTCTTTAAATTCACATATCATGATGGATGAAGTTATGGAACCAGAATACGTAAAAGAAGAAGAAGAAGTGGTTACTGAATTTGATGAATATAAAGTGCAAGAACTGGAGGAGATTACACCAAGGGTTTTAAGATGGATGGCTGACGATGGTAAAACCATGCATGGGATAAAGGTGATCGATGATGATCTTGATAATCCTATGAATAAATGTCAACTGGATTTTTGTCCCATTTGTTATGAAGCTTGTACTAGTCAAGGACACCATCAAATCTGGTATCATATCAACATATCTTCATTAATAATAGTATTTAACTTTTTTTTATTTGTGTTTGGACTAGTAAATTACGGTAGAACCAGGGGTAGCAGATTGGGTAAAGTCCATATATACTATACTTCATGTTTTTTGTTTTTTTTTTTTCTCTCGAGTCTCATTATGCACTACGGATGAAAAACTCATTATGCATAACCTGCTTAAACTTTTGATTATTATGCATAATATTTTAAATTGTTTAGGTATGCAAAATGAGTATACATGAAAAAGTATATTATGCATAATGAGTCTGGAGGTTATGCATAATGAGCTTCATTCATACAAACTGCATAATAAGATTGGAGAAAAGGTACATGAAGCATAAATAGACTTTACCTTAGCGGGTTTATTACTATAATTTTGTAACGCAAAAATTTTAAATAAGGTGCAGTTTTGAGGATTTTAGACAGTTTTACATTACTTGAGAAAAATCCATGCGCGTGGTGTACAAACCTTAGCTCTAAGTACGCCCTTGGTTGAATCCACGACCTCTTGGTTGACGGATCACTTTAGTAGGCATATGTGTAAAAAGAGAAATACAACTTTAAATTCTTTATTCTTGGTTGATTAATAAACAATCAAGCACCAATGGAGAATTAGTCCAATGGTTGGAGCACTTGTGTTTGAGTCAATAAACTCAAGTTCAAGTCCCATCCTTGGCATTTGCTTCATATAGGTACCCACCTCTGCAAAACTTATAGGCACACTAGAGAGACTTTGTGGAATAAGAGCTCAGGGGTCCGAGTCTTGGCTCGTGCTCACTCCAGTTGGTGCCCCACTAGGCCAGGAGAGTTGCCGGAGCTATTCCTTGTGGGGTGGACAATGGCTGGTGCCAAAAGACACCCGGGGTCAGGATGTTACCGCCAATCTACACATTTTGTGGAATAAACAATCAAGCAACATTTCCTTCATATCTAGTTTGGGTTAAGAGCGTTTGGTGTTGTCGACATTAATGAATGTGACCACACCGTATCAACGTCTTCTCTAAGCTTACACTTTCGCCCTTCTATTTTTGTGTGCCAGTTGTCTTCCGTGTGGGCATTTGTAAGGATTGTCTTGTATAAAGAAATGGCTTCTTCAAAGTTCCTCTAGTGGGAAGGTATGTCCTTTATTTTTTTGTTAACCATAGTTTGTGACCTTCTTGGCTTGACTTATAATCCACGGAGTTTGACTCCACCGCCACTCCACACATGCACATACTAAAGCCCTCTCTTTTTTGGAAGGTTGACGTGCCCACGTGACATAATTAATCACCGTTTGTCTTTATGATCTTTTATAAACAGTGTCCTCAGTGCAACACCGTATGCGCATACAAGGATGTCGTCCTTCTCTATGTGTCTCGCCTTTGTGTTGCTGCTCATCAAAAAGTAATCGGCCGTTTCAAAAAAAAAAAAAAAATCTTGAGTTCTTTTTAGGTTTATTTTCATAAAGAATTTGGTTTCAATAACTGTTTGAAATTATTACTACTATCATTCATGCAGGCAACATCAGCTAGATACTTTCCATTCACCGAACAGGGTTTTATTGAATTTATGGAGCATGAATGGTTATGGCATCTTGATGCACAGAAGAGGTATGCTGATGACTATAAGCGTCTGGTTGATGTTGTGGAACAGCAGCGTGATCTTGTGAAGCAGCATGCTGCATTAAAGCCACAGCGGGATGATTTATTAGCATGGGGTGTGGAAATGGATCAGCGGGCGGAGAAATTGGGATAACGAGTTGGTGAACTGGAAGAGGATTATGCATTCATACGGCATGCTGATGCACTGAAACGGCGGACTATTGTATTGGCTCGGCGGTGTAATGCATATGAGCCAAATTTGAAGTTTTTTAGTGAAATGTACAAGGAGCATTTGGCACAACAGAAGAACGCCGAGCCATGTGCTACAGCACCTACCTGTTAACAAACACTAATATATCTATCGATCACTACTATCATGCATCACTTATAGTGACTAATTCCCAAATTCTCGCTTGCTTTATTATATATTGTTACTACTTTGCTAACTATTTATAAAATTATCTAATTATGTATGCGAAAGAATGCTGCCAAATATCTTTGACTATATAACTCATTAGCTTCAATCGTGTATCTTGAGGTTGGTCTCTCATTCGAGAACCCATGAGAAATTACATAAACAATATGATTCCATTTTGTTGCTTATGTTAGCTCTTAAGAATCAAGTTTGATTAGTTTTTTGAATTTTATGGTATCTTTTATCGTATGTCTAAAAATTGCATCGGGCGAGTCATCTCAAAACTACATTTTGCTTGATGCTTCTCTCAAAACTTCATTGCGCAGTTTCATCTCAGTTTTATAGTAATTTCAATCTTGTTTTAGTTGGTTTACATGTTGGAAATTAGGGAGTGCTCAGTTGGGTTACATATAGAGTCTGTGATGTGATAAAACGCATAAGAAATGTTTCATGAAATGTCTCGTTGATATAATTGCTCGATCAATAGTTCGAGAGAACTCTATGCCAATGTTTTGTTATCTTCTTTTATTTCAACAATTGTTACACGTGTAATCCGGATAGAAAATTGGTGTTCGACCAAATGTCAATGTTTTTCAGAAGACTGAATTCAGTTTTCTATTGTTTTCTGTTGGTTTTCATGAGCAATTGCAAACCACGGTTTCTGCCACGTGACTAGTGTGATGTTCTCAGTTCGTTTTATATTTCTGCTCGGTGACTTGTCCCATCTGACCAATAATATCCACTAAACAGTAAGTCACACTTATCAAAGAGGCCAAGGCAGTCGCAAGAACCCAAGTCGGATAGTTTTAGGTACAGGTTGAATGAGTCTGGTTGAGTTGATGCGAAACATTTGTGTTTTTGTGATTTACAGTAGCGACATAAGTATTTCCTTTCTCGGTACATGATAACCCAATAATAGGTATTGCTGGCATATCTACAGGTCTGTAGCTTCTAAAAAGTCTATAATGGGTCAAAACAGTAATGCAAAAAAAAGGGGGTCGTACAGGTATATTTATATTTATAGTGAAATACAACGAAACTTGCCAAAAAAGTACTAAATATAAATGGGTGAAAATTTTAGTGAATTAAATGAAACAGGTCAAAGAGCTTGTGGGAATTAAGTTAAACGGGTCAAACGGGTAAGCGCACAGATGCAAACTTATGTATTTCAATGATAAGCGCACAGATGCAGAACTTGTGTATATCTCAAGTACTTGAGTTCGATGTGTGCATATGCTACTCAGACCCAACTAGCATGAATCAGTTTTTTACTGGCTTAGCAAACAGATAGCAAAGCCGCGTGAGGTTTATATGGGTCAAAACGTGTAGAAAAAGAATGATGTGGATCAAAACGTGTACAAATCCCAAGTATTTCATACCCTGGCCTAACTCAATAAAGGACTTTGATCTAGTGGCATGCGAGTTGTCAACTAATCTAGAGGTTATAGGTCCAAGTCTCGCTCCGGTCATTTGTGAGATAGGTAGTATAAGGTGTGAAAAAAAATTTGTCGTTAAAAAACATTAAAAAAAAGAAAAGAAAAATAAAATAAAATAAATTAAGGGGTATGGAACTTATATGACATTATATCAACATTTAATAAGCATCTTGTAGAATGGTTTTCTATCAAAAAGGTAAATATATTTGAGAATAATTTCATCTAAAACATGATCCATGTAGCTAATAATTGTGTTTTGTTGTCACATGAAATAGCACTACATTCACACATTATATGCATACAATTCAATCATTGGTATCATATGCCAATTTGCATGTCACATTATATATAAATGAATCAAAATGCATAAATTATGTAACACATTATATCACGGAACCAAGACCAAATATGACCGGATGCATAAATATGACCAAATATGACCGCACGGAAACCCCTCTCGTTCCGTCGATTATATAACAATGCATAACATATTTGCAGTTTGTAGATAAAGTTTGTGGTGATATACAAATCGTTTCCTTTTTGAAGAATAATTAGCTATAAAGTTATGTAAATCATTTCTTTTTTGAAGAATGATTAGCTATAACGTAATAGATATAATTTTGTGTAAAATATATTTTTGGCAAACTATATCGAAACTAAAATAGAAAATTTTCTATAACTTTAATCCGATATTCTTAAGAACATGAACATACACAAAATTTATATATATCATCATTAATACTTTTAATTTTATTGTGTTAAGAAAACTAAGGGCAGAAACTCATTTCATATTCAATTTTAATGTCACATCAAAGTACCGGAGTCTTGTGTTTTATCTATAGGAATATGCTTTAGAACAAAATCAATGCTTCATGCATCTTGAAGTGTTCAAAATTACTTTGAAACTATTTTTACCTGGAAGAATGCTAAATCTTCTTATCTTTTCTCCTAGTGTGTCAAATCATACATTAGTTTACAAACCAACATTTTTACTTTACTAGTTGTCAAATGAAACGGAAATCAAAATACAACAACAACGATACTTAATCTCGTCAGAATGAGATATGAGAAGACATTATTAAACATACATACATTTGCTCGAGGGTATGCAAATAATTAGAGCTTACAGCTACATTTTCAAAAAAATTATAAAAGAAAATTTTACGGCTATTTTGGTTAGACATGCCCACAATCTTGTTAGAAATTGGGGTTAGGGAATACGGTGTGATGATAATCTTATATATTTAACTGAATCGTGTTTAATCCACTTTCTAAATTTCTATTGGGATAAGACAATCAAGGCACTCTATTTCTAAACATAGAAGACAGAGCAAAACAAAGAGAATGTGTGTGTTTTCGTGAATGTCAAATGAGACCAATAACCTGTTAATAATCAGTTGACTATTAATAGTTGCGTTGATTGGTTTTGGTGGCAAAAGGGGTCACTCATTTGGAGCACCCAAATATACCGTTTAGAGGTGCAAATATACCCGTTAAAGCCGGTTTTCGGGTTTTAAAAAACCGGTTTTCGGTTAGACCTGTTTTAAAGAATCGGAGGGAGACCGGTTTTTCTAACCGGTTATTTGAAAAAACCGGTTTTAACCGGTTGTGTAACCGGTAAAAAACCGGTCTCCCCCTAAACCGAAAACCGGTCTAACTGGTTCGGTTGAAAAAAAACCAGTCTGGTTATTATACAACCGGTTTTTCCAAAACCGATTTCGGTTATTTGGCCGGTTTAAAAAAATCGGTTTAGTTGTTGCATCTCTATTACCGTTTGGCTCGGGGCGCTGCCCTGAACCTTGCTGGAGATGCTGCCCCCAGATACTAGCGAGAGGCGGCTTCCCCTTGACCCTCGCCCGCTCACTTGGGAGCGGGACCCCAACAAGGGTGTTGCCCCTTGACCTCTGCGTCTTTGTCCTGGTCAAAAACATATTAACTCAAACGAGTGCGTATTCCACATATCCCTTACTCCTTCTAGATTTAATATAAAATCACATTCGTTTCTAGTAAATCACAATTACCGATGACACTAAAATTACCAACAAATCTCGAACATGATTAGCATTTCATTAAAATCTTTATAAATAAACAGGTTTATATCACATAACTTATCATTAATCACAAATCCAATTAAGTAAAAAAGAAAAATTTAACAAAATAAACATTTCTTAAATATAAAACATTTAATTTATTTATAAAAGTATAAAAGCAACATTTTACCCTGGGCATATAAAAAGATTTACCACGAGATTCTGTTACACATCGTCATCATCCTCGTTTCCTGTCGGATTACACTAGCCAACACAAAACCTCGTACTATACTCAAGATCCATAATAAAAAAAACATGTCATCTTCACTAAATCTTGAGAAAAACATGTCACTTTTAACTCCAGATCAGGTGTGAGAATTTTGTTTGTCTTTTATCTTATGATAAGAACAAGGACATTTGTTTGTTAATGTTGTTGTTGTGTTTTTTGTAACAGGTTGAGATTGCCAATATGTTGTTGGAGATTGGACAAGGTCATTTGTTTCAAGATTGGCCTGATCCTGGTGTTGATGATGATCTCAAACTAACTTTTTTTACTCAGGTGGTTTATTAATATGTTTGTGTGTTGTTAGTACTTGTAGTCGCAGCTTTTTCAAACCGGGTGCATTTTTAAGCGAAAATTAGCGCTACGAAGCAAAATTCCGTCATGTGACACCCTGGGACCCCCTAGATTGTTTTTAAGTGCATTGTTGTATATATATGTGTGTGTGTGTAGAATTGTGAGATCTTAGATTGAAGTGGTAACTAGATCTAGTAATGTTGTACCGAATTTGATGAGCATGTGTTGGTAATATGTGTACTTGTGGGTACTAAGTTCGAGTAGTGTTTTTTATAATGAAATATTTTGTAAATGTTATTGTACTTTATCGAATTTGATCAAGATTGTTAAGTATAATATACGATGATGAGTTTTCTTATGTAAGTTGAGTATTTAAGGGTCAAATAGAGATTGATGGATAGTTAGGGGTGTTTGGAGTTGCTTATCAGATAAGCGATTTAATCTATTTCAAGTCCAGAAAGCACAATGCAGCTAGTTTTCTGGTTAAATTAGCTTTAGTTTTTTTATCGTTTTTAAATTATAAGATTGATGTTTGGGATTGCTTATTTCTAAGCAAATATGCAGTTTTGAGTCTGTGGATGAGACTGATTATTAGTTCTTTGTAGGTTGCTCTTCTTAATTCAAGCTATCCTGGTGGTTTGACGTCATATATCAAGACGGCAAAAGAACTGTTGGCAGATTCAAAGGCTGGAAAGAATCCATTTGATGGCTTCAAACCTTCTGTAAGTTACGATTATTTTTAGGCATCTTAAATTTGAACTTTATTTGGATTTTGACTTTTGAACTACATTTTTCCAGGTCCCATCAGGTGAAGTTCTGACATTTGGTGATGATAACTTTATCAAATATGAGGAGGCTGGTGTTAAGCAAGTGCAAAACGCTGCATTTGTTCTTGTAGCAGGAGGGCTAGGGGAACGTCTGGGATACAACGGAATAAAGGTTTATACTTAATACCACATTTTTCAATATTTGATTTCTGAGTTTAGTAAAACTTGATAAAACTTTCATCTCATCTTACAGGTGGCACTTCCGATGGAGACAACTACAGGAACATGCTTTTTACAGCACTACATCGAGTCCATCTTATGCTTATCGAAATCTAGCTATGAACAAACTCAAGGTAGTTTAATTACATCTTCTAGGGACTAAATAAAAAGTCAAAATTAGTGAAATGCTCAATTAAGTCAATGCACTGGTTGTTTTTTTTATCATAGGTGAATGCAAAAGAGACGTACCTTTTGTGATCATGACTTCGGATGATACACATGCCCGGACATTAGAACTCTTAGAATCAAATTCTTACTTTGGGATGAAATCTACACAAGTCAAACTTTTAAAACAGGAAAAAGTTGCTTGTTTGGCTGATAATGATGCTAGGCTTGCTGTAGATCCAAAAAACAAATACATAATACAGGTGAACTTTCTAAATTAAAACAGCAGGTATCTTTAAATTTGTATTCCTATTCCGTTATAAACCCTTTACGGTTTTCTTACCAGACAAAACCTCATGGCCATGGTGATGTTCATTCGCTTCTTTATTCAAGTGGTCTTCTTAGAGAATGGTACGTTAGTGCGTATTTGTGCTCAATATTTTCTTAGACAACTGGTTTATATTTTATTGATTTCCTATTTGTATCTCTTCCAGGAAAGAGGCGGGTCTGAGATGGGTCATGTTTTTCCAAGATACGAATGGACTTTTGTTCAAGGCAATACCTGCAGCTTTAGGAGTTAGTGCAACTAAAGAGTATCATGTCAATTCTCTGGCTGTTCCTCGAAAAGCCAAAGAAGCTATTGGAGGCATTACAAAGCTTATTCATGCAGATGGTACATTTTCTTTAACACTAAAATTCTCAATATGTGTTACAGTTATGTAATTGAAATCTAATTATCGATCTCAGGAAGGGAAATGGTGATTAATGTGGAATACAATCAACTCGATCCTCTGCTTAGAGCAACGGGTCATCCTGATGGTGACGTCAACTGTGAAACTGGCTATTCTCCATACCCTGGCAACATAAACCAAGTATCATCACTTCTTCGCGAGTTATGTTGATTTTCCAGAAAAATGATCTTGATTATGATTATACTCTATTGCAGTTAATTCTTGAGCTTGGACCTTATATTGACGAGCTCGCAAAAACTGGTGGCGTTATAAAAGAGTTCGTTAATCCCAAGTAAATACTTTTTTTTGCTTAGCATTTCTATATCTTTTTTCGCCAATAATTTCTCTTTTCCACTGTTACTAATTTAAGTGCGTGTTTTGGATGACAGATACAAGGATGCAACAAAAACTGAATTCAAGTCGTCTACTAGGCTAGAATGTATGATGCAAGATTATCCAAAAACATTGCCCCCATCAGCACGGGTTGGATTTACAGTAAGTAAAATGATTCAAGTTTTCAAAAAGTTAGGGCCTTTTAGCCTAGCGCAAAATTACGTTTCGATTTTATGTGTTTCTAACTAGCTACCGACTTGTTAGGTGACCGATCCATGGCTTGCATATGCACCTGTGAAGAACAATCCTGAAGATGCTGCAAAGGTACTTCTATAATCCTTATAATCGATAATGAAACTGTACTAATTTATATATTGTAAAACGAAAAGCTAATTATGTTTATTGACTAGGTGTTTTATGTGAATTATTATTATAGGTACCCAAATGGGAAATCCATATCACAGTGCTACTTCAGGAGAAACAGCAGTTTATCGATCTAATAGTATGATTCTAAGAAAGGTCAGCAAAAACTTCAGATACTTATACTAATTTTTTCAGTTAACGTCTTAGAAACCATGATTTCTGATCAATTTCAGTATGTTATGTTTGTCTCCAGGCGGGTGTTAAGATAGATGATCCAGTTACACAGGTATTTAATGGTCAAGAGGTGGAGGTTTGGCCCCGTATTGTGTGGAGTCCAAAGTGGGCTGTTACGTTCGCTGATGTTAAAAGAAAAGTGAGTGGAGAAAACAGCTCGGTTTCTCAGAAATCTACATTGGTGATCAAGGGTCGTAACGTTCTTATTGAAGATCTCTCACTGGATGGGACTCTTGTTATTGATTCAGTTGATGATGCAGAGGTAAAAGTGGGAGGTTCTATCAAAAATGACGGGTGGGCAATTGAAAGTATTGACAAAGATGACACTGCATTGCCCGAGGAAACGAGGATCAGGGGTTTCAAGATAAATAAGGTGGAGCAGTTAGAAAAATCTTACAGTGAACCCGGGAAGTACACCTTAAATCCATGAGACTATTAAACGTTCTATTTTTGTTGCTCCATATGACCTTTTATTTGTTTACTTTAGTCCAAAACTAAACCTATTCAATTTTCATTTTGTAAATTGTTGGTATTCAGCTATTCTTTATCAAAATCATTGTCCAAAACTAAACTATTCAATTTTCATTTTGCAATTGTGGTAATCACCTATTCTTTATCAAAATCATTGTCATATATTGCTTGATGCAAAACCCAAAGTTTAAATATATTTCCATTAGATAATGGTCATATATTACTTGATACAAAAGCCAAAGTTAAGTTATATTTCCATTACAATGTTACACAAAACATAATGTTACTCGGGTCTCCTCATTTTGATATTCAGAGGTGTTTCCTTGTACGACTGGATCTTTTCAGCGGCTCTACGTGATGGCCGACCAAGGGACATCCTTTGTGAGTCTCGACGTTCGGGTTTTAAAGTTGGACCATCTTCATACATCTTAAGATCTTCAATCTCAAACAAATTCTCATTCGGTTCATGTTCTTCAGAACTGAATCTAGCAGACTGCCTTCTAACTCTACGCCTGTGTGCAAAAAAAGGAAACATGCCAGTTTGTATACATCAGCAAAAAAGTGAAATTCATAAGCTAGAAAATGTTCAAATTGTATTACCCTAACCTTTTGTTCTCAGTTAGGTCCATATCAGAAACATGTTGAGTTGTAGTCATGGGACCACCAATTGCTGCAAACATCATAAAGACACCAAACGTAATCAATAACAGAACTAAAAAAAAGTTAATTATCAATATCAAACAGGTATTTAGTTCTCTAGCATTTACATTGGCTTCTTATAGGACGTATACGTCTGTTAGCTTTCGGTTGGTTCATATCAACGTTGTTGGCTATTTCTTCATCACAAACTTCTTGAGTTGTAGTCATGGGGCTACTAATTGCTGCAAACATTATAAAGACATCAACTATAGTCAATAAAAGAACAAAAAACTTGATTATTAATTTTGCTAACAATACTTTGATATTTACATTGACTTCTTGTTGCACGTATACGTCTGTTGGCGTTTTGTTGGTTAGTATCAGCTTTGTCAACAACCTAGTGGAAAAATACAAATATCATTAGTTTATCAAACTTGCAAATTAATCAGTAAATGGTATGAAACAAGTAACCTACCTTAGGTTCATTTTTTTGGGCATTCATCTCACGCTGCGCCTGAAAACAGAAAAATGACAAAAGATCCATTACACGCATCCAAAACCAAGAAAACGAGGCTGAAATGATGTCAAATGTACAACGATAAAGAAAAAAGGTGTTACCTGAAGCTCCGAGGTCATGGTTTTAAGCAAAGCATCTTTGCAACCAAGTTGATGTTGCAGTTCTTTTAGCTGTAATTGACCAAATATACATTTTAGATATACTGTGACTTTGCTTCACGAAACCATTAGAAATTGGGCAATTAATAAAAACGTCTTACCTTTTGTTTACCTATATTATGCTCCTGCAAATATAAAAATTACAAAAAAATGTCAGATTTTATTAGTAAAAGATTGATATCTGAGTTATAAAAGCGTTAAACTAACCGCCATCATTTGGCTGTTTGATTGAGCAAGGTTCCAGTTCTGCAACTGTGTTTTCCGAAGAACAATTCGCATCTTCTGAAGCTCAACTCCATTCATCTCTATCGTTTTGCTGTTTTCATTCAAATTATTAACAATTGTTACATAGATTAGGAAAACAAAGTTTTTCGATTCGCACGTGGCTTTTGCTTACAAATAAATCCCCGTTTCTTTCTATTCAAATTATTAACAATTGTTACATAGATTAGGAAAACAAAGTTTTTCGATTCGCACGTGGCTTTTGCTTACAAATAAATCCCCGTTTCTTTCTATTAAAATGCCAAGAAAAAACATTGCAGTTTGCAAGAACCAACAACTTTCAATTAGTGATGTAACTACAAAAAGAAATAATGATAACCCGCCATACTATTACAACTAGTATTTAGATAACATAAAGAGCGGAAAAACTTACTTTTTTTCAGTTACAAGCTTCACCAGTCTTGCATTTTCCTGTTCCATAGGATCATTAGAAGAATTCCGATTAGGCAAAGTTAACCAAGCTTCAAATAGGTAAGGTACAGAAAAAGTTTACTTGGCACCTAAACATTATTTGGTCCCCGTACTTCAAATTTAATTCCTATGGCCATCGTATATCATTTCTAAATCTATTTTACAGATCTAATCCATTATGGAGCTAATCATATATCAGCTTTAAAAGCAAGTTAGCCACAAAGGTGAGCAGCCACAACATTTAGGGGGTGTTTGAATTTGCTTTTTGTAATAATCAGTTTATTAATGTAGGACAATTAGTCAAGGGGACTTTAAAATTACCTAGAAATGTTGTTTTTGGTCATTTTGTCAACACCAAACATCTAATTATTTAATTATTACAACCTCAAACGTAAACACATCCAAAAACTTCTACAACACATTACCGCTAATTATCCTATTCTTACTATGAAATGTCACATAATCTCTTTTACATAACATACTCGAACATCTGCTTAAACACTAGCCTAGAAATGGGTTTAGGTACACAAAATTTGATCAAGAATAGGAACACAATAGTCATATCCAAATGTAAATTATTTACGGAGTATTAAGAAATGTTAATAAAGATAAAAGATTAAGATAACTATATGAGATGATTTACCTTTAAGAGATTATCAATATACTCTTTAGCTGCGGACGACAAAGCATCAAGCGAAAGACTTTCATCAAAAACCAACGGCGATTTAGGTTGCACCTGATAATTAGTAATATCCGACAGCTTCTTTTTAAACGACTTTCCGAAAGATGATCTTTTAGCCATCCTATCCCCTCCCATCATCACTTCTCAAATAAACTTTTCACAAAAATAGCACTAGGGTTTTACAAAACCCTAAATCCAAACTGGTTTTCTTCAAAAACTTATAAAAATCAAATCTTTTTGCAAATTGAAACAAACCCAGATCAGAAAATGAGATTTTTTTTTCCCACAAAAATTAGTACTAGGGTTTTACAAAACCCTAAATCCCAAATTGGGTTTCTTCAAAAACTTGAAAAGATAAAATCTTTTTGCAAATTGAAAGAAACCCAGATGAGAAAAAGGGGTTTTAGTGTTGCAAAACCCTTGTATGAGTTAAATAAAGGTAAATAAACAAATTTACAAACTGGGTTATGTTTTTTACTGTGAAATTGTTAAAACCCAGATCAGGAATTGGGTTTTTTTTGGGTGTGAATTTGTGTATGATTTTGAATATTGGTAAAAAAGAATAGTAATGAAAGATGGAAAAGATAAAGTGAGTTTAAAAGAGGTTCGGGTACTTAACGGTCATCCGAGCCTGTTTATGAGTGGGTGAAGTTTTCAATTTGGGTCCCCTATCTTTTGGTCTAATTTCGTAAACACCCCTAGTCAAAAATAGCAACTTTTCTTTAATGTTTCATTTTGGTACGTAAACTTGTGTATTGTCAATATTAGGGGCGGAAATTCTCGACACGACACGATAAACGACACGAACACGACACGAAGTTAAACGGGTTTGGGTTGAGGATAAACAGGTTTGGGTCAAAAACAGGTCAACTCGTCTAACCCGTTTAATAAACAGGTTGTGTTTGGGTTGAGTAAATATTAAACAGGTCAACCCGTGAACCCGTTAAGTATACAAGACTCAAAAAATAAAAATGTAACCTAGTTTTTTATGTTGGATGTAGATTAAATGTATTCTTTTATGTACTTAATATGAGTGAATTACGATTATACCTCAAATATAATTGAAATTGACACTTATAACTCTGAAAGTTGTCGTATAGTTATTTGTATGTTATTTTTATTATATTTTAGATCTTTATATCATTTTCGCATTTAAACTAGTTATAATAAAAAAAACCACCAACCTTATTCACTCTTTCACCTATTTAGTTAAACAGGTTAAACGGGTTATACGTGTTATGCATGTCTGGGTTAGGGTTGAGTTTCTTGACACGATTAATAAATAGGTCGTGTTTGGGTAACACGCGAACCTGAGTAGGTCAACACGTACACGACTCGATTGTCACCCTTAATTGTCATACCAGAAAATCTGACACATGTCATCAGTGGCGGAGATAAGAGGGGGGCCGGATGGGTACGTGCCGTTAGCCAAAAAAATCGTAGCTTAAAATTTTAAAATATGTGACTATTTTTGTAATTTGTTTCTCTAACGAATCAATTTGTAATGTAGTTTCTCTGTATCAAAGTTTGCATTCTCAGTCATAACGTTTTGACACTGATCTTGTATGTAACCAATCATAAGGTGGCAATGCATCAAATTAAAATGTGCTCATTGTAACAATTTATGAAAGTTTATTACATTTACTCATATTTTTCAAAGTTTACGTATAAAAACGAAACATTAATGAAAGTTTGTTGCTATATTATAACTTAAAACCTAAAAAGGTAAATACACACTCATCTAATAGCTTTGAAAACACCTTAACTACATCCATGAACCCTTTTTAAAAACACACACCCATTTAGTAGAAATGGTTTGCATTCGCTTGAGCTAAAGAGTGGATCTAGGATTTTGAGTTGAGGGGTAGTACTTAACGTAAAAACTATGGCGATAAATAGTTTGAAAAGTAAATTTATTTTGATGATGTATTTAATTGTTTAAGCTATTGCTGATTTTTTTTTAAGGATTTAACAAAGAACTAAAGGGCGGATTGCTAAAGCTATTCAAAAAGTGGCTTGTGAGGTTGATAACTACGAAATCAACCAGGTTAGCACTCGTTAGTCATCTTATCGGCCCCGCTTCTGCTTGAGCTTTTAGTCCTCCTCCAAGTGAAATAAGTGAATATTAGTGTAGCTTAATCATTTTACATGGATTAATGACCGAAAGCACAAGCTTGAAGGTTAAACATTGTATCACGTATGCGATTTATGTAAACATTGAGAGTAGTTATAAAAAAATAATGTTGATGAACATACTCAATATATTACACCATTTTGAGAAGTTAATCATCAAATACTGAAATAGTCAGCATAGCTTTCAGTACTTTCATAAACAGGAAAGATTAAGATGTTTATAAAGTTTTCTAAAACGTATCCTTTACTTTTGTTGTTGTGAAGTAGCATATCATTGAAATATAGTCGTAAAGAGCACACCATTAGATTAGATTCAGGTTATGATCCAACTTTGTAATTCTGTGATCACTAACGAGTAACAATAATGATCTAAGACACGATTAGATGATATAATAATCATTGATTTATCTGCAAAAACTGAGTGTTGCATTCATTAGCCAAAATACATGGTTCTTGGCTTCTTGCAGATTACAAAAATTTCAAAAGATCAATATTCTCCACCATAATCTCTACAAGTACAACTTACTAAAGTAAATCGACCACAAGTCCACAACTAAGCTTTGTCAATCCTCTAGCTAAATACAGCAAAAACCGATAATAAGTAAGTGATTCACAATCGGACTCTAAACCCATATTCATACACAGACGCACAGAGCCCGTCCTTAGCATGACTAAAACTACAATAATCTATCATTTGTGCCTTGAAGAAGAAACGCTGCTTTACTGCGAACCTGCATTGTTGTACACCAGTTGTAATCTCATCATAAACACAGATAAATTACCAATGAAGCAATGGTGGCAATTTCGTTCCATTTATGGTAAAGCGTAAACGGGTCAATTTTGTTTGTACAGGTTAAGTGGGTTGACAGTCACACAACTGTACTCAAAATGCATAAAACTTCCAATCATGTAAACACTATTAGTTATAAAATTCAAGATGCACAGGAAAATACAAATTTTGCCCTGAACCCGTTTTGACTCTGTTACCAAACATGACGTTTTGCCACCTGTACAATGCAGTGAGAATTATGTGCAAACCTTGGAAGCATAAGACCTCGTGTCTGTAATGTTAATCTGGCAAGAGCAATTGCGAAGAAAGAGACTCCACATTTCAATCAGTACCCGTTTCTCTTTCAGTAACGGGTTGTATAGAAACCAGTTTTCGGTCAACACCATGTACATGTACACTTTAAAAAGATCACAACTTTTGTCTTTCACATCTATCATGGTTAGTTGCCTTATTACCTCTTCTTCATCCTCGACCTAAAATCCGTGGGGACATGTAAATAATAAATTAATCAAAAATGACATTTTGTGAAAAAACTCAAAAAGTACAGATGATTACTAAAAAGGAACAAAAGCCTCTCAAACATTGTTGAAATATATAAAGGTATATAAGTAATTTTATTCTACCGTTAGATAAACAGTTTTGTTGTAGTTGATACGAAATTGATTATCAAAACAGGTTAATTGACCTATATTAACAATTAGAATCTGTCTATCCAAACATATGAAACTGATTACTGGATTTCAAGCAATAACAATCTGAGATGATCACTCTCAGAACAAATTCAAACATAAATATACCTTGTCAAAGTAACCAAGTAAAATTTGGTACGCAATTACACTTCTAAGCTGCTTGGTGTGTCCACAAACTGCTGAGATACACTCAACAGCTCTCAAGCTATTAGTGTCCATTGGAATCCTGTTTTCAAATAACAAACAAGAATAGAGCGTATAACATCCAAAGATATATCATAGGCAACGGCGGTAAGTGAAAAACCTTAAGGCGACAGATTTAGCTACTCTCACACAGCTGGAACTCCATTCATCATCTGTGAAAAAATTAACTAACGCTCGCAAACATTCATTCAAATCCAGAGACAAGCCTAGTAGTTGTCGATCTAACATAAAACAGATTATAAACACCACTAGTTCTTCTGCTTCTGATGTTGAGAACACGATACGCATATTCCTACACCAAAATGCATAAGAGATATCAAATTGTGCAAAACTCAAGACAGTTTAATGATTATGCAATGGTATATTTAATTTGACCTAACCTTGCTTTGCTACAAGCAGCTACAAACTTGATCCATGCTCTAATATTCTGAGGTGGGCCCATGGATTCAGAATCTAAAAACAGTATCAAGAAGATAAGTAACGAACCCAAATGGTAGTAATAAATTTATCAATTATCATCAGAGTAAAAGTTCTTTAATATCCAAAAGATAATAATTAACAATAACATTCAAGAAAACAAAATATTAATTTTCGTTTGACTCTTTGAGTACTGAATAACTTGGTACAAACATGGGACGAAATATTACCTCCAAGAATCATTTCAGCATCAGAAGAAGCTTTTACAGGCGAATGCAATAAGAAACCATAATTTTCGAGTGCCCCTTTGAGTTCCGAATAACTTGGTAACCAATCAATCTTTAAAGACGGAGAATCACCCTGATTGTGAAAGTAACGCTCATATAACAAGAAGACACAATTAAATTAATCCAAAAGACCAAAATGGCTTCATACCTCTTTTTTCAGCAATAAGATAGAACACCAAAAGTCAACCGCAGCACTTCTGAGCACTTCTTTTGATGAGTACAACACTGTAGATTCAGACACCACGAAATCAACAAAATGTAAAAATTCAATTTGGCAATTAAATATAAGATGTACGACATACTTAAATGAAAGGTCCATTTGGCTATCACTTCCTCTACTTCACTACATTTGCAGACCAATTTCAATAGCCAGCCATTCATCAATAAACCTTCAAAGAATGTTTCTCCTACAAAAACAAAACGCGATTCAATAAACAAAACTATCAAACAGAAACCGATTTGTAACGTGCTTAAGTAACTGGAATTCACGAATCAAGAAGATGAACTCAAAGTTAAGTGTTTTATTGAACGAATACATATAGTGGTTGTTACAAGTGTAACAGAATTACAGAAGAAAGAGAGAAAGGATATCATCTAGTCTCCTTAACTAATGAGGATTATCAACCTGATTCAGTAGTAAGCTCGACCAGTGAATTCACTTCGTGGTTCACAACAGATTGAAAAAGTGAGCAGCTTGAAAGATCGCAAAGATCAAACGATGGGAACCCTTTCTGTAAATTGCACAAGAAACCAAATGTGTCATGATATATTCTTACACACAACCATCAACAAATGGCTGGTCAAAGAATGTCAAACCTGGCGACCAAAAACTTGAAGACCCCAAACGGATACGTCATCCTCATCACTTAGTTGAGTCATCTACAAAGCACAGCTCACTACTTTACATGTCTACGACAAATATCAACGAAAAAACAAATTTTAGAATGTAAACCTTTTCATGACATTCATCGACATATTTAGATAGTTTAGCAACCCTGCCATCCTCTTCATCGTCTGAGTTTGCATAAATTTTTTTCGTCTTAGCCAATCTTGACGCCCGCTCGACTACCCTATTCTTCTCCTTATAGTGATCCACTAGTAGATCATCCAAATCAATAAAAGCCTTTCTCCTAAAAATTTACATAAAATCGCATCAACACCTCAAACCCACAACACAAAACCATTACTGAAAAGGATATAAACTGTAAATTCATATGTACTTTGTTTCACTCAGATTACATGGATACAAATGTACGGATAAAAGTGATCTGAGGGTAAAAGTCCATCCACAGTTGTCGTGTTCAAATAAGAGTCCCTTTAATAGACCTAAGTAGAGTGTCCAAAACTAAGTCGAAAGAATTGAAACCAGCAAACGTTACCAAAACATAACAGATTATGTACAGCAAGGTTCTCGGTCCATTTTATAAGTTTATCTATTCTTAATCCAGCCTGATACGTCTTGTTCAGTTAAAGTCACGTCAGGTAACCGCATGTTCGAGCCAATTCTCTAAATGCCCCAAAAACTAAAACTCGGTCCCATAGATACCCAAAAAAAACCACTTTCCAAAATAAAATTGGGCGACTTAGGCGACTAGGCAACTTGTACTTTATTAATAAAATATGTGACATGTGTCAAAATTCTAGTGGAGTCGCCAAGTCTATTTTGAGAATAGTTTTTTGGGGGGGCATCTATGGGACGAAGTTTTAGTTTTGGGGGCATTCAAAGAATTGGCTCGCGTATGTGTTATGGTTTGGCAACGACAAAACCTTATAAGATTCTAAGTACTTTTGATACTAGTGTTTGTATCCGCTTATTTTATAAAAAAATGCAACTCCTAAACATAAACAAAACCTTATAAGATTCTAAGTAAGCTTACCGAAAACCACATAAGCCATAAGCCCGCTATATAAGGCGAAACAAACACCCCCTAAACATAAACAATATGAAATAAGCAACTCCTAACCTAACCTGCTTAAATAAAATAAACCCTAAAAATGAAATACATGTAAAACCCTAAAATTAAGGCTAAAATTCAATAAACCCTAATTTGAAGTTACTTTTTAGTGGGGGGAAGAACGGGTGACGTGGCAAGGAGAAGATCTGATTCGAAATCAAAAGGATCATCTTCCATCTTCTTCTTCTGATCCTTTTTGATTTGTTTTTTATGATGAAATTGAAACCCAACCAACGCGCCAAAATTGGGTTTTATTAAGACCCATCGGGTTATTTTGACCCGATTAACAACTCATCCAATATCTGGGCTTTTGGGCTTTCAAAGTGGATTTAGAAGATATGTTAGTTTCATGGATAATCTTAAGTCCACGATAGTATCTTGTTATCGGTTGTTCCATTTATTCGGTTTGGTTAGTTTGGTTAAAGAAAAATCTGAGTAAAACTGAAAACCAAAAACCAACTGAACCGAATTCAAATTGGATTAAACCAAACCAAAAACCGGATTTAATTCGGTTCAGTTTTTTGGTTTCACCCGAAGAACCCGAGTTACATAATATATATATTTTTCCCATTTAGTTGTATAGATTTTTAGCATCAAAGAAAATTCCAAGCTTAAAAAATATTTTTACTAAGAAATAATTTTAATCTTTTTTCTATATAAATATATAAAAAATGTAAATATTTATGAAATTCGGTTTTCAGTTCGGTTTTGGTTTTCGATTCATGTGGGTATAACCTGATTTATGGACACCCCTAAAACCTTAATCGATTCTTTATTGGAGCTTTGTAACTAGTGGCCTCCTGTCGCTAGAGCCCTTTCCCAGTGAAAAGAGCCCCAACAAGAAGGCGTTAGCGGTTTATGGTCCAAAATGAGAATCACTCTTTTTGTGCTACTCCTACTCCTACTCCTAGGGTTGGAAGAAGATAAGAAAAGGCGAGGATTTAATAAAAGGTAAGTATATGTTTAGTTGTTTTCTATGAATCAAGGGAATTGAAACCGGGCACAAAGCCTATTTACATGTTTGAGTTTGTTACTCTTACATTTGAAACGTAAGGTGCTCATTATGATCAGTGCAATCACACAGACAGATGAAATTCAGATATATGTCATGTTTGACTTCATATGTCTCGAAGTGAATGATTTAGACACAATATTAGCTTTGCTATCTTGACATTGTATTTTTAGCTCCTCGTTTTTCATTTTCCGTATTGAACATCTACAAAATCAGGGATGGCCGAATGGATAAACAGGACGGTTGCCAAACATCTATCAAGGTTTTTACCAAAATTAACATTTTTTCACAGTTACAAAATAATGTAAAAGAAAAAGTAATAAAAAGTCACCATAAGAGGTCTTTACTAGTAGCAAAAGTTGTGCGGTATCTACAGTAGAGGTGCACAAAGTCCAGGTTTGGATCGGGCTGAAAAAAGTCCGATAAAAAGCCTTAACCAAAATATTATGGCTATTTTGGCCTAAATTGTCACAATTCTCAATTTTCGGTCATTTCTCACATTTACTATTTCATCGTTTATCGTAAACTAGGTTTACGAGTATCAAATTCACGTAACCTTAATGGTTTAGCTATGAATTCATGATCATATCATCGAGGACATTTCATATAGACTAAGTTTAGTCTACATATCATTAACATCATTGTCATCATATTAGTTCATGCATGGTTTTGCATTTTACATTAAACGCGTAATTTTCATATTAAATAAACGTTATCGCGTGATTAATTATTTTGAACAATTGATCCGTTACTTCCAAATTATCCCGATATATTTTTATACTCATATTAAGTTTATAAAAATAATATTATGACTTTACCCAGTGTTTTAAATTTATTTTGTATATAAATTGTTATATTTATATAATTACGACGGTTTTCTTAAATTCTACACGATTATTATTATTTCACTCAAATTTGCCAAGAAATGTATTTTTGAAATTTTTATGACCTAAATATATTTTATCTTGACCCGTGAAAAGTTATTTTTATTTAACGCTACCCTAAATATTCAAATGTGACTACAACTTATCATTTATCTTCATTAACTTACAAGTAATTATACATAATACATTTAAAAAAAAAAAAAAAAAAAACAATAAAAGTGAATGACTAGCACCCCTTGTCGACACAAGGGGTTAGTCATTGAGGATTTTGCAAATATCTCAAGTGTTTAATGTATTATACTAGTTAACAAATTCATTTCATTCATTTGCAAATACAAGATCAAACTCTCTTGCTCTTTTCTCTCTAAAACCGGCAATCATCAAGAGACCAAGAGGATCACCATATTTTTTTTCAAGACAAAGTTTTAATTACTCTAGTATTATTCTTGTTTAGGTTTTGCAATAAAAACCTCAAGTGATTAGGAAAAACCCTTTGTCCTTAAACCTCATCATATCACTTGTAAGCATCCATATTCATATTGTTATTTCATATTTATTTTCATGATCATATCATTTTATTTGAGAAACATGCAAGTCTTATGATGTTTGTACCACTTTTTATTTGATTTTTAAGAGTTATATATATATAATCCATCCTATAATTACTCCTTATTATATATTATTTTTGGTGATGTCTAGGAACCCATGACACCCTAAGAAGGTGTATGGTAGGATTAGAATAGCTTCGGAGTTGTTTTGAATGGGTTAGAATAGGTTTGGCGCGAGAAAAACTCATTTCGACAAGTTTGCAAAAGGGTCTGTCCTTATTTTCGAAATCTGGAAAATCCGACAGTAGGTAAAAATTTTTGGCCTAGATATTTAGAAAATATACTTTAAAACGAAACCGTGGCCGCTTGAACGGATTAAAACGGAGCTATAACGAAGAAGTTATGAATTTTTCAAGTTGGCGACGAAAACTATAATTTTCTGGAAATTTCAGCATGTTATATTGATTTTGTACGAGTCAAAAAAATGTAACTTAGGCGTTATAAAAATGTATCGATTTATCTAAAATATATGAGTTACTTTGATACAACATTTGGAGAACTAAAATTTTGGAGAACAAAACATTTGGAGCACTAAACATTTGGAGAACAAAAACAATTGGAGAACAAAAAGTTTGGAGAACAAGTTTTGGAGAACAAATATTTGGAGAACTAAAAGTCTTGGAGAACTAAATTGTAGAACTTTTTATAAAGTAATGTCTTCTAATAAAAAGTGATTTACCAAGTAGATTTTCCAAAATGTTCGACCGTTTGTCTAGCGGAGTTGTAATGACTTAATTATGGTTACTCAAACTTGGCCGAAAACCATCCTTAAACTACACTTTGGACTAAAGTACCATACTTAACTTATATTTTCCTTTGTGATCGAGACCTTTAGGATGGAAACTTAAACACTAAAACTTTGAGATAATGATACGAGCTTCCAAAAACCGTTGAGTTTGTTTCCTAACGCTCGACGTGCACCATTTTATGACTAGCTTTTAGAGGCCGTTTTAGTCACTTTTATGGATATTTCAACGACATTATTTTACGACGAAAAGTTATATTCTCTTAATAAATCACTAAATGATTATCGTCGGGTATCATTTCAACATAAATACATGTAAAGTAATTTATAAATTGTCAAGACATTATAAGATTATTTTTCGACGATAAACTTTATTTTCAAAAGTGTACAAGTGGTATGGATATCATATGAGTTTGCATGCACGACATTGTTTCATGACTTATATTAGAGCATATCATTTCTAATAGGTCGCGGTTAGAGTGTTATGCGTCTCATTTCTGCATCCACTCTGTCATCATAACTATTACAACAGGTGAGTAATCACACCCCCTTTTTACCATTTTGCTATATTTTTGGGGCGAAATGCATGAACCATACTTGAATTGAATTGATTCTTACTTTTGTGAACTCTTTGACTTGAACATTTGAATTTGAAACAAATCCTTGAACTTAAATATAAACTTATGACTTGTTTGGACTTATTGAACCGTACGTGTTATGACCTTGACCTAAAGTCTCCCATGTTCGGAGCATCACTATAAAGTCTCCCTTGTTCGGAGCAACCTAAAGCCTCCCCGGTCCGGAGCAGAGTGTCTCACTATGTTACGGAGCGTTCTAAAAAAATTCTCGCCTTATTGGTGGAGTGTGCAAATTCTCCCTTGTTCGGAGTGTTCTTAATTGTATATAATAGTTGTATGATGTACCGTTCGTACATTCGCATTGTTAGTCTCCTATTAGTAGGTAGTATGGATAGCGCTATTAGAGGTCGGCCAACCTCTCGTCCACTATGTTACGGGATGCATATTATTTATTTTAGGGGCTTTGCCTGGCATACATTATTATATACGTGGTACTATATTGTGAATTATTATGGTAACTTATACTCGACTATTAGACACACTATATTTTGTGCAATGGGTTGTGAACACACAGGTTGCAAGTTTTGTATGGGCGGAACTTGGAACTGAGTGGTTTTACAATGCCTTTGCTTTGGGAACTCATTTGACCTCGTGTGCTTGAACATAAACTAGACATACTACTTTTGGCAGTGGGTTGTGAACACACAGGTTGCAAGTTTTGTATGGGCGGAACTTGGAACTGAGTGGATTTACGATGCCTTTGCTTTGTGGACTATTTTCGATGACCAAAACTTTTGTCTCTTCCTTACTAGTTTTCTTATTTTACGAAACGTGTATACTCACCAACTATTTTCATAGTTGACCCGTTTTTCTCTCATGCATTTCAGGTGATCGTTAGTAAGCTTTTCTACCAGGTCTTGCATAATGAAGTTTTTACTTGTCACTACAAATCGTTATGTAATAAAACGAGACATTTTGGAATCTAAACTTTGTAATATATTGGCCGATGATGGCTAAACGGGTATTGTAATGGTGTACTCTTTCTTTTAAATCTTAACGTTGGTATGTTCTATTATCTTGTGTTTATGTTCCCTTCCGTTACACCTCGTGTTTCCGCCTCCGGCGAGGGTGTGACATAAATGGTTTGGACTGGGCATAGTCGGGCCTAGGCCCGGGCTTTTTGAGCTTTTATTTATATTTTTTATAATAATAATATAGTTAATATGGATATATTTGATTGCCATTTGTAAATACATTACTGAAAAATAAAATAAAAAAGGTTACATATTATAAATAAGCACATTAAGTACACAATAAAAGCTTTCTAACAACATAAGTTCAAGTTTTCGGGCTTTTTAACGAGTTTTTTCAGGCTTATTAGCGGGCTTTTTAAATCCCCGAGTTTTTTCGGGCTTTGAGCTTAGCCCGGGCCAGACCAGGCCCGAGCCAGACCGAGCTTCGAGCCAGGCTTTTTCAGACTTTTCCAGACTGAGCCTAGCCCGGCTCGGGCTTTAGCCCATCCGTGTATCTCTAATGTATAGTATCGAGTATCGACCATCAATGAACCTCATGGAGTCCATATGGTTACAAACAAAACACACCTGGTAATAGTCAATAATAGAGGATGAGGCATGAAACAACATACATTACATTTTATCAATAGCCTTTTGACCTAGTGGTTTTTTTACTTCTTATTGGTGCTGCTGGGAAATCTGCACAGATAGGATCGCATACTTGGTCACCCGATGCTATGGAGGGTCCCACTATAGCAAGGTGCTCCCCTTTATTTGACTACCCACCTAAGGCTTTTATTGTTATTACTTTTGCAGGAGCTATGACGTCATTCCTTGCGGCAACCACTGGAATATTACAGAACGATCTAAAGAGGGTCATAGCTTATTCAACTTGCAAATAATTAGGCTATATGATCTTTGCTTGCGGCATCTCTAACTATTCGGTTAGCGTCTTTCACTTAATGAATCACGCCTTTTTCAAAGCATTACTATTCCCGAGTGCGTTCGGTGATTCATGCCATGTCGGATGAGCAAGATATGCGGAAGATGGGGGGGCTTACCTCCTCATTCCCTTTTACCTATGCCATGATGCTCATGGGCAGCTTATCTCTAATTGGATTTCCTTTTCCAACTGGATTTTATTCCAAATATGTGATCTTAGAGCTCGCTTACACTAAGTATACCATCAGTGGGAACTTTGCTTTCTGGTTGGGAAGTGTCTCTGTCCTTTTCACTTCTTATTACTCTTTTCGTTTACTTTTTCTAACATTTCTAGGACCAACTAATTCATTCGGGCGAGACATCTTACGATGTCATGATGCGCCCATTCTTATGGCCATTCCTTTAATACTTCTGGCTCTCGGGAGTCTCTTTGTAGGATACTTAGCCAAAGTGTGACCTGTTAGCCCATAAGTAAGTACTGTGACGAAGCGGTTGTTGCTCACCCGACACGATTGTACGAGGTCACAATTCACCCAACACGATCATTCGGGGCAAAAGCAAGCCTATATTCTGGATTGGATACTGCGCGGATTGGTCAACCGGAATATGGAATAGGAAACTCTCTCCTTTCATAGCTCTCGGGCCTATTCTATTCATTACAGGAGAAAGTCACTATCCTCAGTTGCCTTGTCTCTGCATTTAGTGTCACATTTCTCAAATTCCGGTCATTTCTTAAAACTAAATATGCATCATATTAGTTCATTCATGGCATTCATTTCTCAATTAACGCGTAAATTTTTATATTAAATAAACGTTATCGCGTGAGTTATTATTTTGAATATTTAATCCGTTACTTTCAAAAATGATCCCGACATATTTTTATACTTACATTTAGTTATAAAAACCATATTTTGACTTTACCTAGTGTTTTGAATTTATTTGGTACATAAATCGTTAAAATTAAATTATTACGACACTTTTCTTAAAAATTACTCGGTAATTATTTTATCACTCAAATTTTACAAGGAATACATTTTTACAATTTTTATAATATCATTATACTCTATTTTGATCTATTAAAACTTACTTGTACTTAAAGACTACCATTTACCTTTACATTTATTTAACTTACCTTTTTCTACAAATTAAACACAAACTTATTCAAGTATAGATTTTAAAAAATAACATTGAGAGACAACCCTCCCCAAAACCGCCAAGGGAGGGTGCACTCATAAATGTAGCATGGTTTCCTTAAGACTTTGTCTTCAATAATACATAAGTCTTATTTGATCTTTTTCTCATTCAAAGACTCATAGTTTCAAGTGTTAAACAACAAAATTTCTCTCTTTTTCTTCTTGGCTTCAAGAACCGGTCACACATACAAGAGCAAGGGGATCAAAAGTTTTGCAAAATCAAGTGTTATTTCAACCTAGTTTATATCCTTTTTATGGTTTTGAAATAAAACCAAGGATATTTAAGTTAATCCTTGTTACTTACACCTCTTCATTTCACTAGTAAGCATGTTTTCATCATTTTTTATGTTTCCTCTTTCATTTCATATGTCTCTTATCATTTTGGAGCTTATATGCATGTTATGTTATTTATACCATTTTCTTAAGATTTTAGAGTTATTTATATACTTAAGGTCATCCTATAATTACTCCCATGGTATTCTTTGGTCTTGATGGTGATTAGGAACCCATGACACCCTAAGAAGGTGTATGGTAGGATTAGATTAGTTTCGAGTTGATTTGAAGGGATTAGAATAGGTTTTGTCCGAGTAAAACTATTTTCGATAACTATATTTTATGTTCTGTCCTTAATCCGAATTTCTGGAAAAATCAGCAGATGGTACGAAAGTTTGGCCTTGATTTTTGGAAAATATACTTAAAAACGAATCCGTGGCCGCTTGAACGGATAAAAACGGACTTATAACGAAGCCGTGGTGAATTTTTAAAGTTTGACGACGAAACGTATATTTTCAGAAAATCTCAGCTTGCTGTTTTAATTATTTCGGTCAAAACGAGCCTTAAGCTTCACAAATTATTTCGACTTCTCAAAAATATATTAATTTACTTCGATACGAAGCTAAGGACATATAAAACGTAGAAAACGGATTTAAAACGACAAATATATGCACGCTTTCTATAAAGTTGCAGAAATATTATTTTCTCAAAAACTATATTATTTTTACGCTACAAGTATTTCATTAGTGTAAGGGCTATGTTGGCGGCTGTTTTAACTATGATGCAAAACTTTTCGAACGAAGTGTCTTCTAGTAAAATCAAGTTCACCGGCCATATTTTCTAAAACAAAAAGCTGTTTGTCAAGCGGAGTTGTAGTTAATTATTTACGGATGTTCAAACTTGGCCGAAACTTATTTTCTCGCACACATTCAACAAAATCACCAACTTTAGCCTTTAATATCTTTATGATCGAGACCTTTTGGACGAAAACTCCTGAACTGAAACTTTTAGATATCGATACAAACTTTCCAAAACCGTCGAAGTTCGTTCTCTAACGATCGACGTTACACCGCTTTTACGACTGTTTTTCCGGAGCTATTTTTGTTGATTTCACGATTCTTCCGACGACATTGTTTTGCGACGAAAAGTGGTAATTTCACCAAAAATCATTTTAAAACCATTGTAGGATGACATTTTGACGTAAAAACATGTAAAGTCATTTTTGATTTGGTCGAGACGTCAAAAGAGTATTTTTCGACGACGAGTAATATTTTCAAAAACCGTAAATGGTATAAATTACATACGTAGTGCATGCATAACATTACATTGCAATTCATGACATATCATATCATTGATAATAGGTCCCGGTTGACGCATCATTTTAAACCTCAGTGTACTCACTTTTGTCGTCGCATCTATTCATCAAGTGAGTATTCACAGACTCCCCTTTTTACCGTTTTACTATATTTTGGGGCTGAATGCATGAACCATACTTGAATTAAATTGATTCTTACTTTTGTGAACTCTTTTGACTAGAACTTGTGAACTCGACTTAAATCTTTGAACTTAATTACGAACTTTTGAACGGAACTCTTGAACTTTTGAACTTGACTTAGACTCTTGGATTTAATTACGACATTATGACTTATTTGAACTTATTAAACCGTGCGTGTTATGACCTTGACCTAAAGTCTCCCATGACCGGAGCATCACTATAAATCTCGCCTTATCGGTGGAGTGTGCAAAGTCTCGCCTTATTGGTGGAGCGTTCTCAATAAATCTCGCCTTATTGGTGGAGTGTGCAAAGTCTCGCCTTATTGGTGGAGCGTTCTCAATAAATCTCGCCTTATCGGTGGAGTGTGCAAAGTCTCGCCTTATTGGTGGAGCGTTCTCAATAAATCTCGCCTAGGTGGTCGAGTGACAAAGGAGTCTCCCTTGTTGGAGCAGTGCAAAGTCTCCCATGTTCGGAGCATCTTTAAATTATTATATACTTGGTACTATATTGTGAACTATTTTGACTACTTGAAGCACTATATTTTTGTGCAATGGGTTGTGTACACACAGGTTGCAAGTTTTGTATGGGCGGAATTTGGAACTGAGTGGATACACAATGCCTTTGCTTTGTGGACCATTTTCGTTGACCGAAAGCTTTGATTATTTCTTTCGAGTTTTCTTATTTTGCTAAGCGTGTTTACTCACCAACTATTTTCATAGTTGACCCGTTTTTCTCTCATGCATTTCAGTGATCGTTAGTAAGCTTTTCTATCAGGTCTTGCATAAAGAAGTTTTCACTTGTCACTTCTAGTTGTTATGTAATCAAACGTAATATTTTGGAATCTAAACTTTGTAATATATTTGCCGATGTCGGCTAAACTAGTATTGTAATGGTGTACTTTTTCTTTTAAATATTAACGTTGGTAGGTTCTATTATCTTGTGCTTATGTTCCCTTCCGTTACACCTCGTGTTTCCCTCCGGAGGGTGTGATGATTGGTATCGAGCCATAGGTTATAGAGAATGCCGATTTTTCAAAAATAAAAATCACAGCTATAACCGGAAAAAAATTTATTTTATTTTATTAAACATTGAACATCATCCGAGTCATCTAGTCCTATCGTTGCATCGTTAATCATAAATTATACATAGCCTGATCAACTATGTCTAATTTATGAAGAACCATGCAATGATAAGAGTAGTAGTTTTAAATCATGTTTAGTCAAATCTTTTGAGTCCGGTCACCAAGTTGCATTGGCGGGTGGGTATGCATAGCATGATTTTACGTTCACGTCTACATTACCGTACCTTGTTCATATCTTCTCCTTTCTATCTTTCGACTTGTTAGACACGATGTCTCGTTCTGTCATGTTTCGATCACTATAACACATTACCACCGTTCTGCACCTCATCCGACTTCGTTAGAATGTCGTTTACTCAACCCGATGTTTTGGTCCTCTCAGAGAATCATGGCTACAAGAAACACACGTTCAGGAGGTAACAACAACGGCAACCCAAACAACAATGACAATCCGCACAACAACGCCGCTGAATAGCGGATCTACTCACCCAAATTATAACACACCTCGATGCTAGACGAACCAACAACGGAGAAGGTACTTCAAACACTGGTCAAGGATGCAGCTACAAAACTTTCATGACATGCAAGCCAATGGAATTTCATGGTACCGAGGGTGCCATTGGACTGCTAACCTGGTTCGAGAATGTTGAGTCGAAACTTAGTATCACGAAATGTGCCGAAGGAAACAAGGTTGAGTTCTCTGCTGGTCTACTACAAGGACGAAGCTTTGACCGGTGGAACAACCAACTACGATCGAGGAAGAGAGGCTGCAAATGCATTATCTTGGGAAGCATTCAAGAAACTACTAACCGATGAGTACTTGCAGAAAGGATGAAGTGCGTAAACCGGAAGAAGAATTTTGGAACCACTTGATGGTAGGAGTAGAAATCGACAAGTACACGATCCGGTTCCACGAGTTAACTAGGATGGTTCCTCACATGGTTTCCACTGTGGAGAAGTTGATTGACCGATATATATGGGGATTGATACCGAAAATTAGGAGGGATGTCACTTCGTCAAAACCAACCACTCTGCAAGCCGCTGTGAGTATGGCGTATCGCTTGACAAATGATGTGATCAGTCCGAGAACTAACAAAAGCAAACGACAATGGACGAAAGCGACAGGAGGATCACCAGGAAACCGAGACCGAATCAAGAAAACAAGAGGCGGCGAATAACTCGTAACTATGGGCGACCACCCGTGAGCGCCAGAGGATATGCAGTCCACATCCTTTGTGCACTCAATGTAATTATCATCACCGAGACCGCCGAAAGTGCAACAAATGTGGACAGACGGGCCACTTCTCTCGAAATTGCTCAAACAGAACTGGAAATCAAGGACAGAGAAAAGCATGTTACGAGTGTGGAAGTCTAGATCACCTTCGCAGCACTGCCCAAAGCTGAAAAGAACTCCCAATCAAGGAGGTAATCGTCCCAAACCGGCGTTGGCAATAGATGGCCCACAAGATCAGAACATTGAAATTCCTCCCGCACGTGGTCGAGCATTCTATTTGGGTACCGAGGAGGCCCGCGACGCTTAACGGGTACATTCTTTCGAACAACTACCTTATTTCAGTACGACATAATTTTGAGTGCATAGCTTCCTTCCAATCTTTATCACGATCACGACCTTGATTAATTTGAGACCTATTGATATCGACCTTAGTTGTTATATATTTTGTTGATTGGATTTGATTGTGTAAGCAAATCGAATATCGAGCGAATCTTTCAAAAGACTTCATTCAAGGATTTGGAATCCTACCTTTCTAACAACTTGTTTCCTAGCTCGATCTAGTGACAGTTCTTGTTTGATGAGTTGCGAAAATCAAGCTAAGAGACAAGTTTACTCAAGTCGGTTTAGTTTAATCTCATGACAGTTCTTGTTTGATGAGTTGTGAGATTAGATTATAATCGACAACCTAAAGGTCTTTTGAGAGTTACGTTCGATATTGGGTAAGTTTACCTTATCAAATCTAGTCACGGGCACGTACTTAATTGAATGGGGAACCCGACGCATGGGCATTGATATGTTCATTTAGACCGCTCGTACGATCATGAACTTTTAGAACTCTTGTCGAGGTTCAGACCATAGTATCGTTAATCGAATCATGAGGACATGATTCCGCTGACATGGGAAGAATGTCACATTTCTCAAATTCCGGTCATTTCTTAAAACTAAATATGCATCATATTAGTTCATTCATGGCATTCATTTCTCAATTAACGCGTAAATTTTTATATTAAATAAACGTTATCGCGTGAGTTATTATTTTGAATATTTAATCCGTTACTTTCAAAAATGATCCCGACATATTTTTATACTTACATTTAGTTATAAAAACCATATTTTGACTTTACCTAGTGTTTTGAATTTATTTGGTACATAAATCGTTAAAATTAAATTATTACGACACTTTTCTTAAAAATTACTCGGTAATTATTTTATCACTCAAATTTTACAAGGAATACATTTTTACAATTTTTATAATATCATTATACTCTATTTTGATCTATTAAAACTTACTTGTACTTAAAGACTACCATTTACCTTTACATTTATTTAACTTACCTTTTTCTACAAATTAAACACAAACTTATTCAAGTATAGATTTTAAAAAAAAAAAAATAACATTGAGAGACAACCCTCCCCCAAAAACCGGCCAAGGGGAGGGTGCACTCATAAATGTAGCATGGTTTCCTTAAGACTTTGTCTTCAATAATACATAAGTCTTATTTGATCTTTTTCTCATTCAAAGACTCATAGTTTCAAGTGTTAAACAACAAAATTTCTCTCTTTTTCTTCTTGGCTTCAAGAACCGGTCACACATACAAGAGCAAGGGGATCAAAAGTTTTGCAAAATCAAGTGTTATTTCAACCTAGTTTATATCCTTTTTATGGTTTTGAAATAAAACCAAGGATATTTAAGTTAATCCTTGTTACTTACACCTCTTCATTTCACTAGTAAGCATGTTTTCATCATTTTTATGTTTCCTCTTTCATTTCATATGTCTCTTATCATTTTGGAGCTTATATGCATGTTATGTTATTTATACCATTTTCTTAAGATTTTAGAGTTATTTATATACTTAAGGTCATCCTATAATTACTCCCATGGTATTCTTTGGTCTTGATGGTGATTAGGAACCCATGACACCCTAAGAAGGTGTATGGTAGGATTAGATTAGTTTCGAGTTGATTTGAAGGGATTAGAATAGGTTTTGTCCGTGAAAAACTATTTTCGATAACTATATTTTATGTTCTGTCCTTAATCCGAATTTCTGGAAAAATCAGCAGATGGTACGAAAGTTTGGCCTTGATTTTTGGAAAATATACTTAAAAACGAATCCGTGGCCGCTTGAACGGATAAAAACGGACTTATAACGAAGCCGTGGTGAATTTTTAAAGTTTGACGACGAAACGTATATTTTCAGAAAATCTCAGCTTGCTGTTTTTAATTATTTCGGGTCAAAAACGAGCCTTAAGCTTCACAAATTATTTCGACTTCTCAAAAATATATTAATTTACTTCGATACGAAGCTAAGGACATATAAAACGTAGAAAACGGATTTAAAACGACAAATATATGCACGTTTCTATAAAGTTGCCGTAAATATTATTTTCTGAAAAACTATATTATTTTTACGTTACAAGTATTTCATTAGTTTGTAAGGGCTATGTTGGCGGCTGTTTTTAACTATGATGCAAAACTTTTCGAACGGTGTCTTCTAGTAAAATCAAGTTCACCGGCCATATTTTCTAAAACAAAAAGCTGTTTGTCAAGCGGAGTTGTAGTTAATTATTTACGGATGTTCAAACTTGGCCTAAACTTATTTTCTCGCACACAATTCAACAAAATCCCCAACTTTAGCCTTTAATATCTTTATGATCGAGACCTTTTGGACGAAAACTCCTGAACTGAAACTTTTAGATATCGATACAAACTTTCCAAAACCGTCGAGTTCGTTCTCTAACGATCGACGCATACCGCTTTTACGACTGTTTTTTTCGGAGCTATTTTTGTTGATTTCACGATTTTTCCGACGACATTGTTTTGCGACGAAAAGTGGTAATTTCACCAAAAATCATTTTAAAACCATTGTAGGATGACATTTTGACGTAAAAACATGTAAAGTCATTTTTGATTTGGTCGAGACGTCAAAAGAGTATTTTTCGACGACGAGTAATATTTTCAAAAACCGTAAATGGTATAAATTACATACGTAGTGCATGCATAACATTACATTGCAATTCATGACATATCATATCATTGATAATAGGTCCCAGTTGACGTATCACTTTAAACCTCAGTGTACTCACTTTTGTCGTCGCATCTATTCATCAAGTGAGTAATCACACCCCTTTTTACCGTTTTACTATATTTTGGGGCTGAATGCATGAACCATACTTGAATTAAATTGATTCTTACTTTTGTGAACTCTTTTGACTAGAACTTGTGAACTCGACTTAAATCTTTGAACTTAATTACGAACTTTTGAACGGAACTCTTGAACTTTTGAACTTGACTTAGACTCTTGGATTTAATTACGACATTATGACTTATTTGAACTTATTAAACCGTGCGTGTTATGACCTTGACCTAAAGTCTCCCATGACCGGAGCATCACTATAAATCTCGCCTTATCGGTGGAGTGTGCAAAGTCTCGCCTTATTGGTGGAGCGTTCTCAATAAATCTCGCCTTATTGGTGGAGTGTGCAAAGTCTCGCCTTATTGGTGGAGCGTTCTCAATAAATCTCGCCTTATCGGTGGAGTGTGCAAAGTCTCGCCTTATTGGTGGAGCGTTCTCAATAAATCTCGCCTAGGTGGTCGAGTGACAAAGGAGTCTCCCTTGTTGAGCAAAGGCAAAGTCTCCCATGTACGGAGCATCTTTAAATTATTATATACTTGGTACTATATTGTGAACTATTTTGACTACTTGAAGCACTATATTTTTGTGCAATGGGTTGTGTACACACAGGTTGCAAGTTTTGTATGGCGAATTTGGAACTGAGTGGATACACAATGCCTTTGCTTTGTGGACCATTTTCGTGACCAAAGCTTTGATTATTTCTTACGAGTTTTCTTATTTTGCTAAGCGTGTTTACTCACCAACTATTTTCATAGTTGACCGTTTTCTCTCATGCATTTCGTGTGATCGTTGTAAGCTTTTCTATCGTGTCTTGCATAAAGAAGTTTTCACTTGTCACTTCTAGTTGTTATGTAATCAAACGTAATATTTTGGAATCTAAACTTTGTAATATATTTGCCGATGTCGGCTAAACTAGTATTGTAATGGTGTACTTTTTCTTTTAAATATTAACGTTGGTAGGTTCTATTATCTTGTGCTTATGTTCCCTTCCGTTACACCTCGTGTTTCCGCCTCCGGCGAGGGTGTGACATTTAGCCCCCCCTTTTCGGCCCTAGACTGGGTAGATTCTTTCGATTCTTCAATGAAAGCCTTCATGAAAGCTGCAACAGGATAAAGGATATCCTCTCTTCTCGCTCTGTCTGCTTAATGCCTTCTATTGAATCGATTGGTGCCATTTCTTCTCTTGGAGGCAGGGCAATAGATTCATATTGTCCTTGGCTTGTGAAGGGAATGAGGTAGGGTAGCCAAAGCCCCCAACAAAGGGATAGGGCAATCCTTCCCAAGTAATGCATAAGCAAGATCAGGACTAGAGGGGTGTGAAGAGTAGGGGGATCTCTTGTGCAAAGCAAAGACAGGTATGTGCTAGCAAAGAAGGGAAGTGGCAAGGGATTTCAAAGAAGAAGAAAGAAGAGAAAGTTAGTACACAGAGTCTTCCCCTGCCTAATTGATCTAATGATAAAGAAGTAGGCTAAGTAAAATAAAAAGTGTGTGTAAACAATAAGTAATGACTTGCTTTAAATTCCAATCAAGGGTGTCTAGCCTTATCAGATTCTGCCTTTAAACCTCATTTAATAAGATTTATTTATTTATTTCCAAAGATGCTAACAAGCCATTGCTCTATACTTCTATTGTATGGGTTAATTAAACCCTTATTTTTTCTCTCGTGTGAGGGCTTTATATCTGCTGTTAAATGACTTTACAGAGTTCTAAGGGCGGATTCAAGCCGTAGAAGTGTTCTATTGTATTTTGTAATTTTCACATACATGATTTATTATGCAACAAATTCCATCGTTTGAAACCAATAAATTGGCTAGCTGTGGTACCATCCTATACACGGCACATGGAGCATTACTTCAAATAGCAATAAAGCTTTTTGTTATTTGTTTATTGATGGATTTCTGCTATTATCCAAAACTTACGAATATCTTAACCTCATAAGTTTTACAAGAACAAGCTTCTACTAGTGATTGACTCAATATTTCATGTAGAAAAGATACATGATTCTACATATCATTTATAGTTATCTTCCTACTCGTTGAACCACTGAAGTAGAGAGACTGGATTATGAGGGAATATAGTTAGTGGAAGTGTGTATAGAACGACGAATTATGAGGAATGAAGATACATTATTACTTTTTTTCGTGATAAGTCCGATAGTTAAGCAAGCATTGTATTTTCCAAAGCACGCGGTAGTCCTTTAAAGGGGAACATAAAACTCAATTATTTGTTTCTGAAAATTACAAATCAAAACAAATCCCTCACTTATTAGTTCAATAAGTAGTAGGGCAATGTGTTATGTTTGGTTCCATTTGGTTTTGCTCAAAAGATTGGAAATAATTCACATGACACATTCTCATAGCCATATTTTTCTAGGTTATCAATGATTGGTAGATCAATAATAGACATGTGTAATGTTGCTTCTATGAACACAAAGTCACAAAAACTTTTGTGTGTCAAGTGTCAAGAATATGCATACACATGGGAACATGACTCACATGATCAGCCTTAATAATTCACAAGACCATAACATATCATGTGCATTCACAGCTCATTTAAGTAGGGTCAATTGTCTTTGCATAACTCTCACTTTAGGACATCTTTATGGGGTACCCCTTAAGCCAAACAATTTGTGTCCACTTTTGTGACTTTTTTTCTTAAGTGTTGTGAATAAAACACATGACCCTACATGGCTTGGCTATTCTAATATGGTAACCACGATTAATAAAAAAGTTTATTTGGAATGTTGAATAAATTTGTTTGATAAAATAGGCCTACCCTCCAAAAGGAATGGAATAATTGGGTTAATAGGACAATCACTATGGGCCATTTGTGTTTCTTGAGGTTAATCTTTGGCACTCGTGTAGTTTTGATCAAGGCTGTTTTTGGGGAGCGCAAGCAGTGTTATTGTACAAGATTATCGCTTGATGAGAGCCACAATATGTCATGCACTTCTATTTTTTATTACACACAATATGAGATTTAAGTTTAATTAGTTCATACACTACTGATACATGTATTTTATGTGTGCGCGTTTAAGGATCTCTTTGTGATAAAGATGTGGGACCATTGAAATCCGTAAGACGGACCTGGTTTTGATCATGATGTGATTGCTTGTGCTTCATCTAATTCATTTTAATATGATTAAATTATAGTTGAACTTTATTGTCAAAATATTAGGTACATCAAAATTCAATACTTAGAATTTTATAATATACTTTAACTAGCTTCAAATGAACTGCATGACTTTTCCCTTTTCATGAGGACAACATAAATGCTTTTTTTAAAAAGATTATAACTCACTTGATGCATACTTGTATTTATTTTAATAGATTTATAGATTATTCAACTTTCCAATGTCAAAACGTAATGTTTTTCTTTTCATGCATGTATCAAGAGTTTGCATTAAATTGGCAAAGTAAAGGAACACTTTTGTTTACGAAACTATGTATATAGTAGCAAAATTTGTTAGCTTTTTTCAAAAGCTATACAAGTGATATACTTTAATAGCAATTTCGCCAACCAAACGAAGTACCTACTTCATACAAAAACTCGTGTATAACTTGACGTGATAGAGACGGGGTATTGAATTAGTCAGTGTTATAGACTTGATTCGGTATTTGTAACTAGACTTGGTCACGTTTGGTAATCGACTAGTCGTTATATAACAAAAGGGGCAATTTCATATTTACCCAACTTAAACATGATAATGCCATATTTACCCAAAACATGCTTTAAATGCATTGTACATCACGCATTCAAAAGTTGTATTTTGGGTATATATGACATTTACATGTTTAAATTGGGTAAATATGGAATTATCCCATAACAAAACTACTTGACCCGTCAACTCGTAATAAATTTCGTTTACGACCACATATTTTAAGCTTTAATATATACTAGTTTCGATGACCCATAATTCTTTCAACAAACTGATTTGTAGCATTAGAGAATCGCTTTCTAATAACTACAATTGATTTGGTTGCATAGCAAGATAAATATATAGTTTTTAAAAAATTATGGAGTCGATCTAAGTGTGTGAAGATATTTTCTAATTTTCTAATAGGATTGTTTTAAGTTATTAAGATTTTTAAGTAATAATAGATTCAAGATTACAAAAAGCAACGGTATTATGTAATGGCAATATTATATTGTAGTTTAGTAGGTATACCATGCACCGCTTTTTCTTGTTTTGTCAAGAATTTAGGCAAGGATAACTATTTTTACATGTGTAACGCTTATCATTTGTTTTTAAAAATTGAATCTTTGCAAATTGGATATATCACCATATAAGATTATTTTGTACTATCAATTTGTATAGATATTTATCCATTGTTCAAAGCTATTTGTTTGAGGTACAAATAATTATCTCTAAAGATAACAATACTATTTATTTTTTGTGATTTTAATAAACTTACATAACATTATTGATACACTGACAAAGGCTAAACAAAATATATTAACTTTTAAACGACGATTCATATATGCTAGCCCCTTAAATGGTGCAAGAGCAACATTTTTAAAAATAACATTATACAAATGACAAATTACATGTGTCAAAGCAAAATAAACCAAAACTACAATTACTTGGTCTCTCCTTTCAAAAAATTGTCACGGGTTCCACAACTACTTCATCATTTCTCATATAATTTTGTCATTTGAAACCCGATTTCACCCGTGGTTCAACTGGTTGAACCGTTCGATAAAAATAGGTCGATTTAAACCGAAGTCAAACCGATAGGTTGGGTCGAAAAATGTCAAATTAAACCGGTCACGGGTTTGAAGCGTCCCGGGTCAACCCGATATCGGTTTCAACAGGTCAACCCGGTATCGGTTTCAACGGGTCAACCCGGTATCGGTTTCAATTGGTAGTTTTAATTTGGTAGATGCTTAATTGGTACAATGTGAATAAATTATTGTACTTTTAAGTAATGGGGTGTTTTAATAAGAGTGTTAATTATATTATTTATTTCTTTCTCCATTGACCATGTTTTCAACATTCAACTTTCAACATTTTTCACTTTTTCCACTTTGACCATTTTTCCATTTTATATAGTATAGATGTTTTTGTTCATTATTTATTTTATTTTTTCCTTCTTAAAATTTACATCTTACCTTCTTAAGTACAAGGTCTTGCAAGCTTTTATACAAATTCGTTTTTATTTTTATTTTTACTAGTTTCTAATAAGTCTTTACTTTCTGTTTCTTTTTTATTTATTTTTTTACAAATTTTATTTTTTTGCTTTTTAGTATTTTTTAAAACAGTTTTTATTTTCGTCACTTTTATAAGGTCTATTTTTGTAAAATCGTTTATCGAGTTATAGTTTATCAAAAAGATTGTCAACTCATCAAAAGGCCTAAAGATAATAAAGATAATATGAAATGATTTTTTGTTTCAATGAATTTTTAAATTACTTTATATAAAAGTTGCACGAAGTTTTTATGATGCAGACTAGTGTCAAACATGGTTTGGTGCCACTTTTCATCATTTACTAATATTTTATAACTTTGTAAAGTATAGATCTTTTCTAGTTTCATATTCTCCCTCCGTCCCATATTAAATGTCAAGTTTTGAATTTTCAAGTCTTTCGTTTTTAACTTTGACTAGGGCTGAGCACCGAAGGTTCAAAACCGAACCGGACCGACGAAACCGACCGAACCGACAAAACCACCGACTTTCGTTTCGTTTCATTCGCCCAAACCGACAAAAACATGTCAAAATACACCTAGACCGACAAAACCGAACCGAACCGACGGAATCGAACCGAACCGACAACGTTCGGTTCGGTTTCGGTTCGCGTTTTTTACGGTTTTCGGTCCTCGGTTTTTTCGGTTCGGTTTTTGGCCGACGCTCAGCCCTAACTTTGACCTTAAATATTTTTGCTTGTGTTATATAGTATTTGATAAAAATTATACGTAGTGAAAATACATTTAAAACTTAATGCATTCATATATTGTGCATCAAGTATTATATAACACAAACAAAAATATTTAAGGTCAAAGTTGAGAAAAGATGATTTCGTAAAGTCAAACTGGACATTTAATATGGGACGGAAGGAGTATATGTTTTGGATTGATATCTTTTGAAGTGTGATATATTTTTTCATTGATATCTTTTTAATTTTATATGAACATGATCGGTAATGTTTTTATTTTTGAGTAAAGGTTATATCCGGTGAAATAACATGACCGCTAATGTTCACTCACAATAAAAAAAAAAAATTTGGTCTTTCAGTACGCCTTAATGTTTTTTTTGTGAGCAAATACTACCGGTTATATTCATATGAACTTGAGAGGATCTCAATTTTTTCTCACAACAAAACGAAAAATTGATACTTGTGTAAGTCTAGTCGACCAATTATGTTCATACAAACTTAAAAAATCCTTGTCCGTCTCCTTATCTCAATTTGAAATTTTAATTTATTGCCAAGTCATAAGTATATAAAAGTCTCATAGACACGCCTCATCTAGTCAAAAAATTCGTCAAGTATTAATTGGATCATTAACAAGTGGTGATTAACATGTCGTTCTCATTTGGTCTCGAGTAACAATCAAAGTATACCTTTGCTTGACAAAGTCGGATTTGGTATGCAGGCTAGTTTTGATATTATCTTTGTACTTTTGATTGTGATAAGTCATAACCTTTTGTATGTATGTTATAGAAAATTGCCACATAGGTACAAAATAAATATATTAAGAACACAATTATAATAAAATAACTCGAATGATTTGGTCCTTTAGATCTATGTCATGTCTATGTCAGTGCCTAAATGAATGTGTTTGATGATGAATTAAAAGGTTATCAAGACTTGCTTAAGCTTGAAGACAAATAGATTTTTTGTTTATCCGTAAGGTCTAAGATAAGGTTTTAATTAAATAATTAAATTTGTGTCCAACCACTTGTGTATACACAACTTGTTAATGGAGAATATATCATTGATTTAGCATATAATTTTTTTATACAATTTGCTAATTTTCTTTCCAGAAAAACCCTTTTAGATTGTAGTACATTTAATCTAACACTTTTTGGTAAGTTTTCATTTGTAAAAGGATGATTAAACACTACAAATATTTTTTAAAGTAGATTGAAAATATAATACGTATGTTCAGATCGCAACGCAGTTTCTATCTTTTTAAAAATGTAAGAACCATCCATGTGAGAAACTATCAGTGCGAGTATCGTTTCTGTCTCAAATGACTAAATTACCCCAGAGTAAAATGATTAAGACTCGCTGAAAACAAAGTTATTTTAGCCATTTACTTTGAGACATAGACGATTTTTGTACCAAAAGTTTACCACGTATGCATCACTTACATTTTTTAAAAGGTAAGGCTGCAACTCAAATTAGACATACCATAAGGACTATTTTCACAATTTACTCTATTTTTTAATATGATGATAACGCATATTTACTCAAAACATTTTAACTGCATTGCATGCATTAAAAACTTGTATTTTAAGTATATATGACATTTTCATGTTTAAGTTGGGTAAATATGGAATTATGCCATTTTTTAATATGTTAATAAGCTATTCATGAAAAGTCAATTCTCTATAGATTATAGGAACATAGGATATTTAACATAAACTCTAGTTTATTGGTCCCAAAATCTCTTCAAGTTATATTTGACGCCCTTCATGTTCCACTATAAACCTAAAAGATAACATCTGCCTTTTTTAATATGTAATATGATTCAGACCAACTCATTTCTCAATTATTGGCCTTTTTTTAGCTTTACAAGCCTCCACCTTCTCAGATTCGTTCACTTCCCTAATTATTATATTCACTTACAACTAATCTAGTATTATATTCTTAGTGAGCTTAACATAGAAACAGAAGTTATGCATAAAACATCATTTATTGGTGTTAGACTATTTACATGTAACATAGTATTTAATATATTCATTTAAAATAGACTTCAAAACACCGCAAAAGTGATTTTTGGAAAACTAAGAAGTAGACCCATCACCAGCTCATTAATTCACTACTTATGTGTATCACAAGTATAAGATAAAATGATTTCAGGATATATTTTTGCTAAAAAAACAAGTTTGCTTTTAAAATAAACTTCCTGTACCATATAAGCTTGTAGAAAAAGCTTTGACCTTATAACAAAGATAATTATGAAAAAATAATTTACATAAATACCCTTGTGATTTATATGTGTCATTTGACAATTATAAGTTTTAGATACAATTATTTTGCTAAACATATCATAAAATAAAAATTTCAGCTCCCATAAGCTTTAGATCCAGCTTTAACTCATTTCGCAAAATATATCCTTAAAATAGAGTAAAGCATTTGAGAATAATAGGTGATATTTACATCAATTATTATATATATATATGCATCATTTTATACAAGTTATAAAGCACACTAAACACACTATACAATATTGCATTGTACAGATAATGATGTGTACATTAAAAAAAAGTTGATTTAATATCATCCTTAACCTCATATATGCATTTTTGCCTTATATTTATTACTTTTTTTTATTTATGTGCCATATAAGACATTATAATAAGTGATGAAAAGTAATAAAAGATATAACGATTTGTTAAATTTAAAATATGTGTGAGTCACATTCGATTTACAACCATACACAAATATGTTTTCATAAATCAAAAAATCTTTTCCGGTTTTAGCAATATCCAAGGGCTTACCTGAAAGTTGTATATATTGTCAAATGATGCCCATACTCTCGCAGAAGATTCTTGTGTACCCCTTTTGTCATCCTATCCAGTAAAAAATTTATTCATGTGAGTCCACGTCTTGCAAAAGTTGAAATATACAAAATTTAACATGGAGATATATTATTAAGTGTTATAGAAGCTCTAAGACCACCACTTTAACCCACTTGATCCCATGTCTTTTTATAGCAAACGATATCGACCCATTCCAACCCATATATTGTTATGTACCTAAGCTTGGTCCAGATAGTAAGAGCATCCAAGTAATAATATTTTATCCTTCAACTCTCCTGTATATGTATAAGTAACAACCCGATAATCCAAATATGAAAACAATAAATGAGTCTTTGCTAACTCATTTATTCCATTAAGCACCTAAAAGGTTAATTAGACTAAAACCGATAATGTAAACATGTTCGATTAATGTATGAAAGAAAGAATGAGAAAATTCGTCAATCATTGAAAATTCGTCCCCATAATCGGTTGTCTTGAATAGCAAATGATGTGTGTGAGCGGCAATCGATTTAATACCCAATGCCCATGTCGTACACACCTAAGAGTTCATAGAAAATAAATATGCATGTATCTTCTTCTCCAATGGGTAGATAGTGTTGGAGAGCAAAGCTATGCAGTTTAACGCAAACACTTGAGTACTTCATGTTCATTCCGTAAACATCTATATATGAAAACAATAAATAAAATCAAAATCAAATTCAAAAGAGTTTGTTGATAAGAGTATACATATTTTAAAGTATGGTATGAAACATGTCATTTATATAGTTGAACACGTGTTCTAACAATGATCATAAACCTTTAAATACTTCTTAGAAATGTTTGATATCTTGCTCAATTGTAGCAATAATGGTTATTTTAAATGAATCATGTTTTATAGGTTTATGGTTAGTGTTAAAATAACTATTGGGTAATGGGTAAAACATGTAATGTTTGGTATACGTCATAATTGCTTATAGATAGTGAAATTCACATGTTGTTAAAGAAATTATTCATTAAAAAGTTGAGTGGGTGAAGAAAGTAATACACGAAAATGAATTATATAAGTTCAAATTTACAACTCTTAATTTGGAGTTCTTGCAGCTCTTAATTTGGAGTATTTTTTTAAATACATAATTAACTTACATGCAACTCTTACAATAAGTAACTTAAAACAAATAAAACAAATCGCTTGTTCTTTCTAATTTTGGCGGGATAAAGTATTAGCGGTCAAGTAAAATTAGAGTTCTTATCAATTGCTATATAAGATAATTAAAGGAAACATACATTCGCAATAAACCCCAAAATCCGTTCTAAAAGAACCAACAAAAAAACATATAATTCCTCAATAATATTATTGAGGAATACTTGTATGAAAAATGACACACAAAGAAATTTAATAATATGAATGAAGTGAAAAATTAAACAGAGAGAGAACATTAGCTCCATAAACATCAATGCAGTCACAAAATTATGAACTTAACACTAAAATAATAAATTAAACGTGAAAAATCAGCTTAAAATTTAAAGATATAGGCTGACATTTAGCAAAAGTTTATACGAACTTTAATATTAAAAGCACTTATTGATGATTAGTAACTTGCCAATTGGTGGACAACCTTGCATTTACAAAAATATAATATTATTGGTTTCTTAATCTTATATTATATTATGCATATCCATATCAGATTTTTAATATAGAAACTAATAGAAACTTATCAACTAAGCCTAATAAAAACTTACTTGCCATGAGTCTTTTTATCAATAACGTGGAAAACCTTTATAGAAACAACAATTTGAATTAATAAACCACACTATTAATCTATATGGAAACCTGCACATTTTCGTATTTTAATGTTTCTAAAAAAATTGTATAGACATAGAATATTACTACCCTTCATATTGTCCATCACTTCCAATACTGTGCATTTGTGGCTGTTTTTTATCGTTGATTAGTGTCAACCGCTACTCCAAGTAGCAAGTCTCTTCCACGTATATCTCCAATGACTTTGAAAAATGATAAATATGCAAAATTTTAACTTTTTTATGCACACTGCCATTAACACCAATCTCGCTGATTGAAAGGCCCTCTAATCTTTGCTTTTAACCAAACCAAACCAAACCAAACCCAACCCTTTATACCACGTACCATACTTTTATAATGGATTACTGGTGGCAGCCCCTTCAAGAATATTATACAAAACCAAACCCTTTAGAAGATCCTTTAGTACTCTATATCCATAAAAAGTCAATGAAATCCAATAGGGAGAAAATTAATCCCCTTGTGGCAACAGAGGTTCACCTGCATAAGACGCCTAACAAAACACCTAAATTATATCATTTAACTCTAAAGTCTAAATCTTATACAACCATCAACCCGAACCATGGTACTTTGTCGGTTTTTAAAACTGATGGACAAACTCATGAGGTTATTCAAAGTACCTGAGAGTGTTGCAGAACAAAGTGTGATCCAAACTAACCAAATAAACTGATTAATGCTCAACCATGAACTCGGATAAAGTAGATTCTTGGGATTCGTTTGACACGTTGACTTCCTTTTTTTAAAAGTAAAACACACTACACTAAATATGAATCATCATTATACTACGATCTCATATTTAGGTGGCGAATTATTTTCATTAGGTAAGTCTCGTTGAATTGTAGTGATCGATACTCATACTTCTGCACACGTAAACATAATAATGTGTACAGCTTACTTGCTCATCAACAGTTATAGCATCAAACTAAGTGGATGATTGGTAGTGTTCAATCACAGTGGAACTATTTCCAGGTTTTTTTTACAGACTAACATTGTAAAAAAGTGCAATAAGCAAAACTCGAACAAATAATCATTCAAGCATACCTGAACAAAGGATACCAACTATCTTCTAACTAATCTTAAACTAAAAAAAATGTATATCATGTTTTCAAATCCAGTACATTAACCAACCAAAAGATCATGATGCTGCCTACGTCAATATCGATGCAAATATCTCTTTGTTGGATGGTAGCTTATCTCTATCTGCTGATGGAGCACTCATTTTTGCATCAACTATAATCTGAAAAGAATTTTGTATAAAGCAACATATTTTTTTAGTACCAAACATCCAAATGAATGAGAAAATGGCAATTTTGACCCAATTAGTTACAAATGGCGAGTCTGCATTATGCTTCATTTCTAATGTTCCAAACGGGTAGTATTAAAAGATCTAGCTTAAAAGGAAACATATAAAATGGTCAAACATGTCAAACAGTCAAGTGTGTGTTTTATGCTTACATATTGGCGTACAACGAAATGCACCAACTCATGTGAACCCATATTAAAATACCCATTTTGACCCAATACCCTGCCCACCGCCGACCTATCAATTTCTTCACCTGTAGGCATAACACGTAAAATCAGAGCATGCAATCATGGAATCGGTCATACCTTGTTTAGCTTGGCGGTAGGTGCAAGTTTCTCAGATGATAATAAACCATGGGCTTCAATTTTAGTGGGTGCTTCACTTCCATCAAGGATCAAGTCATCTTTGCTAACATCTATCCCATGGAATGCAATCTACAAACAACATAGAACATTACGGAAACCCATAGTTGGTTTTTAAAGCAGCTTTTAAGCAAAATTTAGAAACCATAACATGTATTAGTCGTGGCACTAAGATATAATTAGGTTAAACTAAATTGATTATTTGAGTTTATAAATAGCTGTTATAAACTGATTAGTTGGTTCTTAAATAAGTTTTTAACCAAAATTTAAAAGCCATGACACATCTATAAACAAAATATCTCAAGAGGAGTTTCTAACCTCACTTATGTTATTCCGATTTATTATTTTGGTTGTAGCATATGCAAAAGTTCCATAGGTGGTTTTGCATGATCCTAAAAATATAAAAGTATCGATAAATAAAAATAAAGAATATGAATGTGATACTCATACCCCTTTATTTAAGATAAATAGAAATACATTCACTTGTGAGGTAGTATATAATGAACACACCTCAATGTATGAAACCATGGATGCCATTTGACCCTCAACTCTTCATGTAGCTTCTTCAATTTCAACCGCTTCAGTCCACTTGTACCATTGATGTCATTAGCGGTATCATCACCCATCAACTCTTAATGTAGCTTCTTAATGGGGGCATTGTCAGTAACACCTGCTTTCCTTTTCTTGTTAACTTTGGGCGGTTTTGCAACAACTTCACTCTTATCATTTACCTTCATAGCTTCAGATTTAGCAACTTCCTTGACAGCTTCATCTTTAACAGCTTCTTGACGATTCATTTTTATCGCTTGCTTGACAACTTCATTGGTGAATCATCAAAGATCGTAATCCATATCTTTAACCTCGTCTCTGGCGCCACATCATCGTTTTCCTCTTTAACGTCATCCGTGTTCTCATCTGTTTTCAACATTTCTTCTTCTGAAGTTGAGTTTTCTTCCATTTCTTTAGTTTGCCTTTGAAGTGATTCAATCACACTCATCAATTCTCTGTTCACCTGTCAAAAAAGAATAAACAGACAAACCTGTTATCTAAGACTGTTGCATTGCTTTAAATATATTATCAAGAAGCACAGTAAGAAATCTGGGAGAGAGTTTAGCTGGTCATTTATGCAGGGAGATAATGAACAAATAGTCTTCATAAAAAAATTACTCGACTACCTTTTGGCAGAGTGGGGAGAAACTCTAAGACAATTGGTGCACACACAAAACCATTCGGACTAATATAAACACCACATTAATATCCATATAATTCATATTTCTAGTGGTAAATCTTGGCTATATGGTTGATATGGGGATGGGGGAGAGATCCAACTTCAAGAATACATAAAAATAGTTAACAGGATTAACTACCTTAGATTTCAACATGTATCCCTATTCATGCTCTTTGATTATGTTACAATGTTAAAATATATTATCATATGTTCTTAGTAGTAAAGTCTTCAACACGTATCCCTAGTGATTTGTAGTAGCTAAAACTCACTTGGATAATAGCGACTCCACCGGATAATTTTGCGATTCGTGCATTTAACTTTTCTTTTTCACAATCAAATGTTACTGCCTGCAAGATAAAGTTGAAGTTATTGTCGCTATTAGCTCGAGAAAAAAGACCCTATTAGAAATGGATATGAAAAAGAGTTCTATAGAATTACACCTCAACCAGTTTTTTGATTTTTGCGACCCGTTTGTTGATCAACTCTCCTCGGTGCTGCCATCATCAACAACGTGTGGTATCATTTGTGAGTACCACATTTGCGCAAGTACTAAAACCTCACTCCCAAATTCTCAAGGGTTAACCCTACCTCCTTTCTTATTAGAGTTCTTGAATAAATACGTAAGAAAAAGATTATAAAAAAGAACACTCGTGAACTTAACGGAGGACACTTTGTGCGACTTTCAACTATTTAATTTGATGCCCATTAGAAAAGACATAACCCAAATTAACCCATTCACAAATAAATTTTTCCAAATCGCCATTCACAAATAATTTGATGTCCTTCTTCATGAGTACTATCAATATGACTTCTCGAATAGCTTCCAACTCAGACAAAAGGCTTTGAAAAACTTGTATCTTCAGCAGTTTAATGACATTGAGTTATTAGACACGTATTAGCATTTGGATCAATGTGAAAAAAATAAAAAATAATAAACAATCAAACTGTTTTCAGCACACATTAAACAAAGCATTTCACCTATTTCATTTTTGCAGTTTTAGTAAGAATGATTTTTTGTGTAAGGAACTCAATATTTATGTTTTACATATACTTCAAGGCATCTTATAATAATATCTATGACTGTAACAATCAAAATGGGCAATAACCTGACCAAGATGGGTAAGAATCGATCCAAGAATCAAAATGGGTAATAAAAGTTTTACTCGTCCTACATTCTTATTCTATTACCAAGCACCACTTAAAGGGTGACAATCCAGAAAAAATATGTCAATTATGCATTTTATCAAACACCTTATGCACACTCACAATTATTTTTTCAAATACACAATAAAAGATAAAGGCACATACCTTTTGAGTTGGTTGAATTGATGGATTCATGAAAGTTTTAACACCTAATCAGAAAACTAAAAATAAAAGAAGAAAACAATCATAAAAGTTAAAATAGCAAACTACAGTGAGACACACCTCATGATTTGCAAGAAGAAACGAAAATTATCCCTGAAAAGGCAAAACAGATTTATAGTTTACACATAAGATTTGAATTAATCGAAAACTTAACTAAGTCAAATTAACACAATATATGAAAATCATTACCTGAAAGGCTGAAACATGAATGCAATTAAAGTTGCAAATATGAAAATCATTGAAATTTGTTATAATCATCCAAAAAAACAGCTTCCTCCAAATATTTTTACCCATCTAAAATAAAGGGCCAAGTTTTTACCATTGAAGCTGCACATATAGAAATCATCTAAAATAAAGGGCCAAGTTTTTACCATTGAAGCTGCACATATAGAAATCACTTAAATCTGTTACAATCATCCAAAAAAACATTTTACTCATAATCATACTTTTAATATTTGTTTGTCTGCCAACTTCAAATGATCGGCAACAAAAAAAATCGAATCCCAAAACGTCTATGATCGGTTTTAAAAAATGATACTTACCAATTCTTCCATCATTGGTATGAAACACTACCTTCTAAAGTGTGTTTAGAAGAGAAACTATATCCATGCAACTCCAACCGAACATAAAAGTCTGCACAATAAAACAAATGGACTCAAAACAAAACATAATTAAACAAAAGTGACACAGGTGGTGTTTTGGTTACAATATCTCCTGTTCAATTTTCAAAAAGATTATAGATATATTCCTTTATAAAAATATATTTAAACAAACAAATCACAAACGTATTATAATTGAATCCGCAAAAAAAAAAAAAAAAAAAAAAAAACGCATTGATTGCCAATTAGTAAAATCCCCAATTCTTTTCACAGGGTTAAGGTTGATGATAATGATTGAATCAAATATAAATTAGCACCAAAGATATTTGACAGCCAAAATCATGAATCCTAAAACAAAACCTGCAAAAAAAACAAAAAAAAAAAAGCCATAAGAAGAACATGATTAAAAATATTAGTATCCAATCAAAACTCACATCAGAAATAACAAAAATAGATGAATTGATGGTGGCGTTACAATCTTGATGAGAAAGAATGAGAATGAGCTGATTAAATGGATCGAAACCGTGTAGAGGAAGAATGAATTGTAAGGCAACATTGAAAATATTAGTGAGTTTCTACAATATTGGTGTAGAGGAAGTGTGTAGAGGAAGGGTTCTATAATATTGGTGCAGAGAAGAGTTGTACCAAGACTCTAAATAAGGAAGTGCATTAAACGAATTTTTAATGCTGGTAGCTTAGTAGGCTTGTACAAAAGCTTATTTTATTATATATAATAATAGATTTGGGTTTTTCTATTATGCTACTATGACACATGATAATAAGTGAAAAAGTTACATAAAAGTACATGACGATTCAAAAAAATACATTTTATATATGTACTTATTTCCTTTTTTGTGGATCCCCATGTATTTTTATGTATTTTTTTCACTTCTTATCATGTGCCCTAGGGCACATAATAGAAAAACCCTTAGGGGGCGTTTAATTTGAAATTCCGGAATTTTAATTTCTAGAAAATTTAAATTCTTGGGAATTTAAAATTCCGGAATTTAAAATACCTCCACACGTTTGGTTGACAGAAATTTAAAAATATTTTTCATTTTTAATATAAATTTCATAAATATTCTATTTAAAAGTTTATAAAAAAAAAATTATAAAAAAATTGATAAAAATTTTTTATAAAAACTTTATAAAAAATTTATAAAAATTTATAAAAAAGTTTATAAAAATTTAGAAAAAAAATTATAAAAATTTATAAAAGTTATAAAATTTTTTATAAAAAGTTTATAAAAAAAGTTTATCAAAAATTTATAAAAAAGTTTATAAATAAAATTTATAAAAAAAGTTTATAAAAAATTTATAAAAAAAAGTTTATAAAAATTTATAAAAAAATTTATAAAAATTATAAAAAAGTTTATAAAAAAGTTTATTAAAATTTATAAAAATTAAAAAAAAAAGTTTATAAAAAAAAATCATAAATATTCCATTTAAAAGTTTATAAAAAACAATAAGAAAAAAAATTTATAAAAAAAATTTCCTAAGTAAATTAAAATTCTTCACTTTTTGGAGGCATTTTAATTCTCTTCATTTTGGGAATTCATAAAATTGTAAATTACTTCATTTGAGTTACCAAACATGGTATTTGAAGAAAATTAAATTGCAAATGCCCCCAATATACCCCAATATCCCCCAACCAAACGGCCCCTTATTATTTATATCAACTTTACAAGATCTCAATCATTTTACTTCTTTAAAAAAAAAATCATAAATGAAGAAAGTTTACATTTACAAATTACTATATATATTAAAAGGCGAGGAAGAAAACAGTAACAAGCCAACACATTAAATGCAAACTTTTTCAACTCTAAGAAATAGTCCTTTATGTTTAAGTGGCGCTGCAAAATTAGTCATGCTGCATTAATTGCTATCTATAGCAATCGGTAAAATAGTCTCTACGCTAGGTTTAAGCGACGCCAGCAAAGCAGTCTCCGTAATTAATTGCTAACTATAGCAACTTGGCAAAATTTGTCCCTAAGGTTTAAGTGTCGCTACAAAGCAGTTCTTTCAGTTCAATCACGCCGATCGCATTGCGTCAGCTCCCACACTCGTTTACAACTACAAAACAACATGTACAAAGATAGACCCACAAAACCAGCTCACATTATCAGAAACACAACTGTAGCATCAGCAGCATTTACTGACCCACAGAGTACAACACATCAATACACATATTCAATTCCTCATCAACATCTTAAAAGCACATTTTAGTCATTTCACACTCAACGGTCTTTTCACAAAACCACCATTTGATCACCTCGAAAAACACCATTCCTCTTGTTTAATAAATGTCCCATAAAAAAAAAACCAAAACATTTTTATATTTTTCCTATATTAAAAAATTTTCATTTTCAGTTTTATATTCTCTATAGAAAACGTTATACCAACAAACCCACAACCCATCTTCTTCCTCAACCATAACAGAAAGCTTCATTTCAACAAATTTTTATAAAACTTTTTTTTTATAAAATGGCAATGAAGAACAAGAGAGGATTTTATGTCAAGATGAAACTACTCAAAATGAAGAATAATAAAAATGAGAAGCCATTTTTGTTAAGGCATTTTAAATGGGTGTTATGGTTTTCATTATCTTTTTATTTCTTTGTTAGGTTCTTGAATAATCATGAACCTAGTACTAGCTCGTTGAAGACTACGTTTTTGGTTAATCATTCGTCTCATCGTGCTCTTTCTGAATCGGTTTTACAACACCCCAAAGTTGATCAAGGTTTGTTTTGGCTTATATAGCTGGCTTATGGCTTATTTGGTTATATATGAGGGTTTGTTTTGGCTTATATAGCTGGTTTATGGCGTATTTGGTTTTTGGCTTATGTTTTGTAAGCTTATTTTTTGTTGGCTTATTTTGAAACTTTTCGGCTTAGATAAGTTTGTCGTAATAAACTTATACTCTATATAAGCCGAAAAGTTTCGAAATAAGCCACAAAAAGTGAGCTTATAAAACATAAACCCAAAACCAAATAAGCCATAAGCCGGCTAAATAAGCCGAAATAAACATCATATGTGCTTATTTTTTTGTAAGCCCATTTTTCCGGCTTTTTTCTGAGTAGTGTTATACACCAAAAAGCCGAAAAAATAGGCTTATGAAAATAAGCATAACAAATTTTGCTTATGAGAAAATGGGCTTATGAAAAATAAGCAGAAAATAAGTTGATATTAATATGATGTAATATTGCAGGTATGCTGAACGGACTCAAGGTGTATGTATACGAGCTCCCGTCAAAATATAACACGGATTGGTTATCTAATAAAAGATGTAGCAACCATTTATTTGCATCAGAAGTTGCTATACATAATGCATTGATAAAAAGTGATGTGAGGACATTTGATCCATCACAGGCTGATTTTTTCTTTGTTCCGGTTTATGTTTCGTGTAATTTTAGTACTGTTAATGGTTTTCCCGCCATTGGGCATGCTCGGGGGCTTTTATCGTCTGCGGTAGAGCTTATTTCGAAGGATTTGCCGTTTTGGAATAGGAGTGATGGGTCGGATCACGTGTTTGTTGCTTCTCATGATTATGGAGCTTGTTTTCATGCCATGGTGAGCTATTTGTTATTTGTTGACTTAGGCGTTTGGTTTAGCTTATTTAGTTAGCTTCAGGCTTATTGAAATTTGGAAAAGCCGATAAATAAATTGTGTTGCTGTTTATGAGCTTATCAACTTGAGCTCGTAAACCCTAGAAGTTGGCTAACCAAAGCCCCTAAGTTGATTTTTATAGTCAAAATCTGATTATAGATTATTGATGTTGGAAACATTTTTTTTGTATGAATTAGGAGGATCGAGCTGTTGCGGATGGTATACCGGAGTTTATGAGGAATTCGATTATATTACAAACGTTTGGTGTAAAATACCAACACCCATGTCAAAAAGTGGATAGTATAGTTATCCCTCCATACATTTCACCGGGAAGTGTCGAGTCAACGTTATCAAAGTCACCGATTGATGGGCAACGGGATATTTTTGTGTTTTTCCGAGGGAAATTGGAAGTTCATCCGAAGAACGTTAGTGGACGTTTCTATAGCAAGTAAGTAATGACTTGTATTGTTTCTAATAATTTTGGAATTGCTTATTATATCTAGTTGTATGTTTGTTGCAAACATATAAGGGGTGATTGTGATTGCTTTTCCTTAAAACTTAAGCACATCGAACTCGCTTTTTCGAAATAAAATAAAAACTAAAATAAACTTTTGACGCCAACGCTCAAAAAGTGCTTATCTGCTTTCGAAAATGATCACATAAACCCTTAAATAAGCTATCTCAATCACCCTTTAAGTTGTTTGACAATGAGACTCTTATGCAACTTGGCAACTTGCAATATCTGATTATTTGTAAATGAAGTAAGTCGATATTATCGCTACTAAAAGTACAAATTAGTAATTTGTACATTTTGTTGCGTAGGCGTGTAAGGACAGAGATACTACGAAAATATGGAAACGACCCACGGTTCTACTTAAAGAGACATCGTTATACTGGTTACCAATCTGAAATTGTTCGATCAGTATTTTGTTTGTGTCCGTTAGGGTGGGCACCTTGGAGTCCGAGGTTAGTAGAATCGGTTGCTCTAGGTTGTGTTCCAGTTATCATAGCAGACGGCATCCAGTTGCCTTTTGAGTCCACAATACCGTGGTCGGATATATCATTAACCGTGAGGGAAAAGGATGTGGCAAAACTCGGCAAAGTACTTGACAAGGTGGCTTCGACAAACTTATCCGTGATTCAACGAAACTTGTGGGACCCGAAACTCCGCCGGGCCCTTCTTTTTAATGATGACGTGGCAACCGGTGATGCCACATGGGAGGTCCTTGTGGCTTTGTCTAAGAAACTTGGTAGGTCTCATAGGAGGTCAAGAGTTGCAGACGAATGATTTATTGACACGTGGCAGGTATTTTTCGACGACTATTTTCCAGCTAATATGTTGTGTTCCGACGTGGCATTTGTAAAGATGAGTTGGCATATGGTGATTGGTCGATAATGCATTGGTGGGACCCATTTGGGGTGATAAATACATGTAGAAAATTGTGTTGGATAAAGATGGAGTGGTCCTCATGATAGTGTAGATCTATCTGTGATTGATGGTTGTTTTGGGTCATTTTGGTTATTAGATATGGACACATAGGTCCTTGTAAATGTATATATATCGCATTTATCGAGCAATGAAATTGATATGAAATACACATAATCCAGTTTACACAGTTGTCGGATTGTTGTATTTGATTTTTGTTGAAGCAAACTACTAAGTGTGGAGGCTAACTTGCTTGAGGTCGAGGAATAAATGAGAGTGAGGTTGCGAGGGTGATAAATTGTGAAGCCTTGGATGATTTCCGAAGAATGGATATTGGAGAATGCAGAAATGCAGCATTTTCAGTACCTATGCGTAAAACCTGGTCTAACGAGTATTCAACTAATAAGATTTCTTTAAGCTTCTCACACGTGAACTCGAAGGAGCACCCATAAAAACCATTTGAAAGTAAGTATTCTGAATAACTTGATTCATTTTATTTTGTTGTCATCATAATTCATATTCTTATTTCGCATACTTGTACATAAATAAATAACACGCTTACAAGGTTGCCTACACAATGTGTGTAATGTGCACTCTTGCATACTTCTATGCAAAAGCCGTATGATGCTATTAGTCCGATTTTTCACTAGCTTGAATGTTTAATATGCGTGTTGTCTACTCCACATTGCGTCAATAGTCTTGACCCTCAATTTTCACCACCCTGGGCGTCGTCACTTCCTACTCGCAAAGCTTATGGCTACCCGTCGCGACTTACCACCCTACATTATATGTACATCTTATAAACAATGGAAAAGTAGAAAGGGCAAAGTTGACATATATGAAATGAAAAAGGGTATTTGATTGCAAGCCTTAACAAGCTAGTTTTTTGGCGGGAAAAATTGGGACTAATGTTGTAGAAGCTAGTAACTAAAAGGGTGAAATATGTCAAAAGCTAGTAATAGAAAGGATCGATAATGTTGGGAAACGTGGGGAGCACGTGAAGACATGAAAAAGGTTAAATATGTGTGTCAGAAGTCAGAAAGAAATAATAAATGAGATAAAAATAGGGAGTGGTGGAGACAGAGGTGGTGTTGGATTTCAACGGTCACGGCTTCTTGGTGTTCGAGTTAAATACCAACGTACTAATCATTAATTTTTCACACTTTTTAATTGGATCCATTTTCATTGTTTAATGTGAGATGTTAGGAGTTCCTTGTATCAACTTGATGCCTGGTTAAAGAATAGGTGAAATGTCGTTGAATCTATAAATTTGAGGTATATAACTATAGGGAAAACGATGCCTATATTATAATGTAGGCAATTTTTTACATTTTTTTTGAAAAAACTGAGAAAAACATATATCAGAGACTTACTGCAGAAACTAAACTGTACTTTAGATGCAACTTTATTTTTTTAGATGCATCATAACATTTTTTATAGCATAAAAAGTATATGCATATACATATATTAGATGCATTTCATCAAGTCATGCAAATTTTATGTATTTTTTTTGTATTGTGTGCGTTAAATCTGTTGCTATTACTATTTTTTTAATCTTTTTCACATCAAAATCAGTTTTGAAACTAGTTAAGATGCATTTAAATGAATAGATATTCTTCTAATTCAAGTCGATGCATTTTAAATGCCCTATTATTGATATTTCTTATCATTCTTATTTTATTTTTCTTCATACCATTATTGGTCGTTTCATGAGTGCCATGTACATCTATACCTTTTAAGAATCAAGCGTTCTCACGTTTAGTTGAGAGTAGTCATAAAATCGTTCAAGTATGCCCTAAAATAAAAATGTATATCTCATGTACATTTTTATAAATGAAATATACTTTCTGTATTCCTTAATAACATTAAAAAATAAAAGATAATAATTAAATTTTAACAATTCAAGGTAAAAATATAGACGAACCAACATTTTGATTATTATTGTATTCGTGGGGATCTCAATGATGGTTTGTTGCAAGAGGTCTTTAAATGCATGTTCTTGAACTTTGTCACTTGGTAACATATATATTTCTGGAAAATACCCCAAAGACCACTTGACGAAATCGTTTCACACAAAATCTATTTAATCTAGTTTAACTCTTTCATTAAACAATGTATGAGGATATTAGGATCCGATGCTGGCAACTCATGGCGAATCTCAACCAAGGGGTTTCAAGTGGTTTCGCGGGAGCCCCATGAACTTTTGCCGGGGTGTAAATTTTTGTCAAAAATATTGATATTTTTAATGAATCTGGTCCTTAAATTTCGTGTCATATATTTTGTTTAGTTTATTCATTAGATTGTCCGAAAGAAAATTGTGAACCTGGTCGCTTATACACCTGGGTTCGCCCGTGCTTGAGATTAACATTAATCAAGATAGGAAACAATTATGAAAATATGGTATCACTCAAAGACAATAAATTATGTTGGACATCTCTCCAAAGTATGCTTTTAGCAATCAAGTTAGTCTTGACATCTAAAGATAGACAATAAGCATGTCTACAATCACATTTCTAACATCATATTGTATAACAGCATAACCATTACATTAGAAATGTAGGTACTAAGGCAAAGGGTCGAGAAACTCAACGACGTTATTCTTGAACAATTTGGGGCCAGAGGTGTTAGAATTTGGTATCTGTGGAACAGTTTGTCTCCTCAACCTCTTATCCATCATGGTGTTTGGCCTACCTACTGGCCTACTGTTTTCATTTGTTGGGCCTTTTGTTTGCTGTCGAGCCCTATTGTTGTTATCAGGTTGTTGGCTATGAGGCAGGCTGAGTCATTAATTAAGGCTGCTAAATTGGACCCTGCAAAGAATTTTTACTGGGCTTTGTTTTATGTGATGTTTATGGGGACACCAGTTTACTTGATTGTTTTGTTCAAAAAAAAAATAAAGAAAAAACCATGAGGTAAGAATGATGCGGGTTGATAAACCGCATTCGCAATTTCAGTTTTAAGAAAATGAGAATCTACAACGGAACGATTTTGTGGTTTCGATTTTTGACGGTTTCGGGTTGGTTTTTGCGGTTTTCTTTTTGAAATTATATTTATATATATATATATTTATTATGGAATAAATATATCATAAGGTTGGGTTGAAGCATATATACAAATGTTATGTATTAGTATGAAATTGTAAATTTATACAATAGTAAAACTCAAATAAGATAAAAAATTTAAAAACTTTGATGAAAAATTGAAACAAAAATAAAATTATACAACCTAAAAACTCAGATAATAATTAACCAATAAAATGTGTTTGAAATAACTAACAATGAAAGTATAAACAAAAATATTTTATCAGACAAAAATTATGAAATTTAGTGGGTTTATTTAAAAATAAACAAATAAATAAATAAAATATCTGAATATGACGGAGTGGTTCGGGGCGGTTTTTTGGTAGAAACCAAAACCGCACCGCAAAATGCGATTTTTTTTTATCGGTTTTTGCGGTTTGCAGTTTACTGTAGGGGTGTTCATCGGTTCGGTTATCGGGTTATTCAGTGTATTCGGTTCGGTTAATTCGGTTATTTTTTTTTCTGGGTCAAATCGAAAACCGAACCGAACCGAATTCAAATTTGACTCAACCGAACCGAAAACCGAACAGAATAACTGAAAAACGAACCCCTATAACCGAATAACCCGAATTACATAATTTTAATTATTTTTTTATTTAATTATATATATTTTCAGTACAAAATTTATTTTCAAACTTAAATAATGATATATTTATACTAAAAAAGAGTTTAAATTTTTTTTTTTCATATAAATACATAGAAATATATTTATAAGAATTTGGTTTTTGGTTCTATTTTCGGTTTTCATTGCGATAACCATATCCAAACCGACAACTGAATATTTAGTTCGGTTCAGTTCAGTTTTGATTTTTGGTTACTGTGAATATTACCCGATCCGTGAACACCCTAGTTTACTGTGTGTTTCCTTTTCACCCCTACCTGACTTAACCTGGTATATGAGTAACGGTCAAAGTTAGATTTCAATTACATGCAATCTGGCTAACCCAAACCAAGTAACCCGATCTATGTGAGCCGAGTGACACCCCTTCTCGAAGAGAAAAGTAATTCGATTTTAAGACATAGAAGCTAGATTTTACAAATGTTACTCCATCTATCTCAAAACAATTGTCATGTTTTAACTTTTTTATTTTAGCTTTCGTGATATAAACATGTAAAGAATTTAAACGCATAGTGCTTTCATTAGTTCTACTCGCTTTCTCTCACTATAATGTAACTATCCACCACATCAAACAAAAGTTTGATTAACATCAATTGCTATTAATGTTGTGGACCTTTTGGTCCATTAAAATTTAATACTTCATTACCATAAAGTTAGAAAAATAAAAGTATTACGTCTGTTTTCAAAAATTAAAATTAATAGAAAACCATCAAGTTAATGTTAAACACATCACAAAAGAAATCAAATTTGTGAATGGAAAAACATGTTACAAGTCATCTACAAGTCAGAATGTTTTTTTACGAGTTGATCTGTACAAGAACTAACTAACTGCGTCGCGTTTTAGCAGTAATATCATAAGCAAATCTTCTAGCTAACTTAAATCAAAGTATTTTAGTAGAATGACGAAGTTAAAGTATAGATGAATTGTGTGTCGTATAATTTCAAGGACAAATTATAGAAAAGTGAATATTAGAAAAGAAAAAAAATAGTAGGTTTTGATAATTGACGACGTATATGGCTCATCGGTCCAATAGCCGAAGGGCACACCGAAAGGCCAATATCCGAAGGGTTCGTTGACCTGATAGTACCTTTGGCATTTAGCCTGGATACAATTCGTCTCATTCTCCTGGGTGTCGAGATGGCCTCGAGACATTGGGGTATCGTACGCCCGACAACACCAACGGTCCCATGAAGTACGACAGCCTCAGGGACCAGATAGTGACATCAACCAGTATAAATACACATACAATAATTGGTAAAAAGGTATCATTTTTACACACACACATTTTTATACTATACCTTCGGTAAAACACACACTTACTTCACGCGAGTCCGGTCCCGGGATAACACCCGGGCCGATTAACGCTTGTTCATCTTAGCAGGTATCCAGAAGACTTATCTTATAAGGCTGAAGGATAACTGAAAGACTTCACAAAAAAATACTTCGACATTGGCGCCATCTGTGGGACCCGCATTCAATCTACCTGAGCTGTAGGATGACGGGTTCGACACCTCCAGTAACTTCTGGAGGAGGGGAAGGAAGTTCCACCCCAATGACAAGAGAACAGTTGGAAGGGTACGCGTGGCTCTCAAGTCCATGATAAAAGAACATAATAGCCGAAGGGATACCGTTGAGCCAATACGGTTGGATTTTGAAAACAAAACAGCTCCTGACAAGGGTGAGCCGGTGGGCAAGAAGAAGGAGATAGTAACTGGCAATAAAATAAAAGATGACGATCTGGGGAAACCCTTCAAGGAAGTCTCAAGATCCCCCTTCACCAGGCGAATCATTGAGTTCTCCGCACCTGAGCACAAGATGCCCATTCACATCAAACTATACGACGGGTCGACAGACCCTCAAGATCATCTCAATAGGTTCACCGGAGCTGCGGGGCATGGAGAATGGCCGATGCCGGTATGGTGCCACATGTTCCAACAGACTCTAGATGGAAAGGCCAGAGGATGGTTTGACCGACTCCCCAAGCATAGACGAGTGGGCGGATTTTCGGGAGCAGTTTGAGGCTCGTTTCTCTCTGCATAAGGCCTGTCTCAAGGACCCTATTGAAATAGCTAAGATAGTGAGAAAGGCTAATGAAACACTACCTGAATTTAAAGAAAGATGGACTGTTGAGACATGATTCATACAAGGTGTTCCGGAGATCATGAGGATTTCCTCGTTCATGAATCGGTGTAAGTGTCCTGAGCTGGCCAAATGGTTCGCCGATACGGTCCCGAAGACCGTGGAGGAGATGATGGTTCGGGTGGATGACTTTGTAAGATCGAATGAGGCTTTTGCCAGTACCGAGTTGCCCCGAGGAGAGCATTATGATACAACTAGGAAAGCCTCGACTGGACCCTTCCGAAAGGACGAAAGGGCCACCAGAGGACATTACGGAGGAGATAAGAGGAGCGAGGGGCGATACGGATCCTCGGGTAGGGTTCGTGGAAGTTCTCACCGTCACGGGGATAGGTCGGCACCTTACTTGCCTTCTCGTGGTGACCATCTAAGCCGGAACAACCCTCGTGTGACGTTGGAGTCACTCATCAAGCCTCCGGAAGAAATTTTGGCTACGGAGCATCAGTTGCGCCTACCTCCCCCAAAACCGATACGTGATCCCCCCGGGAAAGAGAACCAGGACAAGTATTGTGACTATCATGGAGAGAAAGGACAATACACGAATGACTGTTATCAGCTTAAAAAACAGTTAGAATTGGCCTTGGAGTCAGGAAAGTTGAATCACTTGATTAGGGACCTCAAACAGAAGGGGAGAAGGGACACCCCTAAGAAGGAAACGGGAGCAAAGGACAAGGTCATCAACATGATCCAGACATGTCCCGAAAGAAGGAAGAGGAAGTCGTCGGAACAAGAAGAAAAATGGATGAATGTTCCCATAACATTCCCCCCTCTTCCCGACGGGGATGTGTCGGACGACCCCCTCATAGTGGAAGCAACCATGGAAGGATATCTTGTAAGGAGGGTCTTTGTAGACGAGGGAGCCTCGGTGGAAGTAATGTTCGAACATTGCTTCAATAACTTGCATTCGGATATAAGATCCCGGCTAAAGCAAACACAGACATATCTGCTCGGATTTGCTGGACAAGTGACCAGACCGTTGGGGAAGATTGAGTTCGATGTTTCGTTCGGATATGAAGGGCTTTACAGGAAGGTCAGAATGAAGTTCACGGTTATTCGGGCTCCATCACCATACAACGTAATCTTGGGAAGGACCGGATTGAAGATTCTGCGGGCTATACCCTCTACGGTCCACTCCATGATGAAGTTCCCAACCTCGTGGAATTGCCACCCTTGTCACTCGCTCCGTCATCATCTCGGAGTGTAGAAGGTTGGAAAGATTGCAGGCCAATCCTCCTAAGCATGATAAGGAAGAAGTAAAAGCCAATGTAGTAGGCTTAACGGAGGAAGTGACGATCAATCCGGCTTTTCCTGAGCAAGCCGTGACGATAGGAGGTACCCTGTCCTCCGAGTGCAAAAGACGCCTCAAAGAGCTTCTTCAAAGAAACCTTGATATATTCGCATGGGAGCCGGCAGATATGACGGGGTTTCCCCGGGGAATAATCAAACACACTCTGAATGCCAACCCGTCAGTGGACCCGGTATGTCAAAAATGTCGAATGTTGGCGGCGGATCGAAGTCAGGCGGTCACAAAAGAAGTGGAAGAGTGGGTCAAAGCCGGCATCGTCCGCCGCTGAAATATCCTACTTGGATATCCAACCCTGTTTAGTCGAAGTGCGACTGAAGTGGCGCGATGTGCATCGACTTCAAAACATCAACTCTGCCGCCTCAAGGACTACTACCCTCTGGAGATTGACCGGAAGATTGAGTCGGTCATGGGATACAAGTACAAGTGTTTCTTGGATGCTTACAAAGGATATCATCAAGTGCAGATGGCAAGAGAAGATGAGGAGAAAACAACGTTCTATACGGAACAAGGGACTTACTGCTAGACCAAGATGCCATTCGCCTAAAGAATGTGGGGCCACCTACCGGGATGATAGACTCCGCTTCCAATCGCAGATAGGAGGAACCGGAGGCATATGTGGATGACATGGTCATCAAGAGCAAAGAAGAGCAGGAAATGTTAGCAGACATAGCCGAAACATTTTATAACCTTCGGAGGATAAACATGAAGTGAATCCTAAAAATGCTCCTTTGGGATGGAGGAAGGAAAGTTTCTGGGATACATGGTAACTTCGGAGGGAATCCGGGGAAACCCGAAGAAGACAAAGGCGATAATGGATATGCAGATCCCCAGGAGCTTAAAAGAAATGCAGAGCCTCAGCGGTAAATTGGCAAAGACTTAACCGCTTTTATCCCGTTCTGCCGAAAGGTCCTTGCCCTTCTACGAAACACTCAAAAACATCAACAAGGAAAACAAAGAGGAGTATCGGTGGACGGAGGATGCGGAAAAGGCTTTCCAAGAAATGAAGAAACTGATAACGCATCTCCCCTCGTTAACAACACCAATGGCAAAGGAAGCATTGTATGTCTACCTCGCAGCCTCGGAGGAGGCAGTAAGTGCGGTTCTATTGACCGAAAGGAAGGGGAAACAGTTACCAGTCCGTTATGTAAGTAGGACGTGTAGAAAACTAGAAGGGGGGTTGAATAGTTTACCAATTAAAAACTTTGTTTTGAAACTTATTGTAAAGATCAATTGATATTGATCTTAGATATGTTAATGAAATATGCAAGTAATATGTAAGAAGTAAATAAGGAAAGAAATGATCAAACCACAACAAGTTGTTTATAGTGGTTCGGTCTACAAGGACTCTTTTTCCTTGCCCTACTCCACTCCTCGAGTCTCACACTCGAGAGTTTAACTTCACTAGTCAACAAGCTCCTTTCACCGGCGGAGAAAACCTTTACACTTCACTTACACTATTTCCGACACTAAGCTAGATGTCGAGTTCTTTCCAAGGGTACAACCACTCCCACACACAATGTATTTTGAGGACTAAAATACTAACCACTCACACTTACAAGATTATGATGGTTTGATACAACAATGAAGTATGAATCAACACTAGATCATACAACACTAAACAAACAAGACTTCCAACTTCTCGTTGAAGCTTGAATATGACTTGATCTTCTTTGCTACAAAAGAGATCACTAATATGATATGAAACTGAGTTAGAAAGGTTAGAGAGAAGATATGTATGAGAGTATGTTAGAAAGGGATGAGAAACTACTTGGCTTGGCATTGCTATTTATAGCCAAAGTGGACGTGAGCGTCCACGGACCGTGAAACCCTTAAAAGGGTTCCGCCCGTGTACCATTTTGGTACCGCCGGTCTGACAGTCAAGATATCAAATCTTTGCAAAAGTCAACTCTATCTAAGTGACATTGTGCAAGATATGAAGAGTACAAATCCACACAAAATATCTAATGAAATCTTCCAATGATTTCCATGATGCATTACATGATGTCATAAGTTGTATTTCTATTCTTAGAAATATGCAAGTACATAAGTAGTGTTTGGTTTTAAGAACCTAACACATTCTAAGAACTACTATCATACATAATGATTAGAGTCATATCAAGATGTTACCAATCATAAATGTAAATGCTTGAATGATGAATATATTGTTTGAAAAAGCTTGTTTTAATATCTATTAAACTTGACAAGCTTTAAGCTTTTATACAAATTAAATTTACTTTTGTCGTTAACAAAACTTAGGTAAAGATCAAAAATATAAATAACGTTTAATGACGATATTTGTATTAACAGGACGCTCAACGAAGCAGAAAGAAACTATGCCCCAATAGAGAAGTTGGCACTCTCTTTATTGCACATGTCAAGGAGGCTCCGGAGATATTTCGAAGCACACCCCATCAAGGTAATCACGGACCAACCAATAAAGCAGATCCTCAACAAGCCAGAAGCGTCCAGAAAGTTGGCCAAGTACTCGGTGGAATTGGGTGCTTACAATATCACCTATGAGCCGCGAAATGCAATCAAGGGTCGTTCTCGCGCATTTCCTGTCGAAACCCCATCGGAGAAAGCAATGGCAATACTTTGAAATGCACCAATGTAAAGAAAAGGAAGAAGGAAAGTGGCTTTTGTACACGGACGGAGCGTCTAACAACAAGGGCTCCGGAGCAGGCCTTGTACTGATTAGCCCCGAAGGAATGGAATTCACCTATGCCATCCGGCTAGATTTTGAAATCACTAATAACGAAGCTGAGTACGAAGCGCTACTAGCGGGTTTACGAATGGAAGGAAGCATGCACGTTAGTGATCTAGAAGTCCGGGTGGATTCCAAGCTTGTGGCCAACCAGATAAACGGAGATTACGTGGTAAGCCATGAAAGCATGATCAAATACTTGGCGAAGGCAAAGGAATACATAGCAGGCTTTGAAAACTTTGCCATCCGGAACATTCCCAGGGGTCAGAATCAAAAGGCAGATGTTCTTAGCAAGCTGGCCACCGTTGCTTTTGATCACCTGACGAAGGAGGTGCTAGTAGAAGTGTTAAGAGAGAGGTCGACGGAAAGAAAGGAGGTTAATAATATTATGGAAGAAGAAGGGGACAACTGGATGACCCCTATCGTCTGGTGCCTTGAAGAGGGAGTCTGGCCGGATGACCCTAACGAAGCTCTCACTCTGAGGATGAAGATCAGCCAGTACGTCATGGAAGATGGAGTGCTCTAAAAAAAAGCCTACCTTGTGCCTATGATGAGATGTGTGGGTCCTTTGCAAGCAAACTACGTTATAAGGGAGATACATATGGGAGCCTGTGGGATGCATTCCGGTCCACGCTCAATAGTAGCAAAAGCCATGCGGCAAGGTTACTATTGGCCCTCCATGCACCGGGACGCCAGGAACGAGGTACTCAAATGCGATTCCTGCCAGATCCACTCTCCACTACCGCAGCTCCCAAAGACCAAGCTGACTCCCATCATGGCTCCATGGCCCTTCTACCAATGGGGAATAGATATAGTAGGGCCCCTGCCCCCAGCGGCAGGGAAGGTCAAGTTCATCCTAGTTGCCATCAACTATTTCACCAAGTGGACGGAAGCCAAGCCATTGGCAAAGATCACCTGCAAGGACGTTACAAGGTTTGTATGAGACAACATAGTGTGTCGCTTCGGTCTCCCAGCCGTCATTGTCACGGATAATGAAAAACAGTTCGTTGACAATCCCTTCAGAAAGTGGTGTGAAAAACTCAACATCAAGCAAATTAACACTACCGTAGCCCATCCAAGCAGCCAACGGACCGGGTAGAAAGGGCGAATAAAAGCTTGATGGAGGGAATGAAAACCAAGGTTAGGACGTGCAAAGGCGGATGGGTGGATGAGCTACCGAATGTTCTCAGGCACACCAAACATCCATCAAGACGAGCAACGGAGAAACGCCTTTCAGCCTTACCTGTGGAAGTGAAGCAGTCATACCAGCAGAAATAGGTATGCCGACATACAGAATAAGGAGGATAAGAGAAGGTCTCGAGGAGGAATACCCTCGTCGAATGGAAGAACAAAACGAAGAGGAAATTCGCCTCAATCTCGAACTACTACAGGAACGGAGAGAAGAAGCAGCCGTGATGGAAGCTAGGTATAAGACGAAGCTGGAAAAGTATTATAACCGAAAGGCACGGTTGGTATCCTTTAAACCAGGAGAGTTCGTGTACCGGAAGAATGAAGCTAGTAGAGCCGAAGATCAAGGCAAGCTGGGACCAAAGTGGGAAAGGCCCTATCGGGTCAAGGAAGCAAATCTCAACGGCTCATACAAGCTGGAAACTATGGACGAAGAAGAGGTGCCCCGGAAGTGGCACGCCATGAATTTGAAAAAGTGTTTTCTTTAAATGCTAACAAATGAAATGTAAGCCTACGGGCATGAACTATTTTATTTTCACTTTCATCAAGTAATGATATATTCCCCTGCCTACGACGGAGGAGGAAAATTTTCCCATGATTATGTCTCATGCAAAGGGATAAGATGCAACCGGCGGAGATTAGCTACCTCCGACCGCGCACCCAAAAAACCCAACAGTTATAATTACTTTACCCCCGTAAGTGCAACGACACTAGGGAAGGCCCACGTACCATTCGGTAAGGCAACTGCATACCCCCGAATAATGCCAAGACATTAAGGGAAGAGCCGAGGCATATATGCCCGAACGGCACGCAGATTCCCCGGAGGCGTGACGACGCCAGGGATGAGCCCCCAGGTGTATTCACCAACAGGCGATAATAAAATACATAAACACAAACATGTATACATGAGCAATCAAAAGTGGCCGTCCGGATAAACGAACGGCCGAAATTAACATTAACACAAACATGGCCAAGATTACATCCACAAAGACATGAATAAAATTGACTGTTTACATCTTAAAGGCACGCAGGCCTACCACAAAACAAATAGAACATTGTTCCGACATCCAAAGTCCAGTAAAATAAGAAACAAAGGGCTATGATCCCCCGGAAGTGCCAGCGCCGGGAGTAGATCCAGATCCGTCGGGGAGCACATTCATTAAATCAGCAAGGGGAAGATGGTAGGAGCGTTTGATCTTTTCAATATAAGGGAAGGACCTCACAAACATCTCGTCATATGCAGCGGTAAAACCCTCAACAGCCTGCATGTCGAAGTCTTTCTGCTTGGCAAGAATCTGATTTACCTCTTCCTCTTTTCGGCCCTCCCTTACGCCATCCAGATAGCCAGAGTCAATGGCGGCATTAAAGACATCTCCCCAAGCTTGCTGGTATTCTGTACTTCCATGCAAACGCCGGATAACCGCCAGAATCAACTCCTTCACATAATTAAACCTCAAAATTTCCTCATGACCGGCGCTTACGGCAAGCTTCTCAACATCAGCCCTTAACGCTGAAGCCTCTTTCTCCGACTCTTCCAACTCAACGGTCTTCTTTCTAAAATCTTCCTCCAACAACTCCATCTTCTTCTCCCTCTCCTCGCCCACAACTTTCAACTCACTCACTTCCCTCTCCAAAGAGGCCAAGCGAGAACTCATCTCCTCCTCCTTCCGGACACAATCCTGATGGGATGATTGAAGAGCTTGGTGATCCTGGACAAGCTTCTCATTAGCTTCCATTTGGGTCCTGAGGCTGTTCTGGGTCTCAGAGAGTTGGGAATCAACACTGCAGCAAGTAGAATGGGCTCTGTAGAGCTCTGCGTAATGGTGGTTTAAACGCTCGAACCTCTTGAACACCTCGGCAACAGCCAAAGACCCATGGCACAGTTCAAACCATCCCCTATACAAGGCACGCTCATCAGTCAAGTCTTCCTGTTCCGTTCGGATAAAGGGAGGAGCGAGATTGATCATCATATCTCGGCATTGAACAGCGCTGTGTAGTTAATGACCGAAATTTATGTGTTTCGGTCAAGGACCGAGATACGAAATTTTTGGTATTTCGGTAATTTTATTATTCAAACATAAGTATTATATAGCTATTAAGAGTGCAAGATACAACATAAATAATCAAATCACAAGTCTTGAAAATCTTCCTCCGAATCCACATCAATCAAGCCATCTACATCAGCTATGGCAATATCTTCATCATCATCTCTATAGCGCTCTCTTTTGCTCCTAAGACTCGGCCCAACATCTTCATTTCCTCCCATTGCCTCCGCGCAATGCACCAAAGAAGACCATTTTCCCCATCAACAAACTCTTGAAGCTCATCTTCAGTTGGTACAACCCAATCATCATTCTCCTCTACGTCTCTCAACAAAATAGGATCCAAAGATTTGTTGATTTTTAACAAGTTGAAGCGCCTTTGTAACCTTGAGTTGTATTGGATGTATACAAGGTCATTGAGTTTTTGTTGCAAAAGGCGATTTCTTTTCTTTGAATGTAAATTGTCAAATGTACTCCAATTGCGTTCACAAGGTGAAGCACTACAAGTTTGACTAAGGACATGAACATCTAATTTTTGGAGCAAAGGTGTGTCGATCCCATAACTACGCCACCATATATATGGTGCAACTTTCGTTCTACTCCTTATAGCAGCTGCAGATCCAAATTGCCCAGTTGAATCAATATAGGAATTCAAGTCGTGCCTCACTTTATCATTCTCATCCTCATCGGGCACTAGACGGTCAATAGCTTCATAAAGGCTTGTTAGAATTTCCCTATTATTCTTTAATTCTGCATGTTTTTCCCCATGAAAGATAGCGGGGTTCAGATAATATCCAGCTGCATGTAACGGATGATGAAGTTGGTCAGACCATCTTGATTGAATCATACCCAAAACTTTAGTGATCAGCCTTGCATATGTTAGATTTTTCTCGATTTGGTCCTTTGCTCTTTGCACATCATCATAGATGTAACCCATACATGGCTTTTCTTCCGTATCAACCAATCTAACCACATCCACCAAAGGAGCTAACACTTGACAAACTAGGTGTATGTTGTCCCAAAATTCTGTCTTTGCAACTATTCTCTAGACTTTCTTTCCAATTGCCTTCTTTGCAAAATCACTTTTCCTCCATTCTTCAGAAACAAACAATACTTGAATATGATGTCGGTTCTCATGGATACTCTGAACGGTATAAAACTGGGTTGCAAACCTAGTTACACAAGACCTGTGTAGCTCCTTGTTGTTTGTCAACTTCCTCATCATGTTAAGAATCCTTCCGTGGTTGTAAATGTAAACCACAATTGCTCGTGCATCAGCCAAAGTGTTCTTTATCTTCGGTATTTTCTCACCTATGTCTTGAATCATGAGGTTCACACAGTGTGCTGCACAAGGAGTCCAAAACATCTTAGGGTGTTGTTCTTCTAGAATCTTTCCAGCAGCTTTAAAGTTTGACCCGTTATCTGCAATAAACTGCATAATATTCGCCTCTCCAACATCTTCTATCAGCTCATTTATCATATCCACAATCAATTGAGCATTCTTCACATGCTCCGATGCATCAATTGATTTCAAAAAAACTGTTCCAAGAGGACAATTGACTAAGAAGTTTATCAAACATCTTCCTTTACCGTCTGTCCAAAAATCAGACATAATGCTACACATATATTCTTCCCAATGTGGCCGATATGAATCCACAAACTTTTTCGTCTCTTCCAAACGTTTTTTCAACAATGTGACACGGATATTATGATAAGATGGAGCTGGCATACCTCTTCCATAATCTCCAATAGCATTGATCATCTCTTGGAAATTTTCGTCACACACGACATTGAAAGGTAAACCAACAGAATAAGCCCAAGTTGCAAATTTATCCCAAGCTACCATCTTTAACTTCTCTTTTATTGGATTATTTTTATCCAGTGAAATTTGGTTTGTTTTGTTAACATTAGTCTTTAACGGAAAATCGATAGGACCGCGCGTGTTGCTAGAAGCCACAAATTTCTTTTTCTTTTTAACACTTTTTCTTGATACAACTTCTTGAACATCGTCTTCATCTTCCTCTTCCTCATCTACATCAGTAACATAAACCGTGTTTGCTCTAAGAATCTCTCTCTCTCTTTTCTTTTGTAGGTTGTAGGATCTTAATAATATTGTGTTTGATGATTCGGGTGGTCTAGGATGATGGAAATACATGTTATACATTTTAGAGAGAGAAAGTAGAGAGATGGTGTTCTTGGTAGAGAGTTGGTTCAATAAAATGTGAAAGGTTAGATTCCAAGCCACACCCCTTCCAAGGATGGAAGGGGTATTTATAGTTACAACTAATACGTCCTCCTGACGGACTGTAGATCAGGCATACAGTGGGTAAAGACCCGTCCTTCCTCCACGATGTTACACTACGCTAAACTAAGCTACTAACTAACTAATAAACTACTAAACAACGTAAATAACTACAAGTCTACGAGCTAACATATGCTAGAATATAATTGGGGTGACCGACACTTTAACATGGAATTTCCAATTCCTAACAATCTCCCCCTAAGGGAGGTCACCCCATGAAATACATTTTGCTTCCTAGAATTCTATCTTTGACTTCGTTCTTGAGCTCGTAGACTTGAATTCTTCACTTCCGCAATCTTTGTACTTTTGTAGCGATTCTTCAAAGTCCGCATTGATTTGTACTTTCAGTGGAGGCCTTTAACTGATCCACATCTTTGATGATCTTCGAGCTTTCTTTGAGATCATCAGCAACAGTAAATCTCTGGATCACCCTTTATTGTGTTGCCATCATGTGAAGTTTTGACTTTTGGACCGACATGCTTACACTTTCTGGATCATGACATCTTTCCATCAGAGTAGCGGAAGCTTTACTGGTTCATGATATTTGCAGCCAGAAGGTAAGCATAGTATAAAAATTTCAGAACCAGGTTATGTAGATATGCACCAGTCATGATTTCTTCAATTAAGTGTGGATGCTGTGAGCATGCGCCTTTGGATTGACTCCTCAATTCGATCACCGCAACCGTCCAAATGTACCTACAAACAACAGTTAGCAATAAAACACATGAAAGTGTCTTTGATCACTTTCGCTGAATTGAGGTACACGGCCCACGGTTCCCGCTTGATCGTACAAGTACGCCTGTGATCGTATAATTCAAGAATCTCCTTGACAGGTTTCGCACTGTTCTAGCCATTCTCAAACCGGAACGTCTCAAAGAAGACAACACTGAGTGAGTGAACCAGCGAATTGAGATTCACTGATTGATGAAAAATTGATTTGAAAAACAATCGCGTATTGCTTGAAGAAATAGTTTTGCAATACGACGAAGGTTTTATGAGAAAGATCAATTTTCAAATTAAAATACTTTTTGTATTTGAAAAGAGTACACATTCGATGTGCTAGAGAAAAGAAGATTTGCACACCGAACGATTTTTCCAAAAGTATTTTTTCAATCAGAGATACTTTTTGAATTTGAAAATGAATACACATTCGACATGCTAGAGAAAAGAAGGTTTGCACATCGAATGGTTTTTTCAAAAGTATTCGTCAATTCATTTCCTGGACCAAGGTTGATTCAAGAGTGAATCGCCCCATCGTTTCTGTCCAGTTGTCACAAGCTTGATCTTACGAGAAGATCTCACATGTTACCCACCAAGAGCTTGTTTGATGTTGGCTCTAGAAGGATTTTCATCTTCATCGTGAATACTTTTACATATCACTCGGATGTTCTGGAAATACCACAAGGATAATGCGTAGGACTCTTAAGATATATTCTTACTTTCCACATTATGTGAAACAGCAAGTCTTCAAGAATTTAGTGTCTTAATGAGATATTGTGGATGATCTCTTGGCTCTAGACTCAAAAGTGCACATTTGGTTTCCTATGCCGGAGACTAGGGAGAGGGTCTCCTTCTTCAATATCAACGATCTCTAAGAGAAAGTCGATAGATAATGTCGGTTCCCCGTGAGAATGAAACAAGCCCTTTTAAGAGGAACTTAAGTAGCTTGGGAAGTTGCAGTGCAGTGCGTCACTGGGTCCATGACGTCTTGTCTTCAATACCAGTGTTACCTTAGTAAACACCAAGAGTATATGGATTGAACCCGGTGTCTGCCCTAAGGTTGAATTATTGGAGGGCTATTTCTTTTCACCCTTTTCATATTCATTTCTTTTCATTCTTCAACCCCTTCAGTGCTTACCGAGACTTCATAACTAGAACCTTGTTGGGTTTATTCCATTACTAGCTCTGTCTCAGTCCGCACTCTTCCCATATCTCACTTTTCTCCTTTTTTTCATCATACCTAAGGACTCTACACTATCTAGTGGATTGTCCCCGGTAGATCCCTCCGCTCAAGGATCGTGGGAACTAATACCTAACCTAACCATCCTTATAACACCATGCATAAAGTAAATTTGGTATTGTTCATTCCTCCTTAAAACCAATTGAAAAATCATTTGAAAAACAATCAAGGTACTTGTGATACGAGATCAAAGCATTTTGTACTTTAATAGTTTTGATCATTTAGAAAACCTCCCCCTCAACATATGAATATGATTTAGAAATTGTTTAGCACATGGAGGCAAGAGGGCTTTGAAATATTTTATTTGATCACAATTTTCATAGAAAACGCCATTTGATTTTCTTGGTAAATTCTCCCCCTCAATATGTGCATAGGATATTTAAAATCATTTTATCACATAGAGGAAAGAGATCTTTTGAAGTACATCCACGATTGCCAATATAAACCATTCGCTCCCCCTCAATATGTGCATCAATATATGAAAGAGTTTAGCACATATTAGAGAGAGCCAGCACATTGAATCATAACGATCATCTTTTATCAAATTTCATTATTAAATCACAAATTCTCCTCCGATCAAAAATATCAAACCCTTTGAGATTTTGGATCCCAAGTGATTTAATAAGGTTTAGAAAACATGAGAGAAAATGTGGCCAGGTTTAAATACTCATCTTGTTTTTGGATAAATCCTCCTCCTCAACATGTGCATTCTGTATTTGAAATCGTTTGGCACATGGAGGCAGGAGTGCCTATAAAGGACTAAAACCAATTCCATTAAAACATATTTGAGATTTAAATCACGATCTCTCCCCCGATCAAAAATATCAAACCATTTGAGATTTGTGATCCCATCTGGTTTAAATTATTTAGAAAATTTTGGGGAAAGACGTGGCAAGATTTGATTTTGAAACATGACAGATAAGGACCAGTTTAAGACATTAAAAATTGTTAGTGTCAGGTCTGATTGTTTTAAGAGATCTTTAAGTAAAATAAAATAATTTCACAATCAAACAAGAATAGAAAAAATTTCATTTTGTAAGATCTTTGAGTTTTAAAGAAAATCATACCATGACATAACATTAAATCTTTAGATCACCACTTTAATTTGTTCAAGCCGGACTTGATAGATGAAATATCGTTTGAAAATATTTAATTTAAAATCACTCTCCCCCTAAATCGATGACCGTAGTCGATGATTGAGTGACTTAAGTTTAGATAAAATGAATTCCGGTGATTTTCAAAATTTAGTCCAATTTATTTTCAAAACCAATATTTTTCCATTTTCAAAACAATATTATTTAAAAGTTGTTTTAAATAAATGGTATCATCACAATTATCCTGCACAAAGATACGTTAGGTGGATGAGAAGCTTATGTTGTTGCTGTAGGGCTTGGAAGAAAAACCGTCTACTGATGCAGTGAGACTTCTTACATTGCATTTTAATGCCAACTGAGGTCAAATTAAGCTCCGTTTCTTCAATCACTTAGAAGAAAACCATCTGCTGATGCAGTGAGACCTCTTGCGTTGCATTTTTCATGCCAACACTCCATAGAAGTCCAATTAAGCTCCGTTTCTTCATTTGTCAACCCAAGATATAGTTACCCTTTCCTTTCGGCATCCAATCATCTTCAATTGTGGGATCCGATCCGGAACATTCTTATAAACCAATATACCTGCATACGTTAGTGAACACACATACAGATATATGGTGGTCGACAACACCCAAACAACAATCGACTAATACAAGTCAATCCAACATATCGATCAGTTCATATAAGGCATGGGATTTATGTGTTCATCAAACTCTAATCATCTAATCCTAACAATCACATCCTAGAAACCTAGTCCTTCAACATAGGCAATTATATTTTTCAGATAAGCATGTAGGATAATTAAGAAAGTCCGTTAGATGACATAAATTTGAAAACATTCTCCCCCTCAATCAATGACTTATTTTTCTAAAAAGGTTAAAAGTGCTGAAGTCATTGATTGAGTTTTCAATTTTATAAAAACACTGAATCTGATTGTTTTTAAAGCAACTCATTTACCACCATTTTTTGAAAACAACAAATATTTTTCTGAATAATTTTAGACGGAAAAACATTTGTGTAGGAACAGCAGTCCTTCGACATACTTTCCTCAAATAGTTTTAGGATAAGTGCACGAAATATTTGAAAATTTGTTTAGTGCAGCACTTTCCTTCCTTTAAAAGAGCGGGTTGCTATCAGAAATAATAGCAAACCATAGTTTAAGCACGGGTTACAGTCTGAGATAACTGTAAGCCATAGTTTTTGACATGTTTAAAAAAATATTTACACCTTCTGCTCGAACTTCATCTATGGTCCCGTGCCATTATTGAATGACATTTCTAAGACCGCAGATGTTATCGATATCAGAAGACATGTCTTTGAAACATATTTTTGGTCTTTTTCAAATTTTCTGATTTTTATGGATTTTTGTTGGTTTTATATTTTTCTATTTTCTTTTTGTTGGTTTTATATTTTTGTATTTGGCTTTTCGAAAAATATATACAAAGATAGAGTAGATGATATAGTTTAAGAAGATGACGATACGAGTACCGAGATAAGGATATCGAGCAGCCTCGTTGTAGAAGATAGAAGTCATCATCCCTAAAACTTTCACCACCAAAGCTTCCTAGGCTCTTGCATTGAAGAAAGAAATTGAACCATCTGAAAGTGAGACTTTGGCAGCTTCCCCCCAAACCGAAAATCCTTTAGCTGAGCAGATTCGAAGCTCTATTTCAAGCTTGCCTTAGCCAGGTGCACGAAGAAGCACACCATTATCATAAATCCCGATGCTCCATTTAAGAACGATAATCGAGGTTCTCCGTTCGGGGTTATATCATCCAATAGAAGAACAGCAACGTTTCATCCCACACTTAAATAATCTTCTCAAATTCCTTTTCCACTGAAGTCTGAAGCTATGCATCCCCAACGAGTTGTCAAGAGACCACTTCCCCCAAGTAGATGAATTGATGCAGTCAGTCTCTTAGACTAGAGCTCACGAACCCGAATACACATACGCGAAGACAAAGAAACTTATACCATCGAGTAGCAGATTAAGTCCAATAGCCAAAGAATAACCCCGATGTATACTTTTCTCTCCCCGAAAGAAAGTGTATGAAGCTCAAGAACCCGAAGTACCCGAATGCCCAAAGAGAGAATAACCGATAACATTGAAGAGGCAGGACGAATCACGATTATCTCTGCGGTTGACAATCTCTGCGGATGTCAACACCGGAATAAGTGATTATATCTCTGAATCACCGATTAAGCCCTCAAGTAAAACAGCTGAGCATCCCCAATGTACACAATCTCTCCCCCCTGATGATTGCGATAACATCGAAATCATCACACACTTGTGTACCTCTTTTATCTTCAGAAACTTTCTCTTACATCACTTCCCCCACGTCGTTGGAATAATAACACTGAAAGCCTTGATGAGTAAAACCTTGAGATTCTCTGCGGTCATGACAATTGTCTTCCTGGGATATCTTCAATCACTTAGAAGAGTTAAGTTCATCAAGTTTACTCGCCATGAGTCAAACCTTGAGTTTCTCTGCGGTAATAACATTTGTCTTCCCGAGATATCTTCAATCACTTAGAAGAATTAAGTTCATCAAGTTAACTCGCTTTGTGTTTAGATGTGTGTCTCCTTCCCCCTTGCTGGTTTTGACACTTCAGAATCAGCAACTTATTTTAAGCCCAAAAACTAGAAATCTGTTAAGAAGAACGCTTGAAGTCTTTATGAGAATTAACTTGCTGAAGCGGAATGTGAGCAAGTCTAATTGGGGATTAAATCAGACATTTCACCCTCCCCCAATTAGTGCTCTCCCCTAAACCGACAATCTTTTAAATAAATGCCCAGATTAAGAAGAAGTCTTTAGATCGTTAAATGAAACACGTCTTTAGTCTTCTAACATGTAGCAAAAAATGTAGAACCGACTGTAGACTCGACCTTCTTCAAGATTGTCCAGTTGGGGAATAGATAGTTAGCATCTTCATCTCACGAAATGCGTTACAATTACCTTATATGTAGCAAATCCCCTTAATTAAAATCCCTCCCAATCAAACAAGAACAGAAAGATGTTCATAAAAGAAATCAGCCCAGCAACTAGAAGCACTTTGTCATTTAATCATATCAGCCCGTGTGAAGATGTCAACCAACGGCTCTAAGAAGAAACTACATGTGAAGATGATCCGAGAATAAGAAGCTCGGTTCTTACATGAGTTAGGAGCCGTTTGACCATAAATTCAAAAATATCAATCAACCATGCAAAAAATTCACACTTCTTCTCCCCCTCAAGAATTGCATACGGAGATGCCATTCTTGATTAAACAAGTGAATATCATCCAAATGTATTCTATTCACACTTCTCCCCCGCAAAATTAGCTTATGATGTCACCATCGTCACTATAGTTGAGCAAGTGGAATCAGAAAACAATCAACTATATCCCGGTTCACTTGATAATTGAAAGCACATGGAAAAAGCATGAAGCATGTTGATGAGAATGGTCATAATTGAGAAGATTTCTTCAGAAGATAAAGCGCACTGACACGTACATTTTTCTTTTCTTTAAGGAACGAGGCTTGAACTGAAGTGTTCAAACGTCATAATCTCTCTCTTTTCATCATCTCTTGGCAAAACTTGTAGTCACCCCATTATCATTCAGTAGGCTCTTTGTTGTGACAGCTGATGGAGAAAACCCAATATAATGAATTTGACCCTGAAGTAAACTAACCCGAACTCATGACTTAAACTTGCACATATGTAGCAAAGAGCGGTGCCGAGAGTTCATCCTCCATTGAATCTCTAAGTACTCTATACTCTTCATCCAACCAACCATCAAGTAGTAGACGTACATCACCTCTTGAAAATCCACAATTGAATGTGACACTCAGCACTACAACGTAACTCCTTAAAGTGATAGTTATTTTAAAGTGATAAGAGCCCAATTCCCTCAAGTGGTAAAAACAAAAGGTAAAAGTCACCCAACAATAACTAGATTTCCAAGTCTTCGTTTTTGATAATAAGCTCGAACAAGGATCTTGAAGAATCTTCATCCAACCATCCCCGATACCTTCAGATACTAAGTACACTTGCCCGTGATATTTCACTTCAACCTCAACTAAATAATAGTGAATTAACTCCGTAGTCACATCTTCTGATTAAAAGCTCACATTTAGCCTCCTTTAACGTTTTAAGTGAACTATGATAATGGTTTTCATCCTGACCATGGTTAAAAGCACATAACCCGTAAAACCATGTAATAACCAAACTGTCATGACGATATTCAATCACACATCCAATTCATGAAGTACACCCTTTTATCTCTTCTTCGAAACAGAAACCGTAGCACCAGCATCAAAAGAGATCTCGAAATACATTTTCCTTTCTCCAAGATGGTTCCATCATTACGGGATTTTACAACTCTATGGTTTAAACCGAGAAATAGTTTCTTTCGCGGGATTTTACAGAATCAAGACTAAACCGTAAACAACGTCAGCTTGAATGTGTTATGACAAATTTGGTTTCGGTGAATATCTGTTTTAGGGGAATGTGCAGCGGTTCGATAACGGTTCATTGTCCATCATCAACATTATCATCAACCATCCAATTAAACACTTTGGTAAATACAACAATCACGGATTCTGTCGGCTATTGTAGTGACCACATGGAGAAATAGACCTGATATGCCAAACTTGAACAAGACGTAACATTCCCCGGATTTGTTACTTAAGCTTGCACTAATCCTCGTGAAAAAGAAATGGTGTACCCAATGTACAAAACCTCTTGACGTATCCTCAACTGCGTGAGACACCGAAGTGATAGCTACGTTGTGGGTTAAGCGAGAAAGAATCACAACCGTAACTAAATAGCCAAGTCTTTATCACACTCTGTAAATGTCCAAACAAGTCATCTTCACGGAAGGGTAGAAAGAAAGAAGATGAAATAAGTAAGCGAGCCTGGAAAATCTCACTGCAAATCCAAATAAGAAATACCAAATGCAAACAACCCCGTAGTCAACTTTGTTCAACCATTAATTCAAGCCGCACCACAATATCCTTTGTGAAAATGTGGAAACCAAAGTGTCAACCAGCAAACCACAACGAATCTCATCATTTCATCAACTCAAAAAAATCATCGTCAAATCTCATCGTTAAATCTCATGTCATCATCAAATCACATATTCAACAAGTGTCGTCATTAACCCTCATCATCATCTCGCAGTTTGCATGTCTCAAATGAATCACTAATCATCAAATTTCACATAAACGATCCAACGATTCAAAGTCCAATAAGTACCAAAATTTAAATACCAATTAACCTTAATTCACATATTTGGTCCAACACACAAAAACTTACCACAGAACCAATTCAACTTCATGTTAATTTAAACCGCACATATCAACTTCAAGCTTATATCCGGGTTTAATCTTTGTCATACCACACACATACACAAATAATTAACCAATTGTATCATAATAATTTGTATCACTCAATTCCGGATCACAATATTTAGTATATCCCTCATAAGTAAATAAAATTCGGCCCAAGTCTTTTCATCAATCCATGACCCGGTACACAGTACGCCTGATCTAAATCATCTCCACCTTATATAACGTGAGAGACCAACAATAAGCCCAAGTACAAATAATAACCGGTCAGCCCGTGTTATCTCTGATCCAGTTCACGTGAAACCCTAATCAAGAGGGTATAAGATACACACTTTCTTATACTTTATCCTAATCTCTCATCAAATCCCTAAATACTCTCAAACATCCGCCTCCCTCATCTCAGTTACCAAACCCTAAACACCTCTCTAAAAAAAACTCCAACCAACATAGAACGTGAGCCTCACTTTCATCCAAAAATCGACCCATTCTTATATCACGAATCACAAGTTATACAACCAATTAGTGAAGATCCTCGCCACAGGGATGGCTCGAGATTTGGACATGGCTTCGTCTCAGCCACAGAGATGGCAACGAGATGTATTATTAGTTCTCCAAGATTGTCATGATTCTCGTTTCACTTCACGGGTAGGTTCTTTCATGATTTGAAAACGTTTTATTTTTCTTTTCAGATTTGACAAACAACGAACAAAAGAAATAAAACTAGCATCCTTGCTATGTTTTTATTACTTTGATGATTCGGATATTCAAAGGGATAATATTCCAACAAGATCTATGATGCATAAGTTCCTTGTGAATATATAGAGTGATAACTATGTGTTGAAGAACCAATCACAGGGAACAAGGCTGAGATTCTAATAATCACACCGAATGAAACTTGATCTACGATGAGAGTTGACATTCGTTTGCTTGACCATTTAATCTTTTAAATCGAATCAATCATTGATGAAAGTTTCTCTTGTAAAAAGACCTTTGAGTCTTAATATTTCTTTGGAAAAACATTGAGAAACTTTTGAGATTAGTTTGAAATTATTGTCCATTAAATCTTTTGAGACATAGATCGATGATGTTTTAGATGATTTTCGTATGTAAAACCTTTATGAGTCTTGATGTGACATGAGTATACACGATGAAAACTGAGATCTTGTTTGACGTTGGGTTAGAAGTGTTGGATCTGTTTTTGGTTTTCTTTTTCATCTCGTTTTGTAATTTTGTTAATCAAGGACTGATGATGTATTGTTGTTGAGGTCTTGATGAATGGTCAATATCTTCTTCATCTTTTCTTACAAGTCGCTAGGTCACCACAAGTCGCTACACTTCTTAATAACATATATTAGACATGAGTCAACTCGCTAACTCAACTCGCTAACCCAACTCGCTAGGTCAACTCGCTAGGCCAAGTTGCTACGACTTGTAAAGACAAGTCGCTAAAGTTATCTTGTGTCAAGTTGCTACGAGACATTCATTGAATCTGGACTTTTATGAGGACAAGTCGCTAACTTGATATTCCTCGAGTTTTCCACCATTTTCCCACCACCTTCATACTAAACCCAGAAAAAACATGATGTAAACCGCAACATATGATCTGTTTTGACCTAGTTTGACCAATCGATATGACCATTTGACATTATAAAATACAGTGTTTGGTACAAAATACTGTTTGGACAATAATACTTATCTTCAAAATATGACCATACAATACTGTTTGACCATAAAATATGACACATAAACTGTTAACAAAAGTCATGTAACCATATTACTGTTTGGACAAACAAGACACAAGACAAGCATGTATGGACCAAAACATTTATTTGTTGACCAAACAAGAAGATACTGAAACATGTAAAAACAGTTAACCACAAGTATACTCGAAAAAACAGTTTTTCGACCATCATAAAGTACCAAAAGCAGCATAAAAACATGAATCGAAACCACAATAAATCATCAAAACACAACAACCTTGGCTCTGGTACCAATTGTAGGATCTTAATAATATTGTGTTTGATGATTCGGGTGGTTCTAGGATGATGGAAATACATGTTATACATTTTAGAGAGAGAAAGTAGAGAGATGGTGTTCTTGGTAGAGAGTTGGTTCAATAAAATGTGAAAGGTTATATTCCAAGCCACACCCCTTCCAAGGATGGAAGGGGTATTTTTAGTTACAACTAATACGTCCTCCTGACGGACTGTGGATCAGGCATACAGTCGGTAAAGACCCGTCCTTCCTCCACGGTGTTACACTACGCTAAACTAAGTTACTAACTAACTAATAAACTACTAAACAACGTAAATAACTACAAGTATACGAGCTAACATATGCTAGAATATAATTGGGGTGACCGACACTTTAACATGGAATTTCCAGTTCCTAACATAGGTGTTTCTGGTCTTTTTCTCTCATTGATTCCAATACTCTCTTTTGGATATCCACAGTCACTTTTGGACAACCCGTCACGTCTCCTCCAATATGAGCAAGATGTTGCTTCAGTCGTGTAATTCCTCCTCCACTTATCTTCTTATTACATAATTTGCACCAAACGTTTGCTTTTTTCAAGGGATCTCTCTGATCTGCCCATTCCCATGCCATATCTTTATTTGCACTTCTTGAGGCCACATCAGATGATGTTGTATTAGTGTTTGAGGGATTTACAGAAGCATGAGAGGATGGAGTTGTTGGACCATTGTCACCATCCATTTTTACAGAAGACTAGAAGAGAAGAAAAGAGCGGCTGTTTGATTTCTTGAAACAAGAATTAAGTTTCTTGTATTAATAAGTGGGTTTTATTGGATTGGGGTTTTATTGGGTTGGGTTTTTTTTTTTTTAAGTTTGGGCCCAAAAAAAAAAGTACTGGTAAAACCACTAATCCCACCGAAATTTGCAAGTCAACTTTTCGGTCATTTTTCGGTCAATTTCGCCAAATATTTCGGAAACAAAATTTGGAGCGAAATTTGGAGGAACATCCGAAATCCGAAATACCACTGGTATACCACCGAAATTGACTACACAGGAACAACTTTGTTCAGACTGGTATGGGCCGACAAACCCCAGCCGGGAATGAAAGGCTCACCGGAACCCGTTCGACCAAACCCACCTGGGGAAAGAAAGGGAATCAGCCCTACAAAAAAAAAGCCATCAAATACCTCAGACAAAAGGACTGGCCTGATAAGGAGAAGCACCTTGAACATTCACCACAGTCGCACTCGTTCCAGCTTCTGCGAAAAAGAAATATACGTCAAAAAGGGAATAAAGAATAGTAACAAGGTACACCCCAAGCTAAGAAACATACCTTGACCGGCGGAATTGGGAATGGCCCCCGAGACAATGGGGGGAACATCCACCGAGGGATTCTCCTCATCGTGAGAGCCTCCCTCCTGACCACCACCACCACCCACACTTCCCTGCTGAGCATCATCAACGAGATCTTCCGGCCTCAGGGTGTTTATAGGAGACGCCGAGTGAGCACCCTGAGAATTCCCAGGGCTTGATGACATATCAACAGAAGGAGTAGCCGGCCTTCTCCTTTTCAACATGGATGACGCGGTTCCGGCCGGTCTCCTCTCCTGCTGCTTTCGCTTCTTTTCCTTAGCTTTTAGAACCGCTAGATCTGCCTTCTCCACAATCCGTTGAACGCGGCTCGGCTCCGGAATCTGCTTATCCGCCTCCAAAGACTGAGTCACATGCTGAGGTATCTCTTCTCCTTCAGCAAGAGGATGACCCTTTCCCAACCTGGACCCTTGGTCAGACCTCAAACGTAAATATCGAGACATGGTGATGACTGCACAAAATAGAAGAAAATCGTTAACATAGGAGGAGTCACATTATCAAAAGCTGGGATAAGTATAAAACGTTTTCGTTACCATTCTTTTCAATATCCTTAAACTCCGGACGAAAAGCGGAGTGCTTTCAGACCTTCGTTAGCCCGACTTGCATATAAGACACGAGATGAATGGATGGATCGAGCTCTACCATCCCTCACACGCTTCGAACATCACCTCCGAATAACCTCCCGACGGAGCATCATCCGAAACACTTGAGTCCGGATGTCTCCAAGGCATGGCCTCGGGATGGCTCTCGGTCAATTAGAAAAAAGTTGTCTTTCCAATTTTTCAGACTTGAACACGTCTCTTTGAATATGTGTGTCGGGGAGTTTCCTCCGGTTCGACTCGCGAACGAGAACCAATGTCCCTGCTTATTCAACTTGTAAAAAACCTGAAATAAATTCACAGTGGGCTCAATCTCAAGACTTCGGCAATATACCTCAAACATAACTAGCCTATTCAACCCGATGGGCACAAACTGTGAGATATGAAGCTTGAAATACTTTATCACCTTCAAAAGAAAAGTGGAGAAAGGAACACGAACCCAGGAATGCAAGATATGCATACAAGCCAATGGCATCCCGTCGGATTATTCATGGTAAAATCCATCTGGGTAAGCGAGGTGCATCCATGGGAATCCCATACTCACTAATAAGGCCCTCCAACTCCCCTTCAGAAAGGACGAAAGAATAAATGTGCATGTCCGACTTGGGAACAAGATCGGAAGCCGGACGTTCCGAACCGAAAGCCATAGGATATCAACGGGGAGGCAACGCAAACGAAAACGAAGTAAGAGAGAAGGAACGCACCTGGGTTTCGCCGAAAACTCGAAAACAAACAGTGAATTAGATAAGAGTTAAAAGTAAAATTGGCAAATGAGGTAAAAAGGAGTTATATAGGCAAAGGAAGTGGGGACACGAAACGTCGCGTCGTGTCAAAAAAGGACAAATCTGAACCGTCAACGTATACGCATCTGCCACGTGGCATGATCGTACGGAACCCGGTAAAACTCATTTTAACTTATTCCCCCCTAATGGGCTTGGGCTCTCTATTCCTGGCCAGGCCCATCAAACCAGAACAAACCCAATGGCTCCGGATGGACTCAGTAAACGATTAAACTAAGTATCACGTCACTTGTCAAAAACAAGCAACATGATATTGGGGGGACATGACGACGTATATGGCTCATCGGTCCAATAGCCGAAGGGCACACTGAAAGGCCAATATCCCAGAAGGGTTCGTTGACCGACAAGTGGATTCCTTTGGCATTTAGCACGGATACAATTCGTCTCATTCTCGGTGTCGAGATGGCCTCGAGAGACAAAGTGTCAGGGGCATCAGCTCGACAACACCAACGGTCTCATGAAGTACGACAGGCCCAGGGACCAGATAGTGACATCAAGGAGTATAAATACACATACAATAATTGGTAAAAAGGTATCATTTTCTACACACACACATTTTATACTATACCTTTCGGTAAAACACACAATTACTCTCACGCCGGAGTCTGGTCTTATAACAGGTATCCAGAAGACTTATCTTATAAGGCTGAAGGATAACTGAAAGACTTCACAAAAAAATACTTCGACAATAATTGATAGTAAAGGAGACTTACCAAACATATCTAATACTATATTTTTAAAGAAAAATAACGTCCATTTCACTTCAATAATGTTAAGTAACATCAATTACTATAATACATCTATCACTCTTAATAATTCATTTATTTATCCCAACTTTACTTTAATTTTATATATGATGACAAAAACAAATCACGAAAAGGAAAACACATAGAATTTAAGACTTTGGACCCATATTAAACCTAAATTCCTTAGTATTAACCCATGTTTTAACACTCTGTTGTTTGGGAGTCTACAATAATCATACACTTTGTAGTTCCTTTGGACCCAAGATATTTTTCGGACAAAGAGTGTTGTGTATTAGATGAAAAAGTAGTCGACTCAAGCTCGTACATGGGTTTAAGGTCCATTAAGATTTAATGTTTCACAATGTAATTGTGACTATAAGTATTGTATAAGCTGTTGGAATTTTAATACCATAACAATCTTTTATATAATAAAAGAATTACATTATTTCAGAGTGATTTTGTAAAACCCTTCTCATTGAAAAAAAAAATTGGGCTAATAGGAAAGCTTTATTTCGCCACGTAAGCAAAATCGTGTGATGTGATTGGTTAATAAAAGTCAAAATTAAATTGATTTTGGTCAACCTTTAATTAATTTGGTGGAGAAATTTGGTTGAGAAGAAAAACACATAAAAACATAGGTGTCAAATTTGTGAAAACAAAAACTTAAAAAAAGATGGGGTAATTAATAAAACTTTAGTGGTTAAATTTTTAAAAATTGCATAGAGTTAAGTATAATATTATAAGTTTCCATGTTTTTTAATAACTTTGGAAATTAAACAAATACTCCCTTATACTTTATTACCCCTATACTTTATAACTTAAAAATACAATATATATGTTGTTTTAAAACTCCAACATATAAATATACATAAGATTATAAATATCATTGTTTTTACTATATATATTTACAAAGGACTCATTTATTTCATATTAAAAGTATGACAAATGTGGACACGAATTTGAATATTAAATACGGTTAAATTATTGAAAACGAGAATATAATTATTAAATTTTAAGTACGAGCTACTGTAGAAAAAAATGTGATTGTACTTATAACAACTACTAATGTAATTTTTATTTATTTATATAAGGATATGTAGAAAAACATTTTTAAAAAAATTTTAAAGAGTATATTTTAACTTCATCAACGTTTATTATATGCAACTAAACTCGCATCTTGTGTACATCATAATATCAATAGTGAAATTTAAATAGGAACATCAACATCTATATCAGCTAAATAAAGTTAAATCTTGAGTTATCTAACAAATGTTTTTTACAAAATTTAATTATACAAAATTCTAATGGATATTAATGGATAATGAAAAACTCGTGCATAAGTATATAATTTGTTAGGAATTAGAAAATTCCTTAGTAAAGAGTCGGTCACCCCAACTATAGTCTAGCATATGTTAGCTCGTAGACATTACGTTATTTACTAGTTATTTAGTTAGTTTTTTAGTTTAGAGCAACACCGTGGAGGAAGGACGGGTCTTTACCCACTGTATACCTGATCCACAGGCCGATAGGAGGTCGTTATGTTTGTAACTATAAATACCCTCTACCTCCCAAGGTAGAGGGTTGGACCTTTCATTCATCTTAATCTAACCTTCTATGTTTTCTTTCACTTTCTCTCTCTAGAAAGGCTCCCACTTTCTCTCTCTAAACTCTATACTATTCGATCCATATTATTGTTTGTTATGTGTTTATGAAATCCAATATCTAACAATTGGTATCAAGAGCCATGGTTAGATCATCTCTTACATATCTTTGGATTTCTAGTGGTTTTTAGGTGGTTTTTGAGTTTGAGAAAGTTTAGTGGTTTTTGCATCATTTGGTTGATTTCTTGTGTTAAAGTTTGGATTTTGATTGTACTTTTGTGTTTAGGATCATCACAAGTGTTTAGGTTTTGATTTGGAAGGCTTGAATCATCGTGGTTGGGTTGTTTTTGGATTGAAAAGTGTGTTTTGGAAGTTTTTCAAGTTAGCTTACTTGGCTCTCGTGTAAATTTCTTGGTAGCCACTTGCTTTAGAAAATATTAGCGAGTTGCAGTGTTGTTTGGTAGCGACTTGGTGCCTAGCGACTTGCTTTAGAGACAAGCCGACAAAAAGTACTGGTGGATTCTCCACTACGGGTAGCGATTTGGTAAGGTAGCGACTTGTTCTTAAGTTTCGTAGCGACTTGGTGTTAGCGATTTGGACCAGTAGCGAGTTGCTATTTAGCGACTTGATCTCATAGCGACTTGGTGCATAGCGACTTGCTGTCAAAATTTGTAGCGACTTGGGAACTTAGCGACTTGCTTTGTCATTACTTAGCGACTTGGTTCAAGAATTCTTAGCGACTTGTTGACTTTTCCTGACAAAACTTCAGACGGCTATAACTTTTGATCCGTAACTCCGTTTTCAGCGTTCTACCCATCAAAACGACCGTGAGAACGAGGAGAATGTCATGCCTTCGAGGTCACCCTTCGAGGGCTAAATCCGCTCTGAACAGAAGTTATTGAGGTTTTTATGCTTTTAGACCTAAATTTCTCGGGAAAATCGTGCATAAACCAATCCAAATCTCAACCAAACAACATCTCTGCTAATCCTACAAATAATCCTAAGTCCTAACACACAATTCTATATCATTGTGACAATCCATCAGTTATCTTAACACGTTCCATTGGTCATTGCTTAACGGTTTGGTCTTGATTTTAGTAAAATCCCGAGAAAGATTCTATTTCTCGGTTTAAATCATAGACTTGTAAAATCCCGTGCATTCCGCCACATCATGTCTTACTCTACCACCCAGTGATTTCAAAAGTGCTTAAATTGTATGATGTGTGGACAACAAAAATAATGTATGCTAATCAACGATTAAAGATGATTGAATCAATCAATGATGATTTGAGTTCCTCATGCTCTGAGTCTAATGAGAAAGATTTGCACCTGTTCAGGCTCTGAGAATGCCAAAAGGAAAGCAAAGCATTGAACCTTATCAAAAACTTCACTCTCACCTCATGTTACTTCTACCCACATCAATGGAACGAACATGTATTGCCCTCTTCCGTCAGGACTTATTCACATTTACAGAACTTTCTCGTTAAACCTAGAGCAATTGGAGCTACAACTTGACAAAGAGAAGGTTCAAAATGATAGTTCCATGCTTGCACTTCAAGTAATCTACAAACACTTTCAATCATTCATTAGAAGGGAATTCACATCAGACTATGATCAAGACATGACTGAAATGTCCTTCAAGAGACACACTGGAATGGAAATTAACGTGTTCAGAGAGACACTTATCCATCTCATGGATAATGTGGGAAGTACATTGAGGAAGTTACGAGAAAGATGAAAAAGTGGATGAGTGTCAGTGCGGTTGAGAGATTGTTGTGATGAGTCGGGTAATGTATCATCGAAGATCGGTGTTCTGAATGCACAATATCGAGACAACAAAGAATGATGCAACAAATTGTTCAAGTAACTCATGTTAGACAAGATGTGATACGATAATCGAGAGGTGAATGAATGTTTGGTGAATGAATGTCAAGTACAATCAAGAGATTGTAGTGTTGAGATGGGTAAAGCATAAGATGATGGATCGGTTGGTACCTGAATACATGGGCTCGGGAGGCGTTAAGCTTGAAACAACCAATAGTTCGTGACTCTTGTTACACATGATGTGGATGCAAATATCGGATCGACAAATGAACAAAGTGTCATGTGATGAGATACCCTTAATCGCTTCAACATAGTGCATCCGCTAATGTCCCTAAACATACCGATCTTAATGCTAACATGATTTGATAAATGTTCCTTGGTTGAGGCTGAGCCTAATAATTTCAAAACAAATGATATGGTTAATAAAAAGGCTTTTGATGAACTTTCAAACAAATTTTCAAATCTTGAAAAACATTGCATTTCACTTGAAATTGCGATACAGAGTAAAGAAGAAAGTTTTCAACTTAACAAACCATGTAAAAATCCGGAACTTCCTAAATTCCGTGAACTTTTTGAAATTAACACTTTGAAAGATCAGCTTCAAGACAAAGACTCAACCATTTACAATCAAGAAACACATTTCGGTATGCATGTGAAAAGTAATTTAGTTACAAGTTATTCTTATGTTAATGCTATTGATGATATTCAAATGAGAAATGATGAATTAGCAGTTTGTGTGGCCAAATTACTAAAGGAAAATGAGTCCTTGAGAAAGCATCACATAGAACTAAGTGACTCTGTCAAAGAAGCTAGAACTAAATCAATGGAACAAACAAACTATTTGATAGCAAAAATTGATGAACTCAAAGCTCAACTTCAGGATAAGAGTTTCGCTATTGTTGCCTTAAAAATGAGCTTAGAAAAACCGTAGGGAAAAGTGTGAACACTAAGTGTACAAAACCATCAACCTTGGGAAGCAGGTTTCTCATCCCACTAGAGAAGTGCATTTGTTAGGCAGACCCTCTGCATTTAAATCTGAAAGAACAAAATTTTCAAAACACGGTTTGCCTCCCAAGTTGATGTGAAACATGTTTTGTCAAAACCAGTCACTTTACCTTGTTTGCCTAAGAATTCACATAATATGAATGACTTGTTCAAGAACTATGATCTAGAAGAAGCTAGGAAAAAGGCACGATTAAAAAGATGGAATTTTAGGTGCTAGACCTAAGGTGATGAATTCTACGAGATTTCAAGGCACTGCTAGTAGTTTTAAACCATTACCTAGGAACACTCAACTAAAGACTAGGAATTGGCTTGGATCTAAGAGTAGTTGCATTCTGAATAAAGCTATTCCCATATCAGATCACTCTAAGAACTCTAGATCATTTTCTAAATCCAAACAAGTTGTTTGCTCAAATTGTATGAAATGCATCTTTAGGGGAAATCATGATAATTGTTTTACAAAATCCCTGAAGAAAGTAAATGCTCATGCAAAGGCTCAACCTGTTAAGTCTAGGATTTTCACTAAGTCATCTACTGTGGATATGAAGCAAAACAAACTGAAAACTTCACCTAGATGGATACCAACTACAAAATCTTTGGAAACTAGGAATAAGGATAAGTCTTCCACTATGCATAAGAATATCAACAATCCTAGACCTTGCCATAAGTGGATACCATCCGGTAGAATGTTTATGGATGCCGGACTTAGGTGGATACCTACCGAAAGCCTGCTTTTCGATGGCAAAATCAAGGTTGACCGTGAAACCGCAAAGGGTTTGGATACTAATGTCACTAACCAATATATATGCAAACAAGCTTGTAATGTTAGTGCGGTAGTCCTTACTCAATTGCAGATACTTCGATCCTTCAATACATGGACTGGTTTAAAGTATGGATAACACAAGGATTGATATCTCATAACTCACGGGTTCAAGTAACTCAACCTTGATATTCATCGGCTATGACGTATGAATACTTCATTCATGCCTCGTTCCCTAAAGAAAAGAAAAGTGTATGCGTGTCGGCGCTTTATCTTCTGATGAAGAGAAATCTTCTCTATTATGACCATTCTCATCAACATGCTTCATACTTTTTCCATGCGCTTCAGTCATCAAGTGAACCGGACTACCACTGATTGTTTTCTCATTCCACGTGCTCGATTATAATGAAGATGGCGACATCATGTGCTTATTTTGCGGGAGAGAAGTGTGAATAGAACATTCGGATGATTTTCACTTATTTAGTCAAGAATGGCATCTCCGTATGCAATTCTTGAGGGGAGAAGAAGTGTGAATTTTTTGCATTGTTGATTGATATTTGAGAATATAAATGGTCATACGGCTCTAAACTCATGTAAGAACCGAGCTTCTTCTTAAATGGTCATCTTCACATGGAGTTTTTTTTCTCGTCTAAGAGCCGTTGGTTGACATCTTCACTCGGATTAATGAGTTTATCGACAAAGTGCTTCCAGGTTAATGCTTCACGTACACATCAACATGTTGATTCTGAACAATCTCTCTGTTCTTGTTTGATGTGATTGGTAGTTTGGCGTTACCATCTTGTGTGTTAGTTCTTGCCCGATTGCACGATTTCCTTGATGAACATCTTTCATTTATTGTTTGATTGGGAGAGATTTTAGTTAAGGGGATTTGCAAGATGTAAGTTAATTGGGATGCTTTTGGTGGGATGCTTTTTGGTGTGAGTTGAAGATGTTAACTATCTATTCCCCAACTGAACAATCTTGAAGAAGGTCGAGTCTACAGTATGTTCTACATTTTACGGTACATGTTAGAAGACTAAAGACGAGTTGCATTTAACGATCTAAAGACTTCTTCTTAATGCAGGCATCTATCAAACAGATTGTCGGTTTAGGGGAGACCACTAATTGGGAGAGAGTTATAAGTCAGATTCAATCCCCAATTAGAGTTGCTCATATTCTTTAGCAGTGACTCCTCGAGACGTTGTTATTGACTATTTCACGTATTGGACATTTGACGCAAGTTGATTACTTCGGAGCTAATCATTTATCACTTATTTGAGATTGAAGTTGACTTTCACAAAGGCGTGTTCTTATTTGATAACTTGCTCGGGCTTAAAATTTTGAGTTGAATACTTGGTTTATCTAGTTACCAGCAGTCGGGCTGGATGGTTGAAGACCTGGTTAACTATCACTTCAAGGAGTTACGTTGTTTTACTCAGTGACACATGCTTATGTCGTTGTGGTTAATCGCAAGAGGTGTTAATGTCTCATACTTTGGTTGAGTATTGAGTACTTGGAGATTTGCTTGGAGCATAAATTCTCGACACCGTTCTTCCAACATTAATGCAAGCTTAAGATGCAAATGCGGGGAATTCTACTTCAGTTTCAAGTTTGGTACATCGGTTTTCTTCATCATGGTCACTTCAAATTGTCTACGAATGGGTTGATAAAGATAGTCGAGAGAGTTTCAGAGAGTTGATTCTTACAAGATTCATTTGAGCTAATTTGTTGTTCTTCTCTATCTCAAGAATATTTGGTATGTATAATGTGTTGCCGATTCGGTATCAAGGGAAGGAGACATACATCTAAACACACGAGTACACGTGATGAACCTAATACTTCTTTCTCGTTGAAGTAATCCCTGAAAGACAAATGTCATAGCCATAGAGAAACTCAGTGTTTACTCATAGCCTTTGATGTATTATTCCAACCATTTGGGAGGAAGTGGTCTCTAGATACTTTTGGTATGTGTTAAATCAACCCTCAGTAGAAGGAAATATGAGAAGAATATTTGGTTCGTGAGATAATATTGCTTATCGACATCTTCGATATGAATAATGGTAAAGTGCTTCCGATTATTCCTTCTTGTACACATTATTATGTTGATTCTGATAAGATTACAACCATCATGGGGGAGAGATATGGGTACATCTGGAACTCACAACATGTTCACCTGATCGGGCTTAATCAGGTTATTCGAGTTGTCATCTCAGAGATGATCGCGACTCAACATGTTACTTGGATGTCATCGTCTCTACTCTTGTTGGGTACATGTGTACATTATGGGCTAATTGGTTATATGTAAGATAATTGGAATGCATTTGGAAATATGAAGATGTTGATGTATTGTTCCCCTGAATAGACAACTGGTCAATCTCGAAGAGTAATGTGTACATCGGAGACGCATAACAGAGTTCATGTGATCGGTTCATCGCTTATTATTCGGATTTGATAACCACTCGATACGATCTATGTTTTAACTTGTTACTTTGGTGTTCTCGTGTTCTTCGGGTGCAGAGCTTCATTCAATAAGACTGTTTTCATTCATTTCTATTTCTTGAAAAATGGTCTTTATAAGGATTTTCGGTTTGGGGGGAAGCTGCCAAAGTCTCTCTTTCTCAAAGGCTCATGTTCTATCTTCTATTCCGAGCCTCGAAGCTTTGGTGGTGGAAGTTTAAGAGATGACGAATTTATCTTTCTACGAAGTCTCGAACGATTTCCTTATTTCTACTCGTATCATCATCCTCTTAAACTATTTCTCTATATCGTAGATATTTTTCAAAAACAAAAATACAAAAATATAAAACCAACAAAAAGAAAATAGAAAAATATAAAATCTTCAAAAGCCCATAAAAATCATAAAATTGAAAAATTCCAAAAATATTGTTTTCTCAAGACATGTCTTCTGGTATCGATAACATCTACGGTCTTAGAAATGTCATTCAATAATGGCACGGGACTTTAGATGAAGTTCGAGGAGGAGGTGTAAATATTCCTTTCTAAACATGTCTCAAAAAAAAAATGGCTTGCTATTATTTCAGATAGCTACCCGTTCTTCATGAAAGGAAAGTGTTGCGCTAAACCAATTTTTCAAATATTTCGTGCACTTATCCTAAAAACAAAAATGAGGAAAGTATGTCAAGGATCTGTTGTTCTACACAAATGTTTTTCCGCTAAAATTCTTCTAAAAATATTTGTTGTGTTTTCTAATATGGTGGAAAATGAGTTGCTTAAAATCAATCAGATTCAGAGCTTTTATAAAATTTGGAAACTCAATCAATGACTTCACAGACTTTTAAAATCTTTTATAAAATGAGTTATTGGTTGAGGGAGAGAATGTTTTCAAATCTATATCTTCTAACGAGCTTTTTTAATTATCCTAATATGCTTAATTAAAATGATGTTAACCTATGTTGAAGGACTAGGTGCCAAGGATATGATTGCTAGGATTAGATAATTAGACTTTGATGAACACATTTTTCCCAAACATTTAAATGATCTGATTGATATGTTGCATTGACTTTTATTAGTCGACATCCGTTTGGGTGATGTCGACCACCATATATCTCATGTGTGTTCACTAACGCATGCGTATATTGGTTATAAGAATGTTCCCGATCCGGATCCCGCAGATGAATATGATTGATGCGAAAGGAAGGGTAACGATTTCTTGAGTCTACAAATGAAGAAACGAGCTTAATTTGACTTCAATGGAGAGTTGGCATAAATGCAACGAAGAGGTCTCACCGCATCGCAGATGGTTTTCTTCTAGTTGATTGAAGAAACATAGCTTAATTTGACCTCAGTTGGCATTCAAAATGCAACGTAGAAGAAGTCTCCACCAGACGCAGACGCTTTTCTTCCAAGCCCTACAGCAACAACAAAAGCTTCTCAACCACCTAACATATCTTTGTGCAGGATAATCGTGATGATACCATTTTTCTAAAACTTTGAAAAATATTGTTTTTTGAAAATGGAAAAATATTGTTTTGAAAATATATTGGACTAAATTTTGAAAATCACCGGACTTCATTTTATCAAAATTTAAGTCACTCAATTATCGACGACTTCGTCATCGATTGAGGGGGAGAGTGATTTAATTTAAAATATTTTCAAACAATATATCTTCAAAAGAGTCCGTTTGTAATGGAAATTATGTGGTGATCTAAAGATTTAATGTTATGTCATGGTATGAATTTTCTTTTGAATCAAGGTCTTTCAAAATGAAAATTTTTCTGTTCTTGTTTGATTGTGAAATTGTTTTATTTTACTTAAAGATCTCTTAAAACTATCATACCTGACACTAACAATCTTTAATGTAATACCTGAATTTCTAAAATTCACAAAAAGACCAAAATACCCCTATAATCAAAAAGTATGAATAATTAATTTAAAGAATACCAAATAAGCTATGTAAATTCAGAAAAATTATCAAGAAATATCACATATGATCCAAATAAATTTTAAAGACTTTGTAAAGTTAATTTTTTTAGTTTATAATTTTATAAAAATCAGTTTTGTATTTTATATATATAGCCGAATGTATTTATTTAGTTTTATAAAAGAATTAAATTAATAAAAGCCCAATACAAATTTATAAAATTTAGATTCCATTTATTATAAGTCCATTATAATATTAAGCCCACAAGAAAATTAGTAAATCATATATATATATACATTATACGGTTTATATTTTATTCCTAACAACCCTAAAAGCCGATTATACCTAAACCGACCTAAGAAAACCCTACATAATTCGACATTCAGTTTCCAAGGCTTAAAGCTATTTTATTGGACGATTTTGAAGGTAAAGAAGGTGTTAAAAATCTGGTTCGAGGTCCTAAGGTGTTGGTTTGATCGTATAGTTTCTTGGTCGATTAGGGTTTCACCGAATAGAGTTTTTGTGTTCTTTTGTTCTAACGTCCAAATCTCATCAAGGGTATGTTTCCAATATTATTTTCAGTCCTACAAGTCATGTAGAACTCAGAAAAATTAGTCATGCATATTTAACAAGTTGTATGGAATTGTTTTGAATTAAAACCCTCAAACGATAAAATAGAGAACGGCGATAATAAATTTTGGGACCATGATCTAAATTTTTCGAGACTCTTATATGATATACGACCTTCATAAAATACATGTTCATGAATTCAAAGCTTGTGTGATTTGTCTTGGGTTTTATTGTTCAATGTATTGAAAAGAAAGAAAATAAAGAAGGACGATTAGGGTTTATAAAAATTAGGGCTTGCTTGTTATAATTAAGAGTAATTAATGCAGTAATAATGATGAATTAATGATGGGTTAAACCTAGGTTTAGGGTTTGTACTTGAATTATGCATGATTCTTTTTAAAAAGTTTTGGGTTGGTTTTGTAAATTATGAAACTTAAGGGTTATTTCGTCAGAACATTAAAATACATGTACTAAACGATAAAATAAGTGTGGGGTTAAAGCGGTAATTTTGGATACTTAGAAGGCCATTTGAATTGTTATTAAATTGAAAAGGGTATGTTTTGTAAATTCTAAAACCTTTGGGCTAAAAATATAAAATCTGATAATATAAGGTTGGATCAGATAATTAAATATGTTAAGGGTGTAATATGTAATTCGAGTAATTATGAGTCGTGAGTATGAGTTAGTTAGTGTAGAGACATGCATGAGTTTGGAGGTAACTCGGTTTGTTTTTCTTATAACGTCTAGGTCAAAGAGAAAATCATTAAAAGAGGTGACATGTAAATTAAATGCGTAATAAATGATATTAAAAGTATGGGAAACCCTAGGACGTAAATAGGAAGTCGATTAGGGTTAAAGCTAAGTGTACCGTTATTTCATGTGAGAATGGTAAGTCTTGGTTAATCATGTAAGTTATAAAAGATTTTGTAAAATATTTTGAAAGAGAGTCCTAAAATCCGTTCTTGACATTTGTAAACCCTATACTATGAAAATTGATCATATAAGTCCTCAAATAAGATAATTATTATATTAAGTCCTTCGCTTTACTAATTGTCATTTTTCAAATCCTAAGTTTGGATAATTAATAATTAATACTCTAAAATGTTGGAATTCGCTTGTCACTAAAAATGAGAATGTTCTGACAACTCTAAGAATATTAATGAGATTAATCTGTTATAACATTAATGATGCTTATAAGTATTAAATCAATCATAATCCGTGTAGATTCGTTGAAGGAGACGACTACATCTTCGTGATTCCTACATTCGTTTGCTTTCCTCTCATTTGCTTTTAAGGTACAGATATTCGACCTTTCAAAGAAAGGTTTCTTATAACGCTGTTAGCTTTTGTATTAGGATTTCCATGCCATTGCTATGAACCCTTTTTCCATTGTGTGACTGCTGCTTATCCGAACTTATGTTTTATTGAATCATGCGATACCTGATTTGAACTTTATGATAGGAAGACTTTGATATGTATAATTGTTGAATCTTAGTATATTTGAGTATGAACCTTATGATATGAGTTATTGATATGTATTTGTTGAACCTTGTGTTTGATTAAGACTTGTGTCATAATTGAAATTGGTTTGACCTAAGTTAGTTTTGACATTTGCCAATTATTAACTAGTCATGGGGTTCCATGTCCGTGTCAATGATGCACCACATGACTCTAGGCAAGAGAGTGAAGTTCGCCACGCCCCTTATCTATTATTTGTTATGAGCCAAGTTATATTATATTATCAATGTATGTTTGTGGGCTATGGATGCATCCTAGATCCGGACTGTCCCGATATGATTTGTCTAAGTGAATGATGTCGCAATGCTGCCTTCATAAAACTCGAGCTAGCTACCCGGATTATTTTGAGATTGTTTCTATATAGTTATGATGTTTTTGATATGATATGTTCGGCCTGGTAGTTAACTAGATCTTTATCTGCTATTTCTATGTTAAGTATTCGATTATGATTCTGTATGTTCAAATGTTTATGATTATGTGCTGGGCTTATTATATGTTATTATATATGTATATGCTTTTGTATGTTTATGTGATTACCGTTTACAATGCTAGGTTATGATTAATATGTTTAAATGGGATTCATACGCTCATCTCGATGTCATGTTAGTTCTCGTATGTGAAGTCGTTGATCCAGTAAGATGAATGTGCTAGTGTGAAAGTGAGTATTCTATAAGTTTAGTATGCATAATTTGTTCGCTAATTTTGTGAACCTTGCTTATTAGTGTTTTTTATCCTGTACATGTGACGCCATGTTTTAACTCACGATGTTAGGGTTTGATTTGAGAACTGGTTTAGTTTGATATAGCCGCTTTGATAGTTGTTAATGGTTATGCTATGTTTTTGTCCGTCTATTTAATTATGGTTTGCTTAATATGTTTTTCTAATTGCTTCAGGAGACCGCCATGATTTGAATGTCGCTTCCGCTGTCGCGATATTGTTTTGTGTGTTAAGTGAAGGTTAAATAAATTTGTTGAATGCCATGTTTATTTTCTAGAAAGTGTTTTCTCTAGCCTTAGACTTTTCGTTTGGTTTATATGTAATCTATTTATTTTGATATGCTAAATGATTGGTTGTTCCGATGTGTTTGTGTTTGTGTCATTAATGTGCTATGAGATGTTTTAAATTGTTACGTGGTTGTTTGGATTCTGATATTTGTGCCCAGAATCCTAAAAGATTCCTCATTATCATTTTATTTTGATTTCGTCATTTGTATATTTAGTTTTGTTTAGCTTTTGTTTTCTATATCTCGTTTCATCTTTGTAAGCTCACCAAGATTTTTCCTCATGGGCAGTTTTAAGCATTCAAGATGAGCTTATGGGATAGCCGATCCGGGTTGAGAGTAAGATGAGAGCAAGATTTGAGATATAGATCTTAGATTTATTTTGATATTAAGTTTATTTATATTATCTTTTGTAAGTTTGTAAAGGCTTCCGCTTTTGTATAGTATTTAAAGTTCTGATATGAAACCGTATTGTGATATCTTTACCCTTGTCGGGTTGGGGTGTTACATTTAATGTCTTAAAATGGTCCTTATCTGTCATTTTTCAAAGTTAAATCAAGCAACGTCTTTCCTCAAAATCTTTTAAATGATTTAAGTCAATTGGGATCACAAATCTCAAAAGGTTTGAAATTTTGATCGGGGTAGAGATCGTGAGTTAAATCTCTATCTGTTTAAATGGAATTGGTTTTAGTCCTTTGCACTCCTCGCTTCCAAGTGCCAAACGATTTAAAATCCACAATGCACATGTTGAGGAGGAGGATTTATCCAAAAACAAGATGAGTATTTAAAACTGGCCACATATTCTCCCATGTTTTCTAAACCGAGATACTTGGGATCCAAAATCTTAAAGGGTTTGATATTTTTGATCGGGGAGAATTTGTGATTTAATAATGAAATTTGATAAAAGGTGATCATTTTGATTTAATTGTCGTGTATCTTATATGCTAAACGATTTCAAATCTCGAAGCATATAGTGGGAGCAAACAAACTATCGAGGTACGAAAGCCTTTTAAAGTAATTTATAAAGTACCTTGATTGTGTTTAAAATGGTTTCTTAATGGCGCTTGTGATTGTGGATGTGCTTCAAATTAACTCTTGCCTCTATGTGATAAAATGATTTCAAAAATCCTATGCACATATTGAGGGGGAGAATTTTACCAAGAAAATCAAATGGCTTTTTCGTATGAAAATTGTGATCAAAGAAAATATTTCAAAGTCCTATTGCCTCCATGTGCTAAACAATTTCAAAATCATATGCACATGTTGAGGGGGAGGTTTTCTAAATGATCAAAACTTTTAAGGTACAAAATGCTTTGATCTCGTATCACAAGTACCTTGATTGTTTTTCCAAATGATTTTTCAATTGGTTTCAAGGAAGAATGAACTGTACCAAAATACCGACCTTTTACTTTATGCATGCAGTTATAAGGATGGTGAGGTTAGGTATTAGTTCCCACGATCCGGCCAACCGAAGGATCTACCCAGGACAATCCATTATATAGTGTAGAGTCCTTAGGTATGATGAGAAAAGGAGAAAAATGAGAAATGGGAAGAGTGCCGATCGGAGACGAGCTAGTAACGGAATAAACCCAACAAGGCTCTAGTAATGAAGTCTTGGTAAGCAATGAAGGGGTTGAAGAATGAAAAAGAAATGAATGTGAAAAAGGGTGAAAAGAAATTTCCCTCCATCAATTCAACCTTAGGGCAAACCGTTCAATCTATATGCTATGGTGTTTACTAAGGTAACACTGTATTGAAGACAAGACATCATGGACCCAAGGATGCACCGCACTAAACTTCCCAAGCTACTCAAGTTCCTCTTAAAAGGGCTTGTTTCATTCTCACGGGAACCAACATAATCTATCGACTCTCTCTTAGAGATTGTTGATATTGAAGAAGGAGACTCTCTCCCTAGTCTCCATATAGGAAACAAATGTGCACTATTGAGTCTAGAGCCAAGAGATCATCCACAATATCTCATTAGGACACTAAATTCTAGAAGACTTGTCGTTTCACACATTGTGGAAAGTAAGTATATATATTAAGAGTCCTACGCATTATCCTTGTGGTATTGCGTAACATCCGAGTGATATGTAAAATATTCACAATGAAGATGGAAATCCTTCAAGAGCCAACATCAAACAAGCTCTTGGTGGGTGACATGTGAGATCTTGCAAAAGATCAAGCTTGTGACAACCGACAAACGATGGGCGATTCACTCTTGAATCAACCTTGGTCCGAGATTGAATTGATGAATACTTTTGGAAAACCGTTCGATGCAAACCTTCTTTCTAGCACGTCGATGTGCACTTATGTTTTCAAACACAAAAGTATCTCTCGAAAAAAATACTTTTGGAAAACCGCTCGATGTGCGAATCTCTTCTCTAGCACATCGAATGTGTACTCTTTCAAATATAAAAAGTATTTTGATTGAAAATTTATGTTTCTCATAAAACCGTCGTATTGTAAAACTTCTTTCTAGCAATACGCCATTGTTTTCAAATCATTTTTCATCAATCAATGAATCTCAATTCGTTCACTTACTCCGCGTGTTCTCTTTGAGACGCTCCGTTTGAGAACGGCTAGAAAATGTAAGCAAACCGTCAAGGAGATTCTTAGGAATCCTACCGATCACAAAGATTTGTACCGATCAACGGGAACCGGCCGTATTCAATTCAACGAAGTGATCAAAGACACTTTCGTGTTTTATTGCTAACTGCCGTATGCGGTACACCCGACGCATTGCGTGATCAAAATTGAGGAGTCATTCCAAAGCCGCATGCTCACAACATCCACACTTAATTTAAAGAAATCATGACTGCATATCTACGTAACCCGCTCGATATTTCATACTATGCTTCGCTTCGCTTTTGCAAATATCATGAACCAAGAAGGCTTCCGCTACTCTGATGGAAAGATGTCATGATCCAAAAGGTGTGAGCATGTCGGTCCAAATGTCACAACATCACATGAAGGCAACACAACTATGGATAATCCAGAGAGATTTGTCGTGGTGATGATCTCAATGAAAGCTCAAGATCATCAAAGATGTGGATTAGTTCATAGACCTCCACCGAAAGTACAAAGCACTGACTTTGAAGTTGCACTACAAAAGCACAAAGACGAACTTGAAGAATAGAAGTCTACAGTCGTGAACGTGAAGTCAAGAATAGAATGCTAGGATGCAAAATGTATTTCATGGGGTGACCTCCTTTAGGGGGAGATTGTTAGGAATTAGAAAATTCCTTAGTAAAGATTCGGTCACCCCAACTATAGTCTAGGATATGTTAGCTCGTAGACATTACGTTATTTACTAGTTATTTAGTTAGTTTTTTAGTTTAGAGCAACACCGTGGAGAAGGACGTCTTTACCACCTGACACCGACCACGTGCCAGGGAGGTCGTTATGTTTGTAAATATAAATACCCTCTACCTCCCAAGGTAGAGGGTTGGACATTTCATTCATCTTAATCTAACCTTCTATGTTTTCTTTCACTTTCTCTCTCTAGAAAGGCTCCCACTTTCTCTCTCTAAACTCTATACTATTCGATCCATATTATTGTTTGTTATGTGTTTATGAAATCCAATATCTAACATAATTATATGTAATTACCTTTAAAGACACAATATTCAACATTGATATAAAATAATTTTTTTTATCAAAACCATGTGCGTGCACAGGTATTATAACTAGTCATAACTAAACACAATAAATATCAAGTACACATGCGGAAGCGTAAGGAACATATAATGTATAATTAATTAACTAAAACATAAAAGAATGCGTACCTTTGATTATAGCTAAACAAGAATCAATTACAAGCTAGCAATTGAGATAAACCCTAATTAAGATTATAGAATTGCCCCTTATCGTTTTTGCAATTCAATCCAAGATACTAACAATAGTGAGTTAGTACCACGTTCTTGTACACACGTACTATTAACGAATTAAAGTAAATGCTAGTTTAGAAAGACAAAATAGTTTGTTTATGAAAAACAAAGTTATCGACTCTAACAAAGGATTAGGCCGATCGGGTTACTACGGAAACAAGAAAACCAAGTTTAGGTTTAGGTTATGTATACAAGAGATAGAAAACAATAACCCCTAGCCTTGTATTTATACATATAGAAACTTAGAGTCCAAGTTTGATAAGGATTAGGCAACCATAATCCCAGCCCAACCGACCATAACCCATTAGGGGTGTTCCTAAACCTTCTTGACTTCTAATTTTCTCTTTAGTCCTTTCCTTTAACATTTAACGGCCGTTAGTCCATTACATTCAATTACTTAACGTTCTTTAGTCGTTTTGTGTAATTAATAACTAAATACAACGTTTTATATCTAATTATTAAAAATTTAATTCTTATACGTAAAGTGTGCAATCCCGTGGTCTCAAGTTCGATCATAACACACATATATTATTTATGTCCATTAAACCAACAGCTCCCACTTGTACATATCTTTATATTGTGATCACATCGATTAGCGTCTAGCAACACTTCTATGTCTCTAGTACAACTCGAGTAAGGTCTTCTGGAAAACCTTTTAATGATTCATCATTATTATTATCATTTTGTTTCTAATACCATGTTAAATAAAGATATGGATCTAAGTCATTCTTTATTCAACTATTATGTTTCTCGTTATTGGTGATTGAGCCAGATTACCAAATCTTCTGAATATATTCAGGGGAGATCTTGGGTGCGGGCGCACAAACATCTTGTCAACCCTACGAGGGGCTCAACAATATTAAACTTCAAAATAAATTTGAATGAACACATTCTATCTTGACTACAAGAATAACTCACAAACTTTGCAACACTTCTGAAAACAACCCTTATGACTACCAAGCGTTTAGCGTTAAGTTGTTCCACATAAGTGCACTACATTCATGACACTTATCCGGTATCTCAAGTCTGAGGATAACTATTTATGATTTACTTAATAACAATATCCATCCAGTAAATCATAAAGTTGGGATAAGTCATATATTCAATTCATTGAATATCATCTGAAATTTGTATGCAACACATCAATATACATTCAAGTATATTCTACCAAATCACTCATATTTGTCTTAGTTTAATGATATTCCCATATCATTAATTGACAACGGACGATTTAGAATAACTAAGATTATTCACGGATTAAACATGCATATATAGGATACAATATATTATAAAATCAAATATACCAAGTATTTGATTTATTATAAAAACTGTTTAACATCCCTTATCCAAGTACTAAGGGGGTGCTTGGTTAGGGGTAATGGGGGTGGGGAATGGGAAATGTAATGATTAAACATACATGGTTAGGAGTAGGGAATCCAATCATTGTTTAGTATTGGGTAATGGGGCATTACCTTGTAAATTAGGAGGTATGGTAATGATTACCCATTAGCAGCCACCACCACCACCAGCCACCACCACCACTAGTAGCCACCACCACCACCAACAACCACCACCACCACCAGCCACCACCGCCACCACCACTTTGGAGGTTAATGTGTTTTTCTTAAACTAAGCACTATCAAAGATAATGATAATCTCTATTCCATTCATTTGCATTCCCTTTGCCTTTCCCTTTCCCATTCCGTGTTTTGAACCAAGCGCACCCTAAATAGATCAATGCATAAAAATTCTAGTTTATGAATTATACCTCAAGTAATGACAATCATACTTGTTGACAAGACATAAATCAACCAACTTGATCTATCAAAATTTTGAGAATACTTATTTCAAGAATTCAATTGGTGAAGTTCTTGTATGTGTGCACTCAACTATCTTAATATAGCCACATTGTAAAGTATGTGACATCCTCTACCACCAATTTATGACAATTAAACTTCCAAACATTTTAAAGTTTAACGTATTCTTATTCTTTAATGTATATTGCAACTATGCTCTTAGATAGCACAACTATTTTACATGGCCATTAACAAGGATGAAATCCTACCATGACTATTATTGAGTGTCATCTTAATTAAAACAACATATTGTGTACAAAAAATAATATGCTTTTTAAAAATCCGTAAACTTTAATATCTTATTGTGTAATGTTTGATGCCTTTCAAACTTTCAAGTTTGTTGTCAGCTATAACAATTGCCATGCTGTTTATTCTTAGAAACAAGGAGAAATTTCAGACGGGAAGAATGTAATTCTAAGTCTAAACATATCCTATTAGAATATTTATTATACTAGTTATCTAATAACTTTCAATTAGATATCAATGTTGTCAAATCATCTTTCATTCAAGCATGATACAACAATTTTAATACACAACATGATGTACATGATAAATCTACAAGTCAGACTTAGATTTCATTCATGTTCTATCTTGTCAAAAGATATGTATCCATTTCCCAAATGATATATCATGTTTTATTATAATCATTTACCGCACATGTTTAACAATAATAAACATTTGTTAAAGGTTGTATATTTTATTTCCTAGATCTTTCAAGTGAAGTTTCATTTCAAGCTAAGACTTAACATTTAACTTATATTGAATGTTACTTCCTATATGTTATACAACATATATGATTTAGGAAATTAAACATAATACTCCCACTAGCTTTCAGGAATACTTAGAAATTATCTTATTTATCAAAACTTGAATTTAATAATTAAACATAAGTTTTATCTCCTAGATGCATGCATTAATCCATTCATGAATTATTGCACTTTGTATACTTCCAAAGATTATATGAATTCAAAAAATCCTTTCGATTACTTACCGTCCTCGCTCAAGTAACTTTTCAAGAAAGTGTTTTGATATTCCATTGTCATTTTTCATATTAATGAAAATAAGAATGACAATTATCATCTTTATATATTTAATGTGTCTAGGAAATAATATTCAGTCATAGTTAATTGCTTAAGTATAATAAATAATCTTATCATAAGACAAGCATTAAACTTGTGTACAATATTGTCCATATGATTTCTACACAAAGATTTAAACTGGTAGGGTTTTCCTTCTCTTTGAAGAAACTCATCTTCATTCTCTAGTCTAACTATTAAGATAAACCAAGTTTACAAAAATTGATTATCTTTACGGACAACATCTTTAACATTCATAGTATGAGTAATTTACCAAATTTTTCAATATTTGGTAATACATCATAATCATTATCGCAGTTTACCATATTCCTGTATCTCATATGATATAAATCAAATATCTGAGATATCCTTGCAGATCTATGAATGAAAATTCAATCATCTTGAGGTTAACATTTTATGTCTAGCCTCATCAAAATATTTACTAGCGTATTTCAAAAGATTGTGTATCTTGTAATTTTATCTTTACAAGATAAAACTCCCACTTGCCTTTAGTAATTTAGAGACTATCTATAAATATTTAGCAAATAGAGCAAAACTACATTGTTTTATTTTTGGGACTTTACAAATACACATTGACAGTTCCTGACTCTTGTTTGTTAATAATCACTCTTTATAAGAAGTTTAACAATTCAGAACTTCAATTTTAAAACTTAATGTGATTCATCACATTCCATAATAAAATGGTGTCTTATTAATCTTCTAGGTTGGAGTCTTATTGAGTATATTCAATCCATACTAAATTTTCTAACCTTGATTATTTTTAAGAAAGAAGTTATGGTTATCTTGAATCAAACAAATCAAATAGAGTTTGATTCTTCTAATTGAACATACCATTAGCTTGTGGTATTTCATTATAATTTAGATTGTAAGACAATCTAACAATATGTAAGATAAACATATTCCTTTTGGCTAACCTATTTACCAATTAATTCAACTTAATGGTATAATAGACTTTCCAAGCCAATTGCATGTTTTATAACACAAGTACTCTTTGACCAAGTCACTTCATATCCATGTCTCAACAAGAAAACATAAACTGTTATAATCCCATTATACGTTATAAATCATTGATAAACTCAATGACTTATTGTATATGTCCTAATTGAAAAACATAACAAGTTAACGTCTTACTTTATTATAAGTCTTAAAAGACTTAATGTTTATATCTTTACAATAAAACGTAAACATGTTTAACTAAAATAATTATGAATATCACCTCTTGCTTTCAATAGTAATTTCAAGTTAATTTATTACTTCACAATAATATAGGACTACATTATTTCTTCATTTATTTATGTCATTACAAAAATAAATAAATATACAAATTGAAGTAGTATTAGATTACTTCATTTATTTATGTCATTCCAATGATACATAAATATTTAGTTTGAAGTAGTCTTATATATCATCTTGACACATGTTCTAAATATTTGTCTAATTTAGAAACTGTAAATTTATTCCAGATACGATCTCACGTAACATGGAGATTTACTATGTTGTTGCAATCTAGCTAAGCTCTCGCATAACATAAATTGCAACACCAAGGGTTTCTTGGATTAGATATGTATATGTTATATTTAGAACTTTAGTCTCTTACCTCGCAGTCAAGAGAATCCTTTAAATTATATTTCTATATGTTATACCTTGCACACAATAAATATTTCTCCTACTTGTGCATGTAACAACATCATGTAGCAGATAAACAACACGACACACGTTTGTTTATGTGATCAATATGATTGTGTCATTGATATTAGCATAACTAGTAGATGTAGAATGTCACTGTCTAGTAAGGAAACGTTCATGATTATCCTTAAAAACATAAGTGTCTACAAGTGGAAAGTAATGTAGATTACTACCAAGATGACAAAACTTGTAGCTCCCACTGAATTAGAGATCATTACAATAATTCCTTATTAAGTAATAAGAACATAATGCTCCCACTGAATTTGACAATATTGTAAGTGTTTCATTAACCAATGAAAGAAAATAGTGTGTTATTTACATTCCTACACATTTGATAAAGTCCATACATAACAATTACTTATGTACTAAAAGAGTGTATTCTACTATGTAGATGATGGACTATCCATCAAGGCCATTAACTTGAAAAATTGGGCATACAATTTCTTCCTTAATAGGTCTACCATTCCAACAATTGTAAGTAGTACCTGTAAATGGTCAAAACAGAACAACTAGATAAAAATTTACCAAGTTTTGCGGTAATCAGTCTAGCTTCTAATTTAATAACTTAGAAAATGTGCAATTTTCTTAACTATTAATGTTTGTTTATGAGTTATGTATTTAAAATTTAGACAATTCTAATTTTCCTATTATACCTTTCTCATTCATGAAAAAGAATATGATTGAATCTCACTCTTTTCTCATGAAAAGAGGATTAAGTTTATTCTTTTAGTAAAGTTGACTCTACCAAAAAACCCTTACAGGTGTAGATTAATTTACCAATACAAGAATAACCCACGTTTACGGTTTAATGTTGCATTAATACATTTAAAGAATTAACAAAATTCAGTTTTAGTATTTTCGATAATTAAACTTTCAAGAAAATAAAATACCCAAGATAATATTCATATAACCATAGAATTTTCTCGAAAACTAGGACCCAAATATCATAGTTTCATTACTTCAGTTGATCTGCTTGCAATGAAAGTACAAAATAAGGTAATCTGTCGAAAAATAATTGGCAAACAATTTCCAATTCCTAAATTATTATGGGATTTACATTACCAAACAATATTGCAATTTAAACATGTTTTATCCCCATCTTGTGCCATTCTCACTTACAACTCAATTTAAGTCGTCTAATTTTAAGAACTGCAAATGTGTCCAGTTGAGGTATCACATAAAATGAAGATTTACCTTTCCATTACAATCTTTCCAAGTTCTCACATGACGTAAATTGCAACTTCAAGTGTTCCTTTAACTAGATGGCACTAACTTAATTTTAAGGGTACTAGTTTTGATTATGGTAATCAAAATTTGTACGAAGAAGCAAGCATACAACTTTGTATCAATAGTTTTAATAAAAACCTTTTTATTAACCAATTCACTAAGATTAAATTAACAAAGTTTTGATTGAGGTATTAGATTCACTAATCAAAGAATTTACCTTAATTATCGTCCATTATATCGTACTTTTGCATAAGTCCAAAGACTTAGTGTTTCGAATAATTACCAAAAAGTGCCGCATGAAATTAAAGCTAATTCACCCTTAAGATGATTTTGTACATAAAATAGTCGTACTAGGTAGCTCCAAATTGACGCACAAAGAAGCGGAAAAGCGGGTCAGCGTGAAACGTATTACAAACCTTTTCTTTAGGGTCACAATTTAATGTGTTCCCTCCTTATACCTCTCTTATAGTTTATCAAAATTGGGTGAGCCGTTCTTACTATTGGTACAAAACTCATCACTCAATTAAACTCTTGAAAATTTAACTCTTCAAAAATCGAATCATATTGCACCATTATTTAGTCCATATTATTTTTCAAAAAATTACCCTTTTTTTGTTTATAAAAATGTCTAACAAAAATAAACAAAAACAAGTAATAAAAAAAAATAAAACAACTAAATAAACACACATAACATAACAATTAATATGTGTAAACATGTAGCCACATGCAAACTTTATTTGATAAAGCCTATTAATAATCAATTCTAGGTTTATAATGCATATGTTAACTAAGGCTCTCACTCACAAAGCCAAGTGAACCACATACATTGACGAATCAATTGCGTAAACCATAGTTGAAAAATATGCCATATTGCACATAATTGATTCATTAATTCAATTGAGGTCTACCCCAATTCAAGAATTATCAAAACAATATATGTGAAAAAATTTAACAATTAACTCATATAGACCACTAATTCACGATGAAACATGCACGTATCATCATGAATTTTACATAACAATTATAATAATTAGCTACAAGATCGCATACAATTTCATGTCACATAACAATTATTCATGAATTAAACCACATAAAAGTATTGCATGTAACCTAGGGTTTCTACAAATTTTACAAAACCTAACAAAAAGGAAAAAAATTCGTATGAACAGTAACCGATGAACAGTAAATCGGTAAACAGTAAATCGATGAATAGTAAAAAAATTAGGGTTTCAAAAACTTAAAAAACTAAAAACCTTAAAGCATGCAATAATCAATAAAGATTCAATTATTTATGTGTTTCGGTAATTAATTACACGTTATCCAAGGCTCGTGATGTCACTGTTGGAATTTTAATACTATGACAATCATAATTAAACATAATAAATATCAAGTACACATGCGGAAGTGTAAGAAATATATAATGTATAATTAATTAACTAAAACCTAAAATTATGCGTATCTTTGATTCTAGCTAAACAAGAATCAGTTCCAAGCTAGCAATTAAGATGAACCTTAATTAAGGTTTATAAGGATTATATAATTGCCCCCTACCGTTTTTGCAATTCAATCCAAGATACTAACAATAGTGAGTTAGTACCACGTTCTTGTACACACGTACTATTAACGAATTAAAGTAAATGCTAGTTTAGGAGCACAAAACAGTTTGTTTATGAAAAATAAAGTGATCGACCCTAACAAAGGGTTAGGCCGATCGATTATGACTAAAGAAACAAGAAAACCAGGTTTAGGTTATGTATACAAGAGATAGAAAACAATAACCCCTAGCCTTGTATTTATACTTGTAGAAACTTAGAGTCCAAGTTTGATAAGGATTAGGTAACCCTAATCCCAACCCAACCGGCCATAACCCATTAGGGGTGTTCCTGAACCTTCTTGACTTCTAATTTTCTCTTTAGTCATTTCCTTTAACATTTAACGACCGTTAGCCCATTACATTTAATTACTTAACGTTCATTAGTCGTTTTGTGTAATTAATAACTAAATACAACGTTTTATATCTAATTATTAAAACTTTAATTCTCATGCGTAAAGTGTGCAATCCAATGGTCTCAAGTTCTATCCTAACACGCATCTATTATTTTATGTCCGTTAAACAAACATAAGTAATAGAATATGGTACGTGATTTTTTAAAAAGTAATATGTTATCAAAACGGGTTTGATTCTCAAACTTAGATAGCTACGTTGAGTCGTCTCCTCTAAACCACCCATCAAATATCTTTATCTCTCTTCTCAAACCCTAAATTACTTAAAAAAAAGTCATGCACATTATTTTTGCAAATAGTTTTTGCCGCTTCTTTTCCAATTGCTATTTAACTTGCTGCAATTATTTTATAATAAACTAGTTATAATACCCGTGCACGCACTGGGTTTTGACAAAAAAAAAATATTCTGTATTAATACTGAATATTTTGTATTTAAAGGTAATTACATATAATTATATACTTATACACGAGTTTTCCATTATATATTAATATCCATTAGAATTTGTTAAAATAAAATTTTGTAAAATTTCTCTTAGATAACTCAAGATTTAAGCGATTTAGCGCACATATATGTTGATGTTGCTATTTAAATTTCACTATTGATATTATGTTGTACACAAGATGCTAGTTTAGTAACACATAATTAGCGTCGATGAAGTTAAAATATATTCCTTAAAGTTTTAAAAAATGTTTTTCTACATATCCTTATATAAATAAATAAGAATTACATGATTCTGTTTATAAGACAATCACGTATATATTTTTTTTCATATTACGGTAACAGTGCTACATTTGATAATTATATTTTTGTTTTCAAAAATTTAGCGTGATTTAATATTCAAATTGCAGTCCACATAATCATACTTTTAAAATAAAATAAATGAGTCCTCATCAACTTTATATAGAAAAGAAATATTGTGATATTTATAATACTATGCATATTTATATGTTGTAATTTTAAAACAACATATATATTGTATTTTAAATATATAAAGTATAGGGGGTATAAAGTATAAAGGTGAATTTGTTTAATTTCTAAAGTTATTATAAAACATGAAAACTTATAATATTACACTTAACCTTATATAATTTTAAAAAATTCAACCACTAAAGTTTTATTAATTACCTCATATTTTTTAAGTTTTTGTTTTTACAAATATTGTTATAAGGATAATCGATATATTTTTTTATTAAAGTAACCCCAAGCACAATTTGATAATTATATTCTCGTTTCAAAGAATTTAGCAGATTTAAAATGTAAACTCGCGGTCCACATAAGTTAAACTTTTAAAATGAAATAAGTGGGTCCTTATTGAACGTAAAAGTAAAAATTAATACTTATAAACTTACGTTGAAATTTATATGTTGTTATTTTAAAACAACATATACATTGTACTTTTTAAGATATAAAGTATAAAGGGTATAAAGTATAAGGGTTATTTGTTTATAATCCAAAGTTATTAAAAAATATGGAGGCTTATAATATTACACTTAACTATATAATTTTTAAAAATTCAACTACTAAAGTTTTATTAATTACCTCATCTTTTTTTAAGTTTTTGTTTTCACAAATTGACACCTATATTTTTACGTTTTTTCTATCAACCAAAATTTTTTACCAAATTTATTAAAGTTTGACCAAAATCAATTTAATTTTGACTTTATTAACCAATCACATCACACGATTTTGCTTACGGCAAATCGAGCTCTCATATTGGCTCGCTTATTTTTTCAATAAGAATGAATTCTCCCATGACGTGACACCCACTGCCGTTGCCACAATCGATGACCAAGTTAAAAAATAAAATTGAAAGGAAAGTGTGTGTAAATATCGGTTGAAAAAACAACCGATTTTCGTTTTTGGGTTGCCTCGACCGATCCTTGACCTACACCTCACATTGGTCATTTCAAAGTTATTTTGTCGAGAAAATGAGACATCTCGTGACTGGTCAATGATCGCGGTCCAAACTTTAAAGGTTGACCAAAATCAATTTAATTTTCACTTTTATTAACCAATCACATCTCACGTATTTACACGTGTGCCCCAATAGGCTCATCGTATTTCTAACCGTGATAACATGCGTATCCGACTCACATATTTGAACATTCCTACCATAAAATTCCCTATATAGGCACTAAAACACATCTTTGATACATTAAAATACATTCATGTATTATCTAAATCAACAACTCAACTTAATTATACATTCATACCTTGAGCAGGGGTAGAAAATCCTTCCACGACAATCATGTCTTGATACTTAATCCTCTTCTAAAAAACGCATACAAAATTGCATTACACTTTAGTATGTGCGATAAGATCATAAACGCAAAACCACTAACATGTTGCATTATAGTGAGGATAACAACAAAGTCACCATAACATCAAATAAGAAAACTTCAAATTAGAACAAAAGGGGTGTTTGGTATGCTTATTAAATGTGCTTATTGGCTTATTCAATTACCATAACACAATAAGTTTATGATAAAGCTATAAGCTTTTTTGAGAAGCTTAGTAAAAAACCTCAACTCACAACTAATTCTATCATAGCTTAGTGTGTTTATAGTAAAACACAAATATTAAGCGTAGAACTTTTCAATAAAACAATTGAAAAAAAAAAGTTACTAAAAGTTGGTTTGTATAACAAAAAGTTAAACCATAAAAAAGTTACTAAAAACTATCACTAGATAGCGATAGTTCAAAGCTCATTGAAGTCTCTTCGGATTTCTATTCAAGCAAAAAGAGGTTAACACATAAATCATAAGTATAGAAGAATGGTTGTATTCACATCCGCATTACCAACTCAATAACATTATCGCAGATAGAACGTAATAACCTGATTAAAACTATATATTCTTGCTTAATAATTCTCATGTACATACTTTTATTTCTTTACAACGGCCAACTATTACTTTTTTTTTTATGAAACATCACGTCAATGAATAAAGTTAGGTCTTTCTTTTTTTTATTTTTTTATTTAGGAGGTGATTGTTATGAAATAAGGATTGTGATGCGTGCATTTTTTTTAATAATTTAAGGAAAACACATTCTAAATTAACCAATATATGACTATCTAACCCATGTGTTTGTTTTTTTTTTAATAATTAGCTTTGTAAAACGCTTTTAACCTTACATGTTGAGGTTGATGTTGATGTTTAACTTTAACTATTGATATCATGTTGTACAAAATGTGCGAAGTTTAGTAGTAGCACATGAAGGCTTGATGAAGTTAAAATATGTCTGTAGTTTTAAAATGTTTTATGGATATCCATATATAAATTTTAAATAATAATTCACTGAGTCGTTGTTATGTTAGGGAATCGCAGATATTTATTTTTATTTCTCATCATCACAAGAATCAGGCTACCATTTGATATTTATATTCCCAAGCTAATATTATAAAGTATAGTATAAAGATAAAAGTAAGGGTTATTTGTTTTTTTTCTAAAGTTATTAATAAATATGAAAACTTGTAATTTTACACTTAGCTCTATATAATTTATTTAAAATTCAACCACTAAAGTTTTATTAATTACTCCCTCTTTTTATTAAGTTTATGTTTTCATAAATTTGACACCTATTTTTATGCATTTTTTAATCCAATTTCTCCACCAAAATTATGTTTGAACCAAAACCAATTTAATTTGATTTTCTATCGACTAATATTGCTCGATTTTGCCTTACGTATAAATTCGGCTCTCTTATTGGTTTAATTTTTTTTTAATAAGAAGAGTTTTACAAAAACACTACGAAATTATGTAATTCTTTTATTATATAAAAGATTATTGCTATCATTAATTTATTGCTATAAAATTATTGCGTGTCATTGGTGCCTATTGCTTTGGCGGACCATAACAAACCCCATCAAACATCTAATCCATGCTAAAACCCTACTAAGACGTTTGGTAATTTCAAAGAATGAAAACAAGAATAAATCAAGAGAATTTTGTTCAATTATAATGTTTGGAAACAACAGAGACTTGACCCGAGAAATGATTTTTTTTATTTAAATAACATTTAGTCATATAAGACTCACATGTATTTGTTTGTTGATTTTAAAAATAAAATTATTTTTTATTTTTTCTAAATAACGATTTTTAAAAAATATTCAAAATATAAATAAATTCTTTAAAAAAAAATATATCTTTTTTTTTAATTTATTTTTTTTAAATTTATTTACTTTCTTTAAAAAAAATATTTTATAAAAATGTATTTATTTAAAAAAAAATAAAAATAAAAAAACTTGTTTTTTCTAAAAAATTATTTTTTAAAAATGTATTTATTTAAAAAAAAAACTTATTTTTTTAAAAAACATTTTTAAAAAAATTTTATTTTTTAAAAATATATTTATTTAAAAAAACTTAAAAAAAATATATATAAAAAAAAAACGTATGTTTGGAACTAAGGTACAAATATTAAGTTGAAAAAGAAAAAAACACATCATGAAAAAATATTACGAATACTAACAATTTCATTTTCCATTTCCAACCAAAAAGGATGGAAATCAAACTCTAAAATTTATACTACCAACTCCTTACCAATTCTCCTCATTTCTCCACCTTTTAATTTCTCTAACCAACCAAATAAGAGAATTCGATTCATTTCCATTTCTCTTTTACCATTTCTCTCTACCAAACACACCCTAATTGTCAACGGCCATCTTTGCTTTTGTTGCTTTATTTTGCTTTTGTTGTTGTTGTTGCTTTTTTAAGATTTGTTCCCGCTTTCTATCATATGTCTTATCAATAATTTTGATTTTGCTTTAGTGTTTTATTTTTTCTTTAATCCAATCCGAGCTTTAGCGATTTCGCCGCTCAGATTACAGGGAAGTATTAGATGATAAAGTAGTCGACCCAAACCCGGGTGTGAGTTTTCGGTTCACTAGGATTTAATGTTTCACAATGTAACTGTAACTTAAAATATCATATCAATAATAGAATATGGTACGAGATTTTCTATCAATTAACATTGTGCACTTGCATGGCCGTCTTTGAAGAAATGCATGCGGTTCTATTGCACATGGTAACCACTTAACGAAAGCCATATAATTTCATGCACTTATGTTATATATATATATACACAATATAAAGCTCACTTTTAATTATTTTATTCACCATTAAAATTTACGAGACGACCCTATACACTTATGCATGCACATGTAGTTTCTCAAAGGACTACTGAGCAAAACAAAATTGTGTTAGTTTGTTAATAAACATGTAAAAAAATGCGCGCGGCGCTTTCATTATTCTGCTTGCTACTATCCATATAGTGTAAGCATCTACCAAATCAAACAAAAGTTTGATTAACATCAACTCCTATTATTGCAGTGGACCCTTTGGTCTTGTCAATAAAAGCAAACTACTAAATTAGTGAAATTTAATACTTCTTTTCAATTCCATAAAATTAGAAAAGAAACTTATATACTTCCATTTCTGAAAAATAATTAGAAGAAAAACGTCAAGTTAAAGTAAAACCAGCAAGAATGAACACAACACAGAAGAAAACAATGACTAGCAAAAGTATAAAACAAAAACTATTTTGTGAATGTAAAAAACATGTTTGTTTTAAACAACAATTATATTAACTAACAAGGAGTTAGAAAGGAATTACAAAAAGGATTATGCTAGTAGGTTACAAGCTAGTCATCTACATTCTTTGTAAGTTTGAATCATATCGTTCTAACAAGTTGATCAGCACATGAAGTCATGAACTAACTGCGCCTCGTTTTAGAAGGAATAGATCAATGCCATAAGCAAATCTTTTAGTTAACTTAAGTATTTTAGTAAAGTTGACAAAGTTAAATTATGAAATGATTTGTTTATCATATAATTTTAAGCATAAAGTAAAGAAATTGCAATAGAATACTAAGTGAAAACTAGAAATAAATAGGGAATTCTGATAATTGTGATATGAAAAGAGATTTAGCAAATAAACATAGTTAACACTTAACATCATATATTATAAAAAATAATAATGTTCATTTACTTTAATAATGTTGATAGAAAGGTGACATCAATTACTAATACATCCATCACTCTTAATAATTCATTATTTATGCCCCCACTTTACTTTAATTCTATATGATAGACAAAACAAAACAACAAAAGGAAAACACATAAAATTTAAGACTTTGGACCATATGAAACCTACATTTCTTAGTATTAACCCATGTTTAGCACTCGGGTGTTTGGGAGTGGTCTCTTTTTGAGTCACTACAATAATCATACACTTTGTAGTTCCTTTGGACCCATTGATCGCAACAATTTATAAGGTCACCTCCACCTAGCAGAGAATCCGGATGGAGGCTCGCGACTGGTTATGACACTCAGTATCACAACCTTCGAGCTTGAAGTTGCTATACCTACCAACAAAAGGTTGGTACCCATAATTTGCTTTGTAGCGGCCGTTTTCCGTGGCCCACGAAGATGCATCCCATATGGACCCGTAGACGTACATTGGTCTTAAAGGAAACGTTGCGTCGCTTTTCCTCGGGTACCTTCTAATCGGCACATCGTCCACATAAAATCTGCATGTGTCGTTTCAAAAGATTATGCTGCCATTTAAGTTTTGTTTCTATTCTAACATTATTAGAATCCAAAAGTTGCAAAATCATGGATCATATTCTATGAATAATCATATTACACGTTGTAGTGTGACATATAAATATTTGATGGTACGTACGTACATATAGATACTACAAAATTTATATAGTTACATTAAAAAAACACTGCTTTAACAAAGCACATCATGATTTTCACCTCTAACCAATATGAAATATTTTAATGTAAATTTTTATAACATGCAATAACGTTGAAATGTAATACTTTTCATATAAGCCAACACGCCATAATATATGCTTTAAGTGGCTCAGGATAGAATTTCATAAAACTACTTTTGTTAATTATTACACTCTTTTAATTATATTTTACCTAATCCCATATCTTTTCCCTATAGCAAATCAACTTTTATAATGAACAATAAATACTTTTTGGATTTCCATATAAAGAAAAATCAATATTACACTCACACCGACAACACTATGAAGTTACTATATATGGTTTATGCTTAATTAATGTAAATATTGTTGCAACTATACACCTTTGCAATCTCACAAAATACGTATTTTTTGAGTTAATATCTAATAGAATACGTTACGTCTATAGCTCGTATGCTTTATAGTTGGACTGATAGATTAAAATCTGTCATGAATTGCTAGCTTCTTGCTAGTTTTCTTTTTAATGAAATACCGCCGTTAAAAAAAAGAATGTCAAAGCATTTCTCCTGTCCTGTTATTTAACGTTATGATATTAAAAATGCCACAAATTATACAGTTAGTAACTGTATAATTTAACTGTCAGTTAGGCTAGAAACATGAAACTATATCTACAAAAAGGTTTAGATAAAACCGACGTACATTATGTCATTGGGAGTCCATAGCATTGCATAGTCGTGGAAGTCCTCGGTAGGATCGAACCAAAGGTGAAATTTCTGTTCTCGTCCTATAATGTTTCCATCTCCACTTCCTCGAATGTACACATTTGTTTGTAGCGTATAAGGTTTATCTGGGGTCGTTCCTAGGAACTCAATGTCGACTTCATCATGGTTTCCTGGATGATCCTCGTTATTTGAAAGCTGTACGTACAAATGTACAATTATCAAAGTTAAAAAACCACATTAATTCATACCATGCATGCAGAAAAGCAATTTATTAGGTTAAGTAAAAAACTTCATACGTACGTAAAAAGATGTGATGACTCCAGCAGTGTAACCAGGGTGTAACTTGACCGATGTCCCAAAGTAACCCGATTTATATGATTTTTTCGACTTAAAACCACTACCTGAAACATATAAATTAACAATATGTGAATAAATAAGATATGAAAATATAAAAGACAATATATACAAGTCAGCTAAGCTCACTCACCAGAAGACTTATCGAGCCAGATGGTGAGTGAGCTATCATCGAGCCGTTGGTTCTGTGGGCCCCATAACGGTTGATACGCTTCTTGAAAATCTACGGTGTCGATACTAGAACTAGGTTTATAGCCAGGTGAGGGTGGGTTGCCTTGAGCATTAGTTGAAGTAACGAACATGAAGAGGAAAAGTGGAAGTAAGACTAGAGCCATGTAGTAATAAGAAGTTGCAATATATGATTGAACGTGAGTACTAGGGAGAATGTGAGGCATGTATAAAGATTATTGTTGGTGATATAGGGTATAAATAAGGAGATTTTGTAGGGACTTATTATGTAAGGACGGACCTACATGAATGTCGAGTGTTGCATGAGCCATGCCTGATTATTTGGGCCACGAATTGTATTTTTCTTCAAAAGCTGTCAATTTTGGTATGTGTAACTTCTGATATTTATGCTATTTTATTTATAATGCAATTTGAGCTTAGCTAAAAAAGTCTGCGAAGTTGTTTATACTTATGATAGAAAAAAAGTTATATGCAACATTCTCTCGAAAATTTTAAATCCGTACGTCCCTATGAGCATGCATGTAATATTGCATCTAGCTAGCATTGGTTGATATTTTATACTATAAAGTTACAAATTTATGAGGTAAAAACAAAAGACTATTTTGTAATGTATATGATACGTGGGGGGAAGATATCGATCAACCTTTTTTTGTTTGGTTGCTTTCTTCATTATTGTTTTGTTTAATATATATATATATATATATATATATATATATATATATATATATATATATATATATATATATATATATATATATATATATATAGAAATCTGAAGGAAAGTATAATTGATGTAGTGTCGGAAAAAGCACAGGTAGATTTCGATAATACTTAAAAGTTCGCAAAAAAAAGAAAAAAAAGAAAAAAGAAATTCGGAATCGTTTTTAC
>OU343224.1:334160834-334279709 GCA_910596185.1 Chrysanthemum makinoi
ACACTTTTTATCTCAGCTTTTTTCTAAAATCGTGCAACTCTTTATAAGTCCTTCGCATTTACAAATATGTACAAGTTTGTTATATATGTTCGCCTTCAAGTGCATCCAACCAATTCAAAGTGGTTCGGTCGACTCTTAACTCCTGGCTGGTTATTATTAGCATCGTGTTTGACTATTGTCTACGTATATTTCGAAAACTTTGAAAACGACATTGACAAATTTTGGTCCAAGGTTGAATTAATCAACTCATATGTAAAAGAGACATGTTTTCTAATATGCCAATATTTCCTAATTTTATGATTCTCTTTCAATAAGTTTAAATGCAAATGAAATAATTAGATTGAGTAGTTGATACTTTATTTGATATGTCTCTTAGGGCATTTAATTGTTGACAAAACGTTAGCAATATGTTTTGTTTTTTATAGACCATCAGAGTAGTATTTATTTATTTTTTCATATTTCAAACACGTATTGTTGAAATTCATTAATGATCGAATTAGATGTATTTTGTAATTTTGTTGATGCATGATCGGTTATAAACTTATAATTATGGGTGTTCATCGGTTCGGTTATCGGTTTGTTCGGTTATTATTTTTTTTTGGTATAACCGAAAATCGAACCGAACCGAATTCAAATTTGACGAAACCGAACCGAAAACCCCCAATAATCGAAAACCGAACCGAATAACTCGAATTAAATAAATTTAATAATTTATTCATTTATTTTTATATATTTTTTGAAAAAAAATAATTTTTAAGCTTAAAAAATTTAATATATATATTATAAAAGAGTTTTAATATATTTTTTTATATAAATATATAAAAAATATATGTATATTTATTTAAATTCGGTTTTCGGTTTGGATTGCTAAAACCATAACGAACGAAAACCGAACTTTATTCCGGTTCGGTTCGGTTTTGGAAAATTCGATTCGGTTACGAGTTTGGTTTGGTTATTTTCGGTTCGGTTCGGTTTCGGTTTATTTGGATATTACCCAACTCATGAACACCCCTAGTTATAATATAAAAGGTTAAAGACCCAAAACTAATAGTTAGTGTAGTCCAATAATATAATGGGCCAAAGAGCATGAGACCATGTTGGTGTTGTTACTCAGAGACCTCGAGTCATTAAAATGTTTTAGTTTTGGATTTACAAATTGGTTCAACTCATAAAACCTTATTAGCTAAAGATTATATTAGAGTAAAAGTTATAATTTATGCCTCTAACAAATTAAATATAACAACAAATTTTAGAAGTTTTTTGTCAGTGAAATTTATCCAACGATCCGATCTTGTTATCAGTAATTACACGACATGAATAATAGCTTTTACGTCGCATGAGACCTTTATCTCACTTTTTTTTTGCCACATTAACAGTTTTATTAGATATGCTTATCGTTACTAACCACTTCATTCATTCATATATATAACCCCCGTAGTCACATACCTTTCAAACATAAAAATGCAAAAGGAGATGAAGATCGTCAAAGAGATACTGATTATCTAGGTTGACACCGGCTAAAAATGGGACAACAAATCTTTGATGCGGCCTCCCATCCCACCTTATCTTTGAGCGACATTGCACATCTTTGCAAGTGTGTGTCAAGTTGATCAATTATTGTTTCACTTTAAGATTTTTAATAGTTTGCAACATGCGCTATACGGAAACTTACCTTCAATCTTTTATTTGAAACGGTTTTTAGTGGTGCTCAAACGACTTTTAACAGTATTCAACAACTTTTGGCGTTGGTGATGTAAAAACAAGAAGATAGTTGATGGTGCAGTAGAGATGAACTAACTAACTCACGCGTCATTCTTTTCAGCCTTTAAAAACTGCGTAATATTGTTATAAGCTACGTTTGGATAACTTCTCGTATATTGATGTTAGAAATATAGATGTTCTGTAGTTTTACCAATATTCTTAAAATGGTTTTTTATTAATCACGTCAAGTTTTTGTTTCTCGGTCCAACTAGTTAAAGCACCATGTTAAACATGATATATTTGTTCTAAACGAGTTACAGTTCCTGTTAACTAAACCAGTTTGAGCCAATTAAACCGGTCAAATCGACCCCATTATAAAACAATCGAATTTTACCCTTGATATTTCTTTCTAATAACCGCTATTTATAGAAAAAAAACACATTTATTTAAAAACTACCACAATCATATTCATTATGAAATTATACCCTATTTAGGGGGGTGTTTGTTTCGGCTTATATAGCCGGTGTATGGCTTATTTGGTGTTGGGCTTATGTTTCATAAACTCATTTTTTGTGGCATATGCAACAAACTTTCCAGCTTATATAAGTTCATGAAACAATAAACTTGTATAAGGGGGTGTTTGGTTAGGCTTATTTATCATAAGCCGATTTGGGCTTATTTTTAATAAGCTCCGATTTTGTGGCTTATTTTGAGACTTGTCGGCTTATTTAAGTTTATTATTGATGACGTACCCTCCGATCAGGTCGAAGGACCCCCCTTCGGCCTCAGTCGAATTTGCATTACGAAGACCCAAGTCTTTCTTCATAAGTCATTGGTGGCGTAAAACCATTCATCATTGACATGGTTACCAGTTGGGAATCCGCCAGCCGAAGGCCTATGCCCCGGTGTCTTCTTGAAGATGCCAAGACAAAGAAGAACGACTTGGTCTTCCCCATTCCCCACTATTTCCTTAGCTTTCCGCCAAGTCCGAGATAGTGGGGATGAAGCTCTAGCGGTTACCACAAATCGGGGGCGCCCCCATGATCTCCTAAACGTATGCTAACACTCTCCAAGCTATTTTCATCACCTATAAATAGGTTGGACGAGTCATTTCAATGGTATGTTCACTCAACACGATTATTTCACATACATCATATTATTTACAACTCATATCACATACTTACTTTCAGGAGGTGGTTCGAGGGCCCAACCTGGCAATCACTAACGAAGTGTCTACTATTTCTTATTGCAGATTAGCTACAAGTTTGGCGCAAGCATATCACCTTTCATACCCTTCGATCACCATCGAAGGCCGGTCGTCAAATATTATACAATCGGTGGCGCCATCCGTGGGACCCGCTACTATTGGTCTCGTTATTCCAAACTTACACCCAGTCCATCACTCTCACTAGTTTTACGGCATGAATCAAGGAAAGAAGATACACCTCGGGTTTCGACCTTGACACCAATCGATCAATGATCCTAACAATCTTCCCAATATAACCGCATCCACTTTTACCACACGATCCACCGAAATAACTCCCAACAACCATGCTTCAACCTCGGCTAACCCCTGAACCAAGATTAGTCGGCGTTTGTCGGCTAACATCGAAGCATTAGAATCTTTACTAAGGGCTCGAGGAGGCAAGCCGGAATGTGGAGATGCGTAGGGAGTTAGAATACTCGCGATGAATATGAAGAGTTGGAGATGGAGACTAGGCCCTTGGCTCACGGGGCTACGCTCAGAAGGATAGGGTCTCACGAGGCGATGAGCCTAGTGGAAGGTCGGTTGGTTTTGAAGACGTTCGGAGGGCTCGACTAGACGCGGAAGGCACGATAGAAGGATCCAATGGAAGGAGTCACCGAAGGGATACTACGGAGGTTAATTTGCCACCACTTTTGGCTCATGCGGGAAGCTGAGGCGGGGGGTTCGTTCGCGTTCTCACGCATCCGGCGTAGAAGGCAATCCATCTCAAATGAATGGGGAGGAAATCTTCCTCCTCATGGTATGTACCCTCCTTCGGGCAATCTTACCCTCAGGGGTTTATCCCCACCTAATGGGGCTAGCAACCCGGTTTTACTCAACCATACGGGTATGCCCTACGGGCAACCTATGGTATATCCTTGATACCTGTTGGAAGTCACCCACCTTATATACCTCGCACCCTCAATATGTTAACCAAAACCCTTTGGAATACCTCCAAATCATAACCCGTACAATCGCTTCCTACCTACATGCCACCTTATAACGCCTTTATTGAGCCCATGGGCTCTACAACACCCTTCGTAAGATGGATAGAGACTACCCTTTTCTGATAGGTTGAAAATGCCCACATATTGGTACCCGATGGGAAAGGGATCCGATAACTTTTACACTTGTTGAAGGGGCTATTAGAATGCGAAGTGGGTTATGCCCATTGCTTACATGTTTACATACACCCTACGAGACTACTTGCTGGTATATGGTGGAACGGGCAAAAACCAAGTAGCATTGTGAATTTGGATGATCTCAAGGCCAAGTTCAGATCACATTTCGATACAGAAAAAGTTTACAAGAACGCACCTAACAATTGCACAACATCAAGAAGAAGGCGAGAGCACGAGCTTTCATCACCGGATACACCGATGACACGTTACGGATAATGGGCTTGCACAAGGACAAGTGCATCGGGTTTCGTGCATGGCCTCACAACAGTTTGGTTGAATTCTCTCCCGCGATCTCCGCAACCTATAAGGGTTTGGTGGAGAAGGCTTACACCTAGATCGAAGCAAAAGAAGTGTCTACCAACCGAGCTCGGTTGAAAATGAAAGTCACAATAAAGCCCGAAAGCATCCCGTGGGAAGGGTCAAAGAACAAACACAAAAAGCGAGGGCAGTTTACACCGTACCACAGAAACATCAACCATGGGCTCTTGGCTAATCTGTCCAAATCTCCAAGGGAGATACTTGCTATGGAAAAGGCTGCGAAGACCTTTGATCCTCCTCCTCGCTTGGCAAACAAAGGAAGGCCCAGAGATACTTCCAAATTCTGCTACTTCCATGACGATTACGGACACGACACCAAAAGCTGCAGAGCTCAAGAAACAAATAGAAGAGGCCGTGAAGTCCGGCCAATTGGGACATTTGGTGAAGGGTATAAAGAAAGGTAAAGACAAGGTCTCCGACACCGCAGTTGGGGAAAGATACCACACCTGTAGAAGCACCCATCCTCATGGTGTACAAGGATGACTATGGTTTGAAAAGGAAAGAAACGGAGGAAGCCTTGTGCGGAGTAGGAGATGTCACTTTTCCTTCAATCATGAGAAAGTTCTTTCAAATGACCCCGTGGTCATCAAGGTCTTGATCTCCAACAGAAAAGTAAACAGGGCCTACCTCATTGCGGTAGCTCCTGCGAAGTTATCTACGAACGTTGTTTTCTAAAACTCAAACCTTCGATAAGGTCGAAGAGAGTAGATTCGAAGGTACCCTTAGTAGGGTTCTCATGGGAACACTCATGGCCCTTGGGAGAAGTCCCTCTAGAGGTTACGATTGGAGAAGGAAGGCTAAAAGAACAGACTCGGTTTTCACGATCGTGAGGTCAATCTCCCTATAACCTATTGATAGGGAGAACGGCAATGCGTAAGATGGGCATCGTTGTCTTAACCATACATGCCGCGATCAAATTCCAAACACCCTTGACATTGGAACGGTTTTCTCCACTATAAAGTGAAGGGCCTACTGAATTAGACAAAAGGATCAAACAGTTCGGAAGAGCCTCCGAAGGATGTTCTCCGGTTATACCGACGTAGAAGAACGCATTGTGGTAAATGATCTCTGATCGGGCCGGTGGTAATCTCGGAAGCGACTCCAACCTCCTTTAAAGAATAATTGGAAAGGTACTACGTGCTAATCACGGATGTCTTCGCATGGACCTACTCGACATGTGGGGTCCCAGAACTCTCATCATAGACGGAAAGCCCTTCCGCTGAACACAAGCTCAATGAGTTCAAACATATTGAACCCATCAAACAAAAGCGTCGAAGCCTGGTTCCCGAAAGAAGCGCCGCGATGCAAAGAAGTGGACGAGCTTGTAACGGCGGGCATACTCAGAGAGGTAAAGTATCAAACTTGGGTGGCCAATCCGGTGATGGTCAAGAAGCATGATGGAGGATGGCGAATGTGTGTAGACTTCACAGATATTAACAGCTTTGCAGAAGGAATTTACTACTCGCGAAATTGATTGGAAGGTGGAATCCTTGTCAGGGTTTCGGCTAAAGTGTTTCCTAAACGCTTATAAGGGTTACCATCAGATACAAATGGCGGAAGAGGACGAAGAAGACAACCTTTTACAGGGAAGAGTTTATTGTTACAAAAAGATGCCTTTTGGTTAGAAAATCACGGGTGCCACCTACCAACGTTTGGACAAAGCCTTCCACAAGAGATAGGTAGGAATGGAGGCGTAGATGATATGGTCATCAAGAGTAGATCGGAGGAGGACATGCTCTCGACATCAAGGAAACCGACTAGCTTCGCGCCATCAACATGAAGTTAAATCCCAAAGTGTTCCTTCGGAAGAAGGACAATTTTTGGGGCATCGATCACCAAGCAAGGTATTAAGGCCAATCCCGAAGGTCAAGGCCATCACGGATCTCTGACCTCCTAAGTCCCTAAAGGAAGTGCAAAGTCCTGAACGGAAAGCTAGCAGACTCACGAGTTATTATCGAAGGTGCGAGACAGTCTTTGCCGTTCTTCAAAACACTCAAAGGATACGGACAAAAGGCGCTCCATTGGAGTATAGATGCGAAGCGGCCTTCCAAAAGCTAAAGGATTTCATGGCTATTCTACCTACACTTACAGCCCCAATCAAAGGCGAGTTGTTGTATGTATATCGCAGCCTCCTTCGAAAGCATGTGTGTTATTGGCGAAAGGGAGAGAAGCAAATCCCCATCTACTTCGTTAGCGAGGGTTCTATAGGGGCGAGCTAAACTATCCACATTGGAGAAGCTAATTTTGGCCTTGGTCCATGCCGCGAGCGCCTTAGAAGGTACTTCCAAGCTCACCCCATAACATTGCACTAGCGACAAACCAATGTGAATACTTTCAAAGCGGAGAAATCGGAAGGATAGCTAAATGGGCTATTGAGCTAGAACACCGAAATTGAATACAAAGGAACTCGGTCAAAGGGCAAATATTGGCGATTTCTTAGCGAAACACCCTCCGAACCAAAGCATGACACAAAAGTTCTTTGAAAAGAAGCCCGAAGAGGTAGAAGGGTGGAAACTTTTATCTTGGAGCCTCCAGCTTCAAGCGGTTCTGGCAGTCTCATGCTTGTTGATCCCAAAGGAAGGAGTACACTTATGCACTCCGTTTTGAATTCGGCGCGCCAGAACAATGAAGTCTGATACCGCTTGCTGAGGCCTCCGATTGGCCAAGACATGGAGGTGGAAGACTTGGCTATTTTCGTTGACTCACATTTGGCCAACCGGATAAAAGGCTCCTAGGCAAGACAACTGTGATCAAGCAATACGGATAAGGCCAAGGAAATGCTCGAGAAGGTTAAATCCTACAACATAGAGCATGTTTGGAGAAATCAAAACAAGAAGGCGGATGCACTTAGCCCGGCATCAATGGCATTTGCTCATTTAACTGGAGATTCCGGTCGAAGTGTTGGCAGATAGGTCCATCGTCCGAAAGGAGGTGTACGTAATCTGGGAGGAAGACTTCGGTGGATGACTCCAATTAGAGAATATCTATAAGTGGTATTTGCAGGAAGATCGAAGTTAGCTCGAAGGTCGCATCAAAGCACCGATGCTGGAATCATGGGAAATTATCTATACAGAAGATCCTTTCTGTCCCCATGGCTTTGTTGTGTAGGATCTAGACAAGCCGCCAACATCATTCAAAAGTATGAAGGATCTGCGGACTTCATGCGAGGGCCCCGCTTGTCTCCAAAATCATGAGGTTGGATATTACGGCCTTGATGCAGGGGGCCATGTTGAAATCATTCAAGTGTGCTTTGTCAAGTACATTCAGGGTCCCAAGGCTACCAAAACAAGATATGACTTCGTGGCGTCATGGACCTTCACCAATGGGGGATAGACATCGTAGGTCCGCCAATTGCTCCCGGAAGAGTAAAAATTCTTGGTTGTAGCCATCGACTACTTCACTAAATGGTGGAAGCTGAAGCCTTTGGCATCCATCCGCGGTATGGAAAAGTTTGTATGGGAGCATATTATATGTCATGGAGTACCTCATATCATCATTTTAGATAATGGGAAGCAGTTCAGAAGGGTATTCCTGTTTTGTAGAGATCTGAATATCAAACAATTTCACTTAGTTTACCATCTCAAGGTAACGGATAAGTGGAGGTTACTAACAAGACATCATACAAGGAAGAAGCGGAGGTTGGGATACATCCACGGTTGGGTAGATGAACTACCTCAAGTACTTTGGGCTCATAGAACGCACTCAGTCAAGTCCCGGAGAAACACCTTTTAGCTTGACATATGGCACGGAAGGCATCTCATCCCTTCGGAAGTGGCGTCGAAACGAAGGGTCATGAACTTGAAAGCGGCGGAACAGAAGAAAGACTCCGTAGTAACTTTGGACCTACTTGAAAACGAGAGGAAATAGCCTCAATTAGAGAAGCTATCCATAAGCAAAAAATTGAAAAGTACTACAACAATCGAGTTGCCGCCGACCTTAACCAGGGGAATCGTCCTCAGACTCAACAGTAAAGTAAGGTTTGAGTACCGAGGTAAACTAGGACCTACATGGGAGGGCCCTACGTTATTAAGAAGCACGTATAGCCAGACCTACAAGCCGGAAACTTTGGATGGAGGCTATCGATAGAACACGGAATGGAACTACCCTTCGTAGAGTTCTAATTATGAAACTTACAATGTCCTGGACATTCTTTTATTTTTGCTTTCAATCAATGTATTTGTTCTTCCACTTGGGTAAGCATTAATGGTGAGGCGTCTAGTATTCATTTCTTAAAATAATGTAATCCTCCCTACCCACTTAATGATATAACACATTTCCCTCAAATCTCTTATTTCGCTTCAATAAACAAAGATTTGCCCACCAAGTCGCTTTATAAGTTTCAAAGTCGAAGGGATGTACAAAGACTAAACAACATGTCTTCCTCATATGCATAACATCCATCTCAACTTCACATTAACTTTCCTATATGGCCTTAAGGTAGTTTAAGCCTTTCGCTGTGTTGGGTTTTTGGTTCCTTGAATCATGAATTACCTTAAGTACTGGAACCACGGACAGGTTTGGTATAACCACGGACAGAAGAGTGTAACCACGGATGAAGACAACCGTGGCTAGTAGTAATGTGTAACCACGGATGATATATTGTAACTACTACTAGTGTTTTGTATAGTCGGTTAGTTTATTGTATTAGATAAATATGGAAAAGATATTTATCTTGTAGGTTACGTATTGTATAATGTATAGGACTCCTTGGCTTATAAAAGGAGGTCCTAGGTTAGATTAGATACGTAAGTTTTAAGGTCGATACACTTCAAGGTTGAAAAACCTATCTTGTAAGAGTATTCGTATTAATAAATAATATTGAGGTGTTGAATGTTAAGCTTTCTTCTTAAGGTTAAGTGTTAAATTCCATAATACTTAATAAGTTGTTATTCTAAGTCGTTTCTATATTAGATCGTTTGCTCAACAGGGATCAACAAGTGGTATCAGAGCTTGTGATCTAGAAACTGTAATCAAGAAGAGGTCAAGTTAAGTTTTGTTCAAGAAGATAAGATGTCGGAAAATCACATGGTGGTACTTCAAAGGTACCCATGCTCAAGCATGGTGAGTATCAAATCTAGAGAATGCGAATGAGGCAATACATTTGCATGATTGATTATGCTCTCTGGGATGTCGTTGAAAAGGGAGACACTCTTCCTAAGAAGGGTGAGGATGGCAAAGAAATTTCCATTGTTAGTGAAATTGACAAGGCTAAGAGAATTTGGAGATCAAGGCTCACAATATTCTCTCCATGGGAATACCCAATGATTATGCTTTGGATTTTGAACAATATGAATCGCTAAGAGTTCTGGATGCTCTTGAGACAAGGTTTCTGGCGGCAATGAAGCTACTAAGAAGTCCATGATGAATATGCTCAAGCATCAATTTGAAACCTTCACTTCCGAGTGGAGAAAAGATTGATGGCATACAATAGACTTCAAAACTTATCAGCCAACGAAGTCATAGATTATAAGGTTCTTCAAGAAGATATTAATTTGAAGTTCATTAGAGTCTATCATCATGAATGGGCTATTCATAAAATTGTGTGGAGGAATAAGGAGGACTTTCCTAAGATGACTTTGGATAATCTCTTCAACAACTTGAAGGTTTATGAGTCTGAGAATAACTTTGCTAATGCATCTTCGCTAATCAAAATTGCTTTTGTCTCCACTAATCACAAGAGCTCACAAGATGTATCCACTGCTTCCTATGGTATATCCACGGCTATTGCAAACAATACCACTTTTAGTGATAATAATTGATGATGGTGCAATTTGTGCTTTTACATTTGATTTAACTACTAGTGTTCTTGTGTTGAATCAAGATCGGATCAAATTGATCCGATGATCGGAAGAGATTAATCTTTAATGGCAAATGGCAATGTTGACTCTCCAAGCAAGGAAGTTTTTGAGGAGGACTGGAAGACAAGTTAAGTATGATGGTCAAAGGAGGCAGGGGTTCGACAAAAGCAAGATGGAGTGCTTTAACGCAGAAGAAGGGTCACTTTGCAAGGGAATGTCGAGCTCCTAAAAGGATTAAAGGTGTTAAGAAGATCACGAAGATTGCTCCTTCCTTCACATTGGTGGCTCAAGCTGGTCTTGGTGATTATGATTGGAGTGATCAGATTGAAGAAGGACCCAATGCAGCTTTTCTTGCTAGTGAAGCTTCAAAAGAGCATAACTTTGCTCTTATGGCTTATGCTTCATCTTAGTTCAGTTCGAGGTATCTAATGAGTCTACTTGCTTTTTTAAATCATGTAATGATAACTTAGAATCTCAAAAGGCTATCGAGTATGAGGAAAGAAATAGAAAGACTAACTATGGATAACTTAGGTTATAGGGTTGGTCTAGAGAGTGTGGAAGAAGCTTAGATCTTGTATTAAATGTGATTTTGAGTATGTAGATAAGATCAATATATTAGGTGGTGAAATTGATCTTAAAAATAGAGATTAAAATGCTTAAAGAGAAACTTGAACTAGCAGAGAGTGAAAAACAAAAGGCCTAGATGAAAAAAGAAAAACATGTTGTTAGGGTAGCTAAAACACAATTTTCTTCGATGCAGTTCATAAATCTATAGAGAGTCATCTAATGAAAAAGGGTTCGGGGATAGGATACAACAATATGCCACCACCTACTCTTATGCAACATGCACCACTTGCTAAAGAACTGTCATTTAGTAGTGAATTTAGTTTTAACAAACCTGTTGAAGGAATAAGTAAGACTGAGACACCTAAGATAAGTTACGATCGTCATCGATGCTCCCATCATTGAAGATTGGGAATGATTCGAGGAAGATAGTAAAATATCAACACAGTCTGAAAAGTTAGAACCTATTAAGAAAGTTGATACTAGACAAGCTAATCTTGTACCTAGATTTGGAGCTAAAGTTATCAAGAAAGTGGTAGAGTACAGGGAAATACCTAGGGACCAGATGAAACAATATAAACCTAGGGGTAATCAAAGAAGCTTAAATGGTCTAATTTCTAACAGATTAGGTGATGAGTTTCAATGTGTTAAAAAGGCTTGTTTTGTATGTGGTAGTTTTGAGCAACTGAGAATTGTCATAAACGGACCACAAGTTTGGAATCATTGGAGGGTAAATCACCAAAACTTTTCAAAAAAAACCATCATCTACTAAGAAACATGATTCCTAGCGGTGTTAATGAGGAATGGGAATACAAAATCAATTGTCCTTTGCTTCTCCCAAATGGGTTCCAACCCTTTGCTAAGCAAAGTGTAAACACGGCTAAGCAAAATCAAACCACTGATAAGCCAAAAATCACCACGGATAACAAAGAAGTTTTAAAAATTCCAAAGGTGATAAGCGTCACGGTGGTTGGAAATCATTTTTATCTTTGTTAAGGCCTCAGCTAGTTGGCAATGGAAACCTAAGACCAAGGTTTTACATCATGTCAACGGTGCATCAATGGACCTAAACAAATTTGATTATATTGATGCCGGAGCGGACCCAGTCGATATGGCTTGGGTCCACAAAATGAACTAACTTGTTTAATTTCATGTGCAGGGCAATCTACAAGATGAGCTAAAAGACAAAGGTGTTTTTGATAGTGGTTGCTCTGGGCACATGACTTGGGATGGGAGCAACCCGGAAGATTTTGAAGCTTTTGATGGAGGATATGTGGCTTTTGGCAATGATCCAAAGGGAGGAAAGATACTTGGAAGAGGCACAATCAGAGCAGGAAATTTGGACTTTGAAAAAGTCTACTTGGTGAGGACTTAAGTACAATTTATTCAGTGTTTCTCAAATGTGTGATAAGAAAAAGCTGGGTACTTTTGGTGAAAATGAGTGTGTGGTGTTGTCTCACGAGTTTAAGATGCGATGAGAAGTTTATACAAATTAGGGTACCTAGGAAGGAAAATATATATTGTTTTGATCTTAAAGATGTAATTCCTAATAGGTCCTTAACTTGTTTATTTGCTAAAGCATCTGTGGATGAGTCTAAGTTATGGCATAGAAGATTAGGTCACCTCAATTACAAAACAATCAATAAACGGGTTAAAGGGAACTTAGTGAGAGGGTTACCTTCTAAGGTTTTGAGTGTAAGGAACTGTGTGTGGCTTGTCAGAAAGGAAAACAACATAGAGCTTCTTGTAAGTCCAAAGCTGTCAACACCATTTCACAACCATTGTTTATGCTTCATATGGACTTATTTGGACCTACTTTTGTCAAGAGTTTGAACCATAAGCGTGTGCCTAGTTATCACGATGATTATAGTAGATTTTCTTGGGTTTACTTTTTGGTACGCTAAGAGTGAAACTAATGAAGTTCTCAAGAGTTTCATTATTAAGATAGAAAATCTAGTGAATCATAAAGTAAAGATAATCAGATGTGATAATGGGCTGAGTTTAAGAATGCTGTGATGAATCAGGTTTGTGTAGATAAAGGTATAGAAAGACAGTTTAGTGTTGCTAGAACACCACAACAAAATGGTGTGGCTGAAAGGAAAAATAGAACACTAATTGAGGCTGCTAGGACTATGTTGTGCAGTCTAAGTTACCAACTACCTTTTTGGAAATTTGTAGGCACTCATGTTATGTGCAGAATAGGAGTAAGGTAGTGAAGCCTCATAACAAGACCCTATGAGCTGTTACATGATAGGAAGCCAATGATTGCATTCCTAAAACCTTTTGGGTGTCTTGTTACTATCTTGAATACCATAGACTACCTAGGCAAGTTTCAAGAAAAAGCGGATGATGGATACTTTTTAGGCTATTCATCAAATAGTAAAGCCTTTAGAGTATACAATAGGAGGACTAGAATTGTTGAAGAGAATCTACATGTTCAATTCGGTGAAAAGACTCCTAGTGTTGAGACCAAAGGACAGGCTGGCATTTAACATTGATATGCTAACCAAATCTATGAATTATGAGCCTATCATTGCGAGAACTTCCACTAATGTTGATGCAGGTACTCAAAAGCATTCTGGTGAAGAAGCAATTTCTAAGGCAGCTGATTCTCCTCAAGAGTTCTATTTGTTTGAAAAGTGGAAAGCTAGTTATGTCTCACCCATCATTGATAAGCAAGGTCCCACTGATGATGATGTTTTGAATATTGGAGGCAATAGTGCTCATCATCAAGATAAGGATGAGTTATTGAAAGATAATTCAGTGTTGGTAGAAGAAATTGAAAAGAAAAGCGTCTGCAAACACGGATAAGCCAAACATAAGCACGGATAGAGTTAATACAACCACTGCTAAGCCAACAACTTCTACCCTTTGTCATTACAAGTGAAATCCGGTATGAAAGTACGATAGTAGTACTTTCTTTGGACCACATGCAAAGCCATTACATGGTGAAGAAGAGTATCCACATGATCTGATATGCTGCTTTGATTGAAATTGATACTCCTACTGATGATGAAGACATGGATGATTTCTTTAATGCTGATTTAACTAATTTGGAACATGTCATTCATGAAAGTCTTGTTACCTCCACAAGGATACACAAGATTCATCCCAAGGAACAAATACTTGGAAATTTGAATACTCAGTTCAAACAAGACAAGGTTAAAAACAGAACCATTTCCGAACATGGGTTCTTTGCAAGATCACTTCACAAAAGAAACATCATAAAGATCGCAAAATTGCACTTTTGCTTGTTTTCTGTCGCAAAAGGAACCAAAGAGAGTTGAAGAAGCATTATCTGAAGAAGGATGGGTAGAATCAATGCAAGAGGAGCTTCTTCAGTTCAAACTTCAAGAGGTTTGGACATTGGTAGAACTTCCTAATGGTAAGAGGGCAATTGGGACAAAATGGGTGTTCGGAAACAAAAGAGATGAAAGAGGTATTGTTGTGAGGAACAAGTCAAGGTTGGTTGCTCAAGGATACACAAGCTGAAGGCTTGGATTATGATGAAGTGTTTGCTCAGTTGCAAGAATTGAGGCTATTAGATTGTTTTTAGCTTATGCTTCATTCAAAAACTTTGTTGTGTATCAGATGGATGTTAAAAGTGCATTTTTGTATGGCACAATTGATGAGGAGGTTTATGTTTGTCAACCTCTGGTTTTGAAGATCCCTGTCATCGACAAGGTCTACGGGGTGAGGAAGGCTATGTATGGTTTGCATCAAGATCCTAGGGCATGGTATGAGTGCCTGTCCACTTATTTGATGGACAATGGGTTTAAAGAGGACTGATTGATAAAACTTTGTTCATAAGGAAGCACAAAGCGATATTTTTCTTGGTTCAGGTTTATTTAGATGACATCATCTTTGGCTCAACCAATAAGGAGCTATGCAAAGATTTTGAAAAGCTTATGCATGATAAGTTTTAGATGAGTTCTATGGGAGAACTCACTTTCTTTGGGGCTCTGAGGTTCAATAAAGGTGATGGTATCTTCATCAGTCAAGACAAGTATGTAGCAGATGTTTTGAAGAAGTTTGGGTTTCAGGATGTGAAAAGTGCTAGTACACCAATGGAGACTCGAAACTCTTGCTACATGATGGAAGTACGAGTTGATCAGTTATGCAGGTCTATGATTGGATCTTTGATGTATCTCACTACATCTAGGCGGATATAATGTTCTCGATATGTGTGTGTGCAAGATTTCAAGTCACACCTAATTCATCACTACATGGACTTTGTTAAGGAATTTAGGTATCTTCAAGTTATCTGGTCAGTGTGAAATAATTATATAATATAAAAATATACATATATTGAGATAAGGCGTCATTTTATTAGAGATTGTAATGAGAAAAGGTTGATTCAAATGGTAAAAATCCATACGATTTCAATGTTGGCGTCTTCTCACCAAAGCTTTTGATGTAGGGAGGTTTGTTTATCTTGTTGTTAGTATTGGAATGATTAATCTCTAAATTCTCAAATTGTTTTGTACGGTTTGTATATGCTTGAACTGTTATTATGTAATCTTAGTTTTGCTATTTTTGTTTCTAACCAGCGATAGTTTGTTTCTAACCAGCGATAGTTTGGTTCAAACCATCGCTAGTTGTCTGTTTTTCACTAACCATTTTGTAGATACAAGAATGATCATTATAGAAGTAAAAGAAGTATTGATGCAAATTGTTCATTCATTCATTAAACTTGATTCTGACTTACGACTTCAGTACAAGAAAAGAGAGCTATACATGATCTACTAATCTAATCTAGTTCATATCATCTATTCCAACATCTAACGGTCATTTGGATATGCATGATCGCTGCATCTTTCACACTAGATCTTTGGATATGCGTTTGTGAAGTCTTGCATAACCACTCATTCCTTCTATCTCAATGGCTGGAGATGCATGACTACTATGACGAGGATGCTAAGGATCAAAATGGAAAGGATGGATTGATGAAAACGTTGATGATGCCGATGACCACATTAGATGAAGCACGAAGGACATAGTCATATCACCAAAAAGCATCATTCCATTTTCCTTTTTCCCTTCTACGATGTGTGAAGCATCATAACTTGGTACTTGAAGACCAAGAACCACCTCTCTGTCTTTTGGAAGTGGTGGGTTTCTTGCTCGTGGTCTTGTTTGGGGTTGAGATACTGAAGGTTGGGAGTATGAAGATCTCTTCTTTGAGGAATCATCAGAGTCCTCAGATGCATTACTTGGATTCACCACACTTGTCATCTTGAGATGATGGAAGAAATGGAGATTTTAATGGTCTTGTTTCTTGTGGAGGGAGGTAGAAGCGCCATGGGTTACCATCTTCACTTGATGATGAAGATGATGATGAGGATGAGGAGGATGTTAGATTGACTACTTCTGGTTTATTCCAACTAGGGTTCCACATTGTGATTGCAGTTGATTGGAGCCTTTGAAGTAATTAGGGTTTTGATATTGATTGGTGTGTGCGTTATGTAAGATTTGGGTTCTTTTTATAAGGGGGGTTTAGGGTTATGGAAGTAAATAAGGGGCAGGTTTAATGTGGTTGAGGAGTTAATGAGATTCTTGGAAGTTGGACTAATATTAGTTCTAGAAGTTGACCATATTGACTTACCTGTTCAAACACGGATAGGTCTTTTGGAACCACTTTTAGCTCTTCCTAACCCCTGACAACAATAACTTTATACTCTGTGTTGATTTTGTGTTTTTGTCTTACCGGTATGAAGGTCTTGGGTGCATAAGGAGCTGATTTACTTGCTATATCTCTTGGTCATTTGGAAGAAGTGATCCCATGTATCTGCTGATGGTATGTTGTAACCACGGATAGTAGTTAGGAACCGGATAGCATGGAGTCTAGTTTTGGATAGTACGGGGTTTGTTTGGTAACATTGGTGAATCTATATCACTCTCCCCAACTCACGGACGGATCATTTATTTGATTCTCAAACCACTTTCAATTGGCGCTCAATCTTAACCCTAATCACTTTCTTTGCATAATTCACCAACTCATATCATTATCTTCCTTAATCAAAATGGTAAAAGTATTCCACTTCACATAACCTAGTTGCCATTCTCACCAAGAATGCTCGTTCGAAGAAGGGTTTCATCAAATGATTGATTTCTTAGTTCACAGTCCATTCATTATGCTTTAACGTTACACCCACCATTCTTAAAGCCTACATACATCAATTCGGAGAAATGCTACACTTGCAGCGATTGATGGTGTGGAGATGTTTCGATTAAAGTGGATGAGCATGTTATTTAAGCGAGGATATCATTAGAGATTTTGTAGTTGATGATCTTTATGGGTTGACAATCTTTAGGATGTTGAGATTGTCGTTTTAGAGAGATTAGGTTATACCCATAGGGGTGAAAAGGTACAATTCTTTAAGAGTTTGTTTTTACAACAATGGAAGTTTTTGATTCACACCTTGTTGATGTGTATGAGTAACAAGACCACGGGGTTTTAATGACTTTCCTTCAAAAATTGCTCACTATTATTTGTTTATCCGAGGAAAAGTTTAATTGGTCTAGGATGATTTATGAGGGGTTAGTACAAAACATTAGGAAGAAGGGTAAATACTATTTGTATCCTCGGTTTGTTCAACTGATTGTAGGACATCAAATTGTTGATCCTATTGAACATTCTCGAGAGTATGAAGTACATCATATGCTTCCTAAGGTTTTTGCACATATGAGGAATCACCCACAGAATGTACAAATTAGAGATGTTCCTTTATTTCCTCACATGCTTACTTTGCCTCGATCGATTTTTTGATGAAGGTCTTGAAACTCAACTGATTGTCACGATAGTACACTCAAACCAGCGATAGTACACCTCAAATCATTGATATTACACCTATTGTATGGACTAGGAGAAAGAAGGGCACTAAGCTTCCTCAGGCTAGTGCTAGTGGGGTTGCTCATGAGGTACATCACAGTGCTGAAGGTGACATGATTGGAAGGGCTTCCACTACGATACATGCTTAGATGCTGATCGGGATAGTGGAAACATAAATAAGACAACCATTGGCAACTCTAATGTGGATAGTTTCTTGGAACTTAACACGGTGGAGGAATCCTAGCCACTTGGCTAATATAGGTGCATAGATGTTAGGCTGATGCGATGCTATGTTTTCTATATCCAAAGATTCACCTCTCGGACCGATTAACACGGCTCGAAGTGATGAGGATAGGTTGGAACACGAACATGAATTGGCGGATTGAGTTTGTACATCTGACTTTCCAATGAACCACCTCTCGGACCAGTTCACCAGTCGGTGAAGGAGGATATTCTTGAACGCTTAAATGAATTGACGGCTAAATGTACCAAGATGGAGGAGATGATCTCTAATCTCAAGGAATTGGCTGGGTTTCATGAAAAGGATATTCGGAGCTTGAAGCACAGGGTTTTGGTTTTGGAGAAGATAAAAAGGCACAGGCTTGTTGCTAGGAAGCTACGAAAAAGTGAACTCCTCTCGCTTGAATATGGAGGATGGATCCAAACAGGGGAGGAGTGAAGGCAAGAATTCAGGGGAGGATGTTAATGTATCTATGGAAGAAGATGTTGATAGTGGAGATCAAACATTTTTGGTATCGATAAAGATGGGAATGGCGGTTCTTGAAAATGTGAAGAGTTGTAGAAGATGTAGTCTTGAACACAAACACGATGGTATATGCGAAACCACGGTTAGTACACTTCTAACCACGATCTTTGTAACAGACATGGAAACTATAACCACTACAACTATACCTACTACAATCATACCTTGCTATTATAACCACTTCACTATTGTCACAACTCTCTCTGTATTACCACCACCTAAGTCTAAAGAAGTTGAGAAGAAGGCATAGTACCTTGATAAATCTAAGTAAAACTTCATCTATTTCTACACCACATGATATCTCTTCAAACTCTTTGCAACTAAACCCAAACCAGGAGCTTTAGTTATTGGTGAACCACGAAGAAGAAGGTGATTCAATCGATGTTGGAAAGGTAAAGGGTTGCGAGTTGAAGTTTAAATCTAGAAAGGAAAAAGCTTATGATCTGAGAGTTAGTAAAGAATATATGATTTGTTGAAGACATATGAGACAATTCTTAAATCTCATAAGTGTTTGGCTACATCCTCCATTCGGATGTTTGAGCTTAAAGAAACTTGAGAATTACATTTGGAATGTATCAAGTTTGAGGGGAGGATGAGTTTTTGGTTCCTTGAATCATGAATTACCTTAGGAAATCTGGAACCACGGGCGAGGTTTGGTATAACCACGGAGGGAAAAGTGTAACCACGGATGAACAACAGCGGCTAGTAGTAATGTGCTTAACCGATGATATATTGTAACTCTTGCTAGTGTTTTGTATAGTTGGTTAGTTTATTGTATTAGATAAATATGGAAAAGATATTTATCTTGTAGGTTACGTATTGTATAATGTATAGGACTCCTTGGCTTATAAGAGGAGGTCCTAGGTTAGAATAGATACATAAGTTTTAAGGTGATACACTTCAAGGTTGAAAAACCCTAATCTTGTAGAGTATTAGTATTAATAAATAATATTGAGGTGTTGAATGTTAACTGTTCTTCTTCTTAGGTTAAGTGTTAAATTCCGCATAATACTTAATAAGTTGTTATTCTAAGTGGAGTTTTCTATATTAGATCGTTTGCTCAATGGGATCAACCACTTTGAGGATCAAGATGGAGTAGGTTAAGACCCTACTGTCGTGATTTGATCAAGTGATCGTGCTAATATTCTTGGTGGAAGTAACTACACACAAATGAGGCTATGCATCTACCATACGCTTAGGTTGTAAAAATATTTTCTGCAGTAAAATGAAAAGAAGAATCACACATGGCAAATTCGAGCTAGTGGCTGTGTATATTAACGACTAGTCTAGCTAGTCTAAAACAACGAAGCCTTAACGATCAACAAATTAAATATTGTCTTAGGCCGTAGCCTACATCACACATACCACATGTTAATTGTTTCATAGAGCACGAATCCTAGAAAGAACCTGAGACAATTGTTTTAAACAGGGGTACATACCACCACGGAGATCAAATTACAACCACATGTTGCCTTCATCAAACCTTGGAATGAGTGGGATCGGTGAACTGGGGAGAGGGAACCTTGTATGGCGGAATACTGCAGGAAGATGGGCGGGTGTCAGCAGCTTCGGCGGCCGGGTCCTCAGTGAAATTTTGTTGGGTCCTTAGTCAATCTGCAAGGAAGGGAACTCTAAGCGTTAATTGATTACCTTGCATCATCATACTCTTTTCATGAATTGCCTGTAGTAAGGAACTTCCCTCGGCACCACCGATTCCCAGGTCTTGGCTATCTCCTCCAAATTGGTACACTTGCCATGAAAAATGGCCGCATTCACCACATTCCCAATGGAAATCCCACATCATCGCTATGGTAGTTCCATAGCGACATAGAGATCACCAGTTACCAAGTCCACCACATCCTTCTTGACATTTTCAGACGAAGGTTTAAACCATCTACCTTTTCTCTAAGCGATCTCTTGGTCGAAACCTTTGACCTCTCTTATTCAAGGCCTCACACGGATGAAAGAACATATATCACGCTCTTTATAGCCTACGACCATTGAGCCTTGACGGTCGACTGTATTCGGCTTCACTCGGTGCGGTTGACCTTTGAGCTTTTCATTCTCAGCTTTCGAGATCTTGCAGGGTTCTTGTCAAAATCTTCCAAGGCATCCTCACATTCTTACTCCAGAATGCGCATATATGATCCACAGCCTTCTACTTCTCGGCCTAACATCCATTTCTTCAGAGCTTTGGTGGCCATTGGCGATTCCCTTGTCTAGCGTTGAGTTGGTTATCTAGCATGCCTTTGTGGACATAGCTTTTGTCATGAAGGTGTGAGCCTTTCTATGGACATGTTATCCATCACCCCTTCCATTTGGGTGGGATCACATGGCCCGGCAGTGACAAGCTAAGGGAGAGTTCTTTCATTACCATGGATATCATCGCTATTTGGGCCTCCGGGTAATTTTGGAAATTCCACGACCTTACCACGGGCACTCTTTAGGGTAGTTAGAGAGGAGGAGTAGGTAGGATGAGCTTCCACGAGCGGAACTTCCGCAGTTGCTGCTTGCCACCTTTCTGCCGGACCTCTCACTATGCAGGAGGTCCTACAAATGGCCTTGTCCTTGAGGCCGGTTGGTCCGAGTTAAACAGCGTTCTCCACAAGTTGATCTTCCACATCGGGTTTCCTTTGACGGAGGAGGGCGTCAATACATTCGATGTTTGGTGATAAGGTTTTAAAATGTACCTTTTTTAGGGGCCGTTTAAGCCCTTATTTGATCACTTTTGTATCCGTTATTACTTAATATCGTTCCTACTTTTAGGTTTCTTGAAGGCAAATTGCTGTAATAACTCATTTTGACGAAAAGCGTGATATATCGAATAAAATGGCCAAAGTCAAGAATCGAGACACTCAAGCTGCTAAAACACAAGGTAGCGGCATCATTTGCTTAAGCTGCGGCGCCGTCGGTGCACTTGTGGCGGGACAGTAGCCAAATTGCTTATTTTCAATTGACGGTGTCGGGCTTTAAAGAGTAGGCCGTCATGACTTCAGACGGCCTAGATTTGATCCGGATGGCGTCGGAAGGCGAAGGGCTGCATCACAAGCACAAGGTAGCATGCGTCGCAAGACTAACGTGGCCAAGACGAAACCCTAATGGCTGACTACCGGCGGCGTCACAAATCATAAGGTGGCCGTCGCGCTTGTAATATTATATATAGAATCCGAAATTTTCGATTATTAGTGTGTAGTCTTTTGGAGTAAAACCCTAAACGAACCAAAGGCTGTCTTATACAGTATTTTAGGGTTCCATACCCTATCTTACATCAAGATAAGTGTTTTACTTCATTAATTCAATTATGTCTTCAATTATTTGTGTGTATGCTTGCATGTTCTCCATGTCCAGACTAATTTACTTGTGTTTGCTTAGGGAATATGAAACTTAATTATGAATATTGATTGGTTGTCTCTTATCTTAATTGTTAATGATCTAGTAATGCGATAGGTCATTCGTTGTGTAATTAATGCTTGATTAATCTTTGTGAACCTTAGACTATAGCACTTAAAGTAGTTGTAGGCTAAACCACTCAAAGAGTGCCTTAGAGTTAGAGTTTATAATCCCTAGAGGGCTTTGTAGACGAGACCCTTTGGTAAGTTCAAAGAGTTAGGGATAAGCGCATACCCTACGACTTTAGACACACAACGCGATTAAGAATAAGGATGTGACAATTCAACCATCAATAGGAGATAATTAAGGATTAATAAAACCTAAGTGAACACATCTTTAAACTATCATACGAGCACAATATTTGAGATATACTACTACATATACCTAGATTAGATAATTAGATAAGTAGAGTAATCGGTAGAAATACCAACCCCAAATCAAACCCGAGATTCATACCTTTCCATTTTCTAAAAAAAACATAAAAAGATAAAAAATAATCTTCCTCAACCCCAACCTTAGCGTAGTAACTTCTCACTAGCATTCCTATTCCCCTAGAGAACGATATCAATACCCGTATCTTACCCTAATACTACACTACAACGATAGAGGTTGGATAGGGTGTTATAAAACTTGCTTTCGAAGAAAAGGAAGTTCCTTTGACCTGACGGCGTGTAGCGTTATCAAGTTTTTAGCGGCTAGCGGGGGAATAGAATAGCTTGTCAGTAGTCCACCTCGTTTAGGTTTCTTTGCTTGATTCCTATCAAGTAAATTTTTCTCATTTTTAGCTTCCTCGTAGTCTATCCCCTTCTTCGTGACCTTTGTTCGTAAACCCCATCACTTTTCATCATGGAAGGTGATAAACCACAAACAAATACCCACACCCTCGATCAACTTTTGCCAACCAACTCCGAGCTCGCATTGTTAGTGAAATTGGAGAACAAGAAACTGAATAGGATAATTGAAAGTGCACTTGAAAAAAGCCCTTGAGAATCGGTACCTTAGATTGTGATTCAACCTCAGTGATTGGGAAGATGAAATTGTGGATGGAGATTATAAGGTTTTGGAAATTATGGATGGAAGTAAAGAAGAGGAGGAACTTAAGGAGTATTTGATTCATACCTAATGGGAAGGAAATTGCTTATCACTATAATGTAGTTAACTTTCCACGACCTGCCGACCCATGCATAAAAAGTGGTAACCCTAAAAATATCAAGATGTGCATGATTGGATACTTATATAGGGATCACACTTACACATAGATTAGGCACCTATGAACATAATGTCTAGGTTTTACTACAATTGGATCATAAATGAAAAGTTAGGACCTATGAGGGATCCATTTTACCCTAGGAAGGTGAGTAACTATGTCGGGAGGGTTAAAGGATTACATGTCTTAGAGTAGGAAACTTCACATATAGGTGCGATTTCATGATCCTAGAAAATGTTAAGGGCATTATCGATGGAGTTCTAGGAGATGTGATACTTGGGAGACCATTTATTGAAGAGTCTATGATGATTTATGATCAAGAGGAAGGAATAGTCAAATTCTCAAATAATTACGAATGTGTTAAGTATATAATGCCCTACAAAATAAGAAGTTTGAGGGTATGAAGATCTTGATGTGAAGCGACATTCCGACCTTTGAAGTTGATTGGGAAGACAAGATCCGCTATACACTTGTCAGAGTTGGGCCACTGAATATATTACATTGATGAAAATGAGTTGAGATAATAGAATGGGCCTCTAAGAAGGAAGGCGTGGAACACGACTTCTGAGTCTAGCTACAGACTCATAAATAAAGAAAAGCGCTTAGTGGGAGGCAACCCATGCTTAATTGTTTGCTTGTTAGTGTCATATATATTTTATTGATTGTTTAATCTCATGTTTAAATTTGTAAAAATGCTTTATTTTGTTTTAACCTCGTCTTAATAACATATAAAGGTATTTTACATAAAGGATAAGCGTGGGAGGATTACACGTTTTCAAAGAAACGTAAACATGAGAATAGCAATTCATTAAAAGATATATATGTGTGTTGTTTGAGTCAAATGCTTGTATCGAGTCATAATGGATGTTTTTGAAATTTTCGATTCTAAAGATGTAAATTTTCGAGAATTTTTTCGAAAATCGCGGACAGGTTTTATCGGAGATAACTGGCTTGTCAGGAGTCATAACTGACGGCGTCGGGGAAGGAGTAAAAATAACAGTTACTTTTTCTGTTTTAAGCTACTTATAAATTTTGAATTTTCAGTCTTAATTTTCGAAATTCGTAAACATCCATTCCACAAGCATTATATCATAGTTTAGTCGAGTCTAGTCTATATATATTATTACAGCCGATTTTCTGCTAGAAGGTTTCGTTTGTTATCTTCAAGTGTGCAGGTTTAATTTATCAAGAAGAAGTTACATAAGATTGGAAGGAGCTTTTCACACATACATTCTTCTTGGAAATGATTTAACCACTACTTCACACGGATCCTCACCGAGCTAATGGGGAGTATTAGTTTCTTTCATTTTAATTACCTTCTATTATCATAACTTTGATACTTTTAGGAGAACATTGGGGACAATGTTAGGTTTAAGTGTAGGGAGGAAAATAGCTTGGGAACTTTGAAACTTTGCTTATCCTTGATTATTTGCTTTGTCCAATTGTATTTGTGTAATAAACCAGAGAAAATATCGGTTAGGGTAATTTTGGCACCAAATTTAAAATTTTTATGACATATAGGAGTGGGCCATTAGTCTTAACAAAAGCGTCTCACGGATTGGAAGTTGCATGACTAGCACAAAAACCCTTTACCACCTAAATTCCACCCAAAATGTGAGGATCGCCCTTAAACTAGTAGGAATTAAAGCATTCATCTTTAATGCTTAGAGTGTGAACCGGTAGTATATTAGATTCTAGAACTTGTTTTGTGATGCATCCCGAGATCGCTAGTAAGACTACACTTGTGTAGTTAGGAATAACTAAATGATAAGAAGCATTAGGATAACCCTTATTACCGTAATATAATTACTTCTTCCACATCGGTTGAGTAATTCCCCCACACCTTTGCGTTGTACTCATCTATAGTACCGATACCTAGTTAACCCTCGAGCCTATCCTTTTCGCGGTTCTCGTGATGTTTGGTTTTAGGAATATCAATGAAAACATTGTTTACCACCCCCAAATGTAAGCCCAAATCGCCTTAGCCTACCTTGTATGCACTCACTTTTAGTGCATTATTGTTATCACCCTAAACCCTTATATCAATTATCTAGTTGCTTGCATGAGTTGCTAAGTCGAGTCATATCCTTTGTACAGCAGTTTGGGACGATTGGGACTCATGGGAAAAGTTATTTTAATGGCGGAAGAGCGTTAAATTCCCTTATTTAGCGTAATAATATACTAAGTGTTTTGATCTTTTCTATTCGGGTCAAATTAGTGTTAGAGTAATAAAAACTCAAGTGTAGGGATGTGCCTATAAATCCCTTTCATTTTGATGTTACCGTGGAGGATGGTAGAGTAAAAGTGTATGAAAAATGCGACAAAAAAATGGAAAAGAGAAAAAGAAAAAAAATAGAGTGTTAAAAAAAATAAACAAAACAAAAAAAACAAAAACATACGGGCTACCATCCTACATCTATCTCTATATTTATGTTTATTTGTTTGAGTTATCTAGAGTTTAGAGTGTCGAGAGTCTTGGCTTATAGCATGCCATTCTTCGTATGCTTGTAACAATAAGATTTCTGACTTGCCACCACTAAATAGCCTATCCCACCAAACCCTTTGTTTCCCTACCGTAAGCCTAGTTTACAACCCTTTAAAGACCTCTTTGATAGTCTTTCCTAGGTGCTTACGCCAAGCGATGGAGGTTTGATCTAGTCTCAAGCCTATGGTAATCTATGTACTAGGACGGATTAATGAGTGTTTATCTTCCATTTCCACTTTGATATATTTCATATACACGCGAGAGATGTGAGTATCCAAATACCCCTTGTGAGGTGCTAGTATGTAATTTCCGTGCTTGTTATGACTTTTGGGGGCTTATATGTGTTGTGGATTGTTTTTAAACCAATGCTTCATGACCCCTAACTTATAAATTAATTGGCTAAAAGCACATTTGCTTGAGGACAAGCAAATACCAAGTGTAGGGATATTTGATAAGGTTTAAAATGTACCTTTTGAGGGGTCATTTAAGCCCTTATTTGATCACTTTTGTAACCGTTATTACTTAATATCGTTCCTTTTCACTTTTAAGGTCTCTTGAAGGCAAATTGCGTAGTGGCATTATTTGGACGAAAAGGCGGATATCTGAAGAAAATGGCCAAAGTCAAGAATCGAGACACGAGTTGCTAAAACACAATTGGCAGCGTCCTTTAGCAGCTATGACGCCGTCGGAGCATACGTGACGGGGCATTTGCCAAATTGCTTATTTTCAAGTGGCGATTATGGGGCTTTAAAAGTAGGCGTCGCCTTTCGAACTGACCTTCTAGATTTGATCAGAACGGCGTCGAAGCTGAAAGGAGACGGCGTCACAAGCACAAGGTAGCGCGTCAAAGACTAACGTGGCCAGAGCGAAACCACAATAGCTGACTACGGCGTCACAAATCATAAGGTGACGCGTCGCGCTTGTAATATTATATATAGAATCCAAATTTTGAATTATTAGTGTAGTCTTTTGGAGTAAAAACCTAAACCAAACCAAGGCGTCTTATGCACGGTATTTTAGGGTTCCAAACCCTATCTTACATCAAGATAAGTGTTTTACTTCATTTATTCAATTATGTCTTCATTATTTGTGTGCTTGTATGTTCTCCATGTCCGGCTAATTTACTTGTGTGTTTGCTTAGGGAATATGAAACTTAATTATTGAATATTGATTGGTTATCTCTTATCTTAATTGTTAATGATCTAGTAATGCGATAGGTCATTCGTTGTGTAATTAATGCTTGATTAATCTTTGTGAACCTTGACTATAGCACTTAGAGTAGTTGTAGGCTGAACCACTCAAAGAGTGCCTTAGAGTTAGAGTTTATAATCTACGATAGCTTGTAGCGAGACCCTTTGGTAAGTTCAAAGTTAGGGATAAAGCGAATACCGACTTTAGACACACAACACAATTAAGAATAAGGAAGTGACAATTCAACCATCAATAGGAGATAATTAAGGAGTAATAAAACCTAAGTGAACACATCTTTAAACATCATCACGAGCACACAATAATTAGACATAGACTACATACACCTAGATTAGATAATTAGATAAGTAGATTAATCGGTAGAAATACCAACCCCAATCAAACCCAGATTGTTATAGCTCCATTTCTAAAAAAACATAAAAAGATAAAAATAATCTTCGGATCTTCTTCGGGTCTTCCTCACAGTAGGAATCTGTAGATCTCCCGAGTCTCGATGAGGTGGTGACTCGATGGATGATGGTGTGATGACTCTGGCGAAATAGTAGAAGGACCCATGTAGCGGCGGCGGTCATCCAGAAACTAGTGCGGGCGAATGAATATAAACTCTCTATATCCAGGGTACTCTCCGCGATCATCTTGAGGGGTTTTTGCCTGCATGTCAACAAAGGCGATGGAGTGGTGGTAAGGGTAGGTATAGATGGAGTAGTGCAATAATTTGCTAATGTGGCATGAATATACGATTGATTGGCTAAGTGTGCAAAGCTGTGTGGATGGTAGGTGAGTGAGCTAGTAGGATATCCTCCGAACATCGTGGGTGAGGCATAGTGCGTGACAAGGCGGTGCATATGTGTAAGTATGTGGAAAAATATGCTCATGATGAATATAAAATAGTGCATAAGTAAATAGGAAATAAAACATGTAATCCTATTTAAATAAACTCTAAGTAAAATGGCAAGTTAGGCAAGCGACTGTCGGCAATGTAGTATGATGTTTTTAGTAAAAAGTAGTTATAGTTTAGGGTTTATATGTACCTAGTTCTCTATAATACAGCTTTGATGCCAATGTAACACCCCAAATTTGGTTTAGCGAAGCATATGCGTGTTATTTGGGAATTACGGATGGCGAATCATAACACAAGTAATAAAGACGGAATACACACTCGTTTATTCCATAAAATATTTTAAAACATTATCTTACAACATTGTTTAGATAAATGGGCACGTCCCATTAGTTTTAGTGGTCCCAATGTAAAACATTCGTTTTTGGTAAAAACACTTCTTTAATACTACTAACTATACCCGCTTGCCTCCTTCATGAACATAACTTAAACACACGAGAAAAAAAATGTAAAAGGTCGACTAAAGCTGGTGAGTTCATAGATTTAAGTTAAAATAATAAGTTTGGACCATAAGCAAAGTCATATAATCATTACAACCAATATAATGATATATGGATGAAAGTCTATTACGTTAGCTCTAAGTTCATGCAACCGATACTACGGCAGTTTCTGTATGCTAAAAGATGTCATACAATATAGGGGCCCATAGCAAGTGTTTTGTCCCTCAACACTCCGGTTCCGACATGATATACGTTTAATAGCTGGCAGCCAACGGCGGAGAGTCACCCTCAATAGATCTATTTATAACATTCGTGTTTCCCAATGGGAATTGGCGGTTCATGAAAAAGGGCATTCTTTAGGGACATAAGGGCTTATGCTAAACCACGTAATAGTAATCATGTAATAGTTTTGGTCCTAAAAAGGTTTTGCATATTTCTCACCCCAAAGTGTATAAAACAGTTTATCATGTAAAGAGGGGCTATGAAAACTCACCTTAGCAAATGTGCAATCCAAATGTGGGATTAGTGATTGTTGTGGGCTTCACGACCGCGCGACCTAGATAAGAGGGCAATGTTTTAGTCCATTGTTTTAAGTATTCCTTACTTAAAGTAGTTCAATGGTTTTTATAATTGTGTTAATACTAAACGTAAGTTTGTAAAATTCGTTAAAATGATTTTACTAGTAAGTATCTGAAGTATATATATACTTTTCATGTTGTATAACGGTATTAAAATCAAAATTTGGTTTGAGAATAGTTCGTTATCTTTTAGTAAGCATATAATGTATATATTCTTATTTAAGTTGACACGTGATAGTAGTATCAAAATCAAATAATAGTTGATTTATTTTCTAATTGCATTTAGAAAATATGTAAGTTGAAGTGGAAGACTTTCACATTTAATAAATGATAAACTGATATAATGGTCTTTATTTATCAAAATTTGCTTGTAGTATTTGGCATTTATGTTTACTAGTTTACTCGTCACTACACATGCTTAAATATCTAAGTGAAGATTTAAAATCATGAGGAAAGTTTAGTTCATTATTGGATTTGATTTACGTTTGAGTTTTATTTCTCCGGTTACATTTAGTTTTGTCAAACTAGCATTCATTAAACACAAATGGCGTGACGACATGAAATGGGTTTAGCTTGGGCCTAGGCGAATACATAAGGACCATAGAAGAGTTTGGCCCAAAGATGGTTTGGAGTCTTGTTGGAGGAGTTGGGTGGCGGCCAAGGGAATACAAGGAGTAGATTTGCAATAATTTGGTTCTAACACCTTATATTTCAAAGTCTTATTATTGGTGTATAAATTTGGACAAGAAGTAGCTTAAATACTTCAAGTGGTATCTTTTGCTAACTCGGAGTTATGCTCAACCAAGAGTATAAGTGGTGATGTGTTCGACACCCATCTTTACCACTTGATTAAGCTATAAAAATCGAATGTTACCGAGGCCAACATGTAAGTCTTACCACGTTAGAACAAGGAAGGAAACGACAAGACCATCCTAGTTGAGTTCTACTCAACTCGACCTCATCTAGACATCAACATGTAGGCTAACAACTCATGATTTTATTTGCTTATCATAACAACACTAGTTTTCGAAGGCGAGGCAAGGTACCACAATCCATATTCTATTTCTAGGCTCAACAACTTATTAGAAATTAGTAGATTTCACAAGACTCACATTTTCTAAACTCCTATTCTCGACAGGAAATCATCAAAATGCAAACAACATGCTAGCTTTTACTTAATTTACGCCATAGTGTAGAAGTTTTGAGCAACACGTCGTCAACCGGGAGTTATGCTCACATCCATGGGTAAATGGCCGTGTGCTCCACGCATCTTGACCACTGTTTGAGCGAAATAATTGAAATGGTACTTTCGAAGTCGATATACATATTTAAAAACAACGACACGCTAAAGCCTTTTGCTAGTTGAGTACTACTCAACCTAGCTTCTCTACATTACTATGAAATTTTTTGAGTACTAAGACAAAGTGTCACAACTATCTTAATTTCGGTCGATACTTATGCTATTAGCAGGTTTTATATAACTTAACTCATCCAAATTCTTGGTTCATACTTTTCGACACAAACAATACTAACATAAACCAACAACAAAATCAAAACCCAACGTGACCAAAACATTTACCAAAAATACATGGTTTATCAACATCAAGAATACTTAACTTCAAAAATCAAATTATCAATTTTACCAACAACCCGATTCATAAATTTTAACAAGTACAAAGTTGAGTGGTTTCTTACAACTAACTTCGATGACAATGAATCGAGAAAACCCAAGAGTTTATCACCTACAACTTCCAATCGACCTAGAGTAAAACACAAATGATGTTTCTTCACCCTTAGAGCTTTCTTATTTTTTTGTGGTGGGATTTGAAGTGTGGCACTCTTGGGGTCTCATTTGAAATAAAAAGGGAAACACAAGAGGAGTCTTTGACCAAGCTTTCTCATCTTGTAGCTTGGTTTGAAGCCAAATTTAGTTAACTTCAAAACTATCTGAATCTTGGATGTTGGCTCAAGATAGATTGGTGGGAAGATATGTTTCTTCTTAGGTGGTTTATCTTGATTTTCCTTGGATCCCATCGAGGTAGCAGAGCATCAAGAGAGGATTTGGGGAAGCATAACTTTCATGGATTTGGGTATGAGAGAGAAGGATATGTTGGATGAATATGTTGGGTCATCCCCTTTTAGAGAGATTCGGCCTAGGAGGGAAGTGCAGGTCTAGAGGAAGGAGATAGAGATATGGTATCTTGATATCTCTGCTTTTGGTGTGGGTTTTTGTCGTGAGTGGGAGAGAAAGAAAACAAAGGGTGGATATCTCAAGTGTTACAAAAAAAAAGTTTTCTTTTAGAAGTTATACAATTAAATGAGTATGTATATATGTAATATTACACTTAGGTATATGTAGGTAATTGTGTTTACTCATGAAATAATTTTGTTTGAGTCTTATAAGAGTTATTGTTTAAGCGTAAGTGTATTATTATTTTTTGCCCCTTAAATTTATATTGTGACGGTATCATTGTTTGACAACTTTTAGATGTAATATCTTATGGTTACGCATCGGAGATATTATTATTTTTGTAATATTTTTCTTTACGGGTGGTTGTCATTTGTTTTATCAAACCCTTATCATAGTTAATAAAACGCAGCGTGCGGTTAATGGTCCTTCGGGAAAAGCGAGATAACCTCTCGTCTTACAATTTAAATCATAAGACAAAATGAAATGTTAATAAAATGATATGAATGCAAGAGTGGTGAAATTTTTACTGTATGCGAGTTATCTACTCAAATGATCAAGCAAAGCTTATGCATGCTTCATGACTCATGCTTAGTAATAATAAATTACTAATTATCGGTTAAATTTTTAGTGAAAATTTACCGTGTGTCACATCCTCCCGCTTGGAAGAAAAAACCGTCCTCGGTTTTCAATTAGGATACTTGTTGAAGTAGAAAAGGTGTGGGTATTTAGCGCGAATTGGTCTTCACGCTCCCGCGTTATTCGGACCTCTTTGAGAGTTCCGGACTTTGCGATAGAATGCGGCTTTGCTTGAGCCGTTTGATCTCTCTATCCATAATTTCAATGGGTTTCTCGACAAAATTCAATCTTTCGTCAATTTGGATTTCTTCCAAAGGAATAGCAAGAGTTTGTCGAGAAAGACATTTCTTCAAGTTGCATCGTGAAACACGTTGTGTAGGGATTCTTGTGGTAATTCAAGTCGGTATGCTACCGGTCCGATTCTAGAGGTTTTGAAAGGTCAAATATCGAGGATTTAACTTTACACGTTTTCCAAAACGGATCACGCCCTTCCACGGCGCAACTTTGAGCATAACTTTATCTCCCACTTGAAACTCAAGTGGTTTCCTCCTTTAATCCGCGTAGCTCTTTTGTGGTGCGCTACTTGATCGGTTTTGATTTGTACAATCTTCTCGGTAGTTTCTTGGATTAATTCGGACCCGGTAAGTTGACTTTCTCCAACTTGACCCAACACACGGTGATCTTCACTTCGACCATAGAGTGCTTCATATGGTGCGGCTTTGATACTGTGTGATAGGCATTATTGTAAGAAAATTGACTAATGGCAAGTGCTTATCCCGACCATTTCCAAAGTCTATCACACATGCTCTTAGCATGTCCTCCAGTGTTTGAATGGTTCTCTCGCTTTGTCCATCGGTCTGAGGATGATAAGCGGTGCTCATGTTGAGGTTAGACCCTAAAGCATCTTGAAGTGATTTCGGAAATTCGAGGTGAAAGCGGCTATCTGCATGCGAATGATAAATTGGTACACCATGATGCGATGATTTCCTTCAAGTATAGTTGTGCAAGTTTTTCCATTCCATCACTTTCTTTCATCGGTAGAAAATGTCTTTGACTTGGTGAGCGGTCAACTATTACCCAAATAGTGTCGTAGCCTTTAGAGGTTTTAGGTAGCTTAGTGATAAAGTCCATTGTTATACGTTCCCATTTCCACTCGAATTTCGGTTGTACTAGTAGACACGAGGGTCTCGATGTTCGGCGCCTTTGAATAAGTTAAACATCTGTGACATATATTTTGATAGTCGCTTTCATGTTTGGCCACCGGTACAATTTCTTGAGATCAAGGTACATTTTGTCGGATCACGGGTGTATGGAGTATTTAGACTTGTGGGATTGTGCATAATAATGTCGCGAATTCCTCCGTAGAGTGGTATCCAACTTCGCTCTTTGAAACACAAAGTCCCATTCGACCTTTTCACGAATCCATTTTCACTTTCTGGCATTCCGTAAAGGTTCTCATTCGGACGATTTTCCTCTTTGAGTGCTTCCAATTGAGCCTCAAGAATCTTGGTTGGAAGAGGTGAACTAATTGTCATAACCAAGGATCTGACTCTAAGAGGTTTTGGTCGCTCTTTCCTATTGAGAGCATCGAGCAACTACATTAACTTTACCGGATGGTACGAATCTCGATCGTAATCAGCGAGTAATTCCAACCATCGACGTTGTCTCATGTTCAGTTCTTTCTGATCCAAAATGTGTTGTAGGCTTTTGTGATCGGTGTATAAACACTTACGTGCCATACAAGTAGTGTCTCCAAATTACGAGTCGCGAACAGGCCGATCCTAACTCCAAGTTAGATGCGTTGTGTAGTTTTCTCATGAGTCTTCAATGGCGAGAGGTATGCTATCACTTTCTCTCTTTGCATTAACAGCTCCTAGCCTGGTGTGAAGCGTCGCAATAAACAACAAAGTCTTCACTACCTTCGGTAAGGCGAGAATGGGTGCACTACACAACTTTTCTTTAAGGAGTTGAAAAGCTTCTTCTTCTTTGTCTCCCTAGTCAAACTTGGTGTTTTTAAGGGTTAGCGGTTAAAGATTTGGCAATCTTTGAGAAACCTTCAATGAATCTTACGTAGTATCAGTGAGTCCTAAGAATTGGTATTTGTTAGGAGTTGTGGGTGTCGCCCCAATCCTTTATTGACTCGATCTTAGCGGGATCTACATGAATACCACATTGTAGATTACATGACCTAAGAATTGGACGATAGATATCCAAAACTCACACTTGATTTGCATACAGATTCTTCCTTCTTCAACAATTCCAAGATCAACCTAAGATGTTCTTCGTGTTCTTTCACACTCTTGGAATAAATTAGGATATCGTCAATGAATCGATCACAATTTATCCAAGTAGGGTTTACACTTTCGGTTCATGAGGTCCATGAACACTGGCAGTCGCGTTGGTTAACAAAAGGCATGACTTGGAACTTGTAATGTCCATAACGAGTCTACGAAGGCGGTTTTGGGAATGTCTTCTTCGAACTCTTAGTTGATGGTATCGGATCTTAAGTCGATTTTTGATCAGCAGATCCTTGAAGTTGATCGAATAAGTCATCGATTCTCGGTAGTGGGTAGCGGTTCTTAATGGTTAGTTTATTCAATTCACGATAGTCAATGCACATTATGAAAGTTCCGTCCTTCTTCTTGACGAAATAAGGCGGTGCTCCCCATGGTGATGAGCTTGGTCTAATGAACCCTTTTCCGCAGAAGTTCGACAAGCTGGTTTGATAACTCCTGGAGTTATTTGGAGCTAATCGATAAGGTGCTCTTGCCACTAGGCGGCACGGGCACTAAATCGATCGAAATTCAACACTGTGGTCGGCGGGAGTCTGGCAAATCTTCGGGAAAGACTTGAGGAAATTCTTTACTATTGGCACGTCTTCCAGACGTTTTTCTTCCTTTTCTCTTTCGTCCTTTCCGGTGACTTGTGCTAGGAAGATGTGACATCCTTCCTCGATACACCTTAACACCTTGGTACGAGGAAATGACATGCGATCTTGAAGCGTTTCTTACGTCATACTCCCTTCTATTGTTAGGACTTCATTTCCATAGGGTAATTGGACGAGCTTCTCATCACAAATGATGGCAACATGATATTTTGCTAACCAATCCATTCCGACGATGACATCGAAACTACCCAATGCTACGGTATCAATATTGAATGGGTGGTTTAACGAGATTGAGGTGCAACCTCTTAGGATGGTATCTACTCTTTCGTTAAGTTAGCTAATTCCGTTGTATGCATTTCCTAATGCGGTTGGGGCAATATCGAGTAGTGGACTAAATGCATTAGAAACAAAACTCCTATCGTCTCCCGTATCAAACAATATGGATGCATAACGGTTATTTATAAGGAACGTACCCGTCACAACATTGGTCTTCTGAGCTTCCACTTTGGTCACGCATAGACTCTCCCACGAGCTCCTTCTCCATTCCCACGATTACCATGCGTCAACATTTCCACGAATCACGCCATTCCCATGGCTTCTGGATTTCCTCGGTTCCCTTGGTATCCTCCATTGCCTTGGTTTACGGTCTTTCGGCATTCATTCTTATAATGCCCTTTCTACCACAACCAAAGCATGTTATAGCGCTTTGGGTCTGAGCTAGGGCATTTGAACCGTCGCCAATGACTTGGACCTGCAGTTCTGGTTAAGTGTCGATTTTAAACTGATTCGGCACTTGACTATACTACTTGCCCCTTGTGATGCAGTGTGCATCGATTACAACGGTGCGATCCACGATACGGTTTCCTTTCCCATATCTTTGCATAAGCTCTAATAGCATTTGCCTCTTGCTTTGGTTGTTGCTTTGTTCCTACTATTTGTTCGGTATTCATTGTGGTGGTATCCTTGAGAATGGTCGTCCCATTTCCTCTTATTGTCAACCACTTTGTCCATGGAATCCTCAATCACTTGGTCCATGAGTTTGTTGGCTACTTTGATAGTTTCATGAAGATCAAGACCTTAGAAGTGGTGACATTGCCCTTGATAGGTTGGGCGGTCCTCGATGTATCTCTCCAATCGGTCTCGGTGGGTACCATTTGAGGACAATAAGGCTAGTTCTTGAAATTCGATTATAAGCGGCCATATTGGTGCCTTGAACCTTGAGGTTCCAAAACTCATGTTCGAGCTTCTTGATCTCATTACGAGGGCAGTACTTTCGAAGTACCATTTCCTTGAAGTTCTCCCATGGCATGGCATAGGCAACATCGATACTAGCGATTTGGAAAATTGTTCCACGGTCAAGGCGGCATCAGAAAGTGAATGATGCATATACTTAACCTTAGACTCTTCTTCACAATTGCAGATTCGGAACACAGTCTCGAGCTTTTCAATCCATCTAGTCGGACCGACGGCTCCCGGTTCCACTAAAGCCTCAGGTCATGGTCTTACGAAAGTCTTGATAAGTACAATGCGGCGTGAGTGGGTGGTCTCGAAGTTCCAACATTAGCAGACGAAAGTGGTTTCCGCCGCAGCCAAAGCCGCTCACTCGCCATTGACTAGTTGGTCAATCATGGCTTGATTCATGATAGGTTGGATCGAGTAGTCTAGCAGTGAGTAAAGGCCGCCAGCCCTGATCGTGTGCGACTGGCTTGGAATAGCAACGTTTCGCGCTTGGCTGTTGACTCAATGGAATTGAGCATTGGAAGCCCACCAGGTTGGTATGTTTTGATCTTCGCTTTCGGCATTTCATAAAGTAGGTAAGGTGGATAAGATATATAACCTTTTGGTCAAGGTAAGTGCCAAGTAATAGTGTAAATATCGCAGATAGATCATATGAGCAATCTATAAAAGAAGAGACAATTGGATAGGAAAATAAGTTTGACATAGATAGAACTTCTACTGTTCTCTACGGTACATGATGAGATACTAGATGGAATATAACCAAATACAAACTAAATACAATGGAAATACAAACTCAAGTACAAGAGTGATAACTAACACTAACCGTTATAAATCCAGTTTTAGTGTGATACATCATAAAATCACATCTAAGAATGTCCATGCTCTGGTACGGAAGTCGCCAATGGTAGCAATCAACTCTCGGGCGATCCTCCAAACTCGCGAGTACGTCCCATCTGAGATGCTAACATGGACTCTAAACCGAGGGTCCTCTCTCACACTCTCTGGCAAGATCTTTAGCCATCCACTGGGCGCCTAGCTCCTCTAATCGTCTCACATCTAGGCTTGACTCTTCCAAAGCTCGCGGTCCCATGATCCAACTCTAACATCCTCGACCTGAGCCTCAACCCTAAAACCCAGTCGAATCCTCTCATGTCTCTCGAGCTCCATGCTCTCAAACAACACATCAAGAATCTCGTTTAAACTCAACACGCCGCCGCTTCGCAAGCTTGCAATCGTGTTGGATCGACTCTCTACTGATCGTGATACTCCTAGCGTAGTCTCATGAGAGTCCAACTGAATAAATATCCTCTCGTGAGGGTCGATCACCATCCTGAGATCCTCGATAGTCTGGTTCTCATCAGGCCTTCAACCGGTGCAGCTTCCTCGATGGTCTCAAGTCGTCTAGTGACGCGAAAGCAAGGCGCTACATGTCTGCCGCAGATGGTATGAATGAAGGTGATGATGGACTATAGTCGGACTGGCGATGTGTGGTAATAACAGACACATACAATCAATATTCTCAAGTAATCTCATTACTTTCCTCTTTCCCCTGGTTAATGAGGAAAGTAGCTCTCTGTCCCAATCCAAATGGTGCATCAATATCCATGTCATCGCCAATCTCTCGAGCCATCCCGAGCTTTGTCTTAGCTCCCTAATACTATGGACAATCTCCGCACTTCGGTAATCATATCTCGCCGTATACACATATCCCGAATACCTCAATGGCATAGGCTCGGAGTTCCTCCTCAGATCCTCTTCCGGATCTTCTTTCGGGTCTTCCTCCAGTAGGAATCAGTGAGATCTCCTGAAGTCTCTGATGAGGTGCGACTCAGCGATGATGGTGTCGTTGACTCAGTATGACCCATGTAGCAGCTACGTCATCCGAGAAGCTAGTGCGGCATGAATGAATACGCTCTCTATATCCAGGTACTTCACGATCATGGGTTTTTGCCTACGGTCAACAAAGTGACTGAGTGGTGGTGCGGTAGTATGATGGAGTAGGTGCAATAACTGGCCGAGCTGCATCGTGGCCTGAATATACGGATCAAGCTAAGTGCAAAGCTGACGGATGTAAGTGAGGAAGCTAAAGGGATATCCTCCGAACATCGTGGGTGAAGGCCTGAAGGCATGGTATGTGACAAGCGGTGCATATGTGTAAGTATGGAAAAATATGCCATGATGAATATATAAAATAGTGCATAAGTAAATAGGAAATAAAACATGTAATCCTATTTAAATAAACTCTAAGTAAAATGGCAAGTAAGGCAAGGCAATTATGCGGTCAGTATGATGTTTTTGGTGAAAAGTAGTTATAGTTTAGGGTTTATATGTACCTAGTTCTCTATAATTGCTCTCGATGCCAATCAACACCCCCAAATTTGGTTTAGCTTAAGCATACGTGTTATTTGGGAGCCGCTACTGTGATCTGGGTGAATCATAACACAAGTAATAAAGAATGGAATATACACTCCGTTTAATTCCATAAAATATTTTAAAACATTATCTTACAACATTGTTTAGATAAATGGGCACGTCCCATTAGTTTTAGTGGGTCCCTAATGTAAAACATTGTTTCTGTAAAAAACACTTCTTTAATACTACTACGACCATTTTCCGGCTTCTTGCCTTGCCTTCATGAACATAACTTAAACACCTGAGAAAAAATGCTTAAAAGGTCGTACTAAAGTCGTGAGTTCATAGGTTTAAATTAAAATAGTAAGTTTGGACCATAAGCAAAGTCATATAATCATTACAACAAATATAATGATATATGGATGAAAGTCTATTACGTTAGCTCTAAGTTCATGCAACCGATACTACGCATTTCTGCCAGATGCTAAAAGATGTCATACAATGTAGGGGCCCATAGCGAGTGTTTTGTCCCTCAACACTTGCCCGACATGATATACGCTACTGCCTAAGCATGGCCAACCGAACGGAGGAGTCACCCTCAATAGATCTATTTATAACATTCGCGCTTCCCAAATGGGGAATTGACGGTTCATGAAAAAGGGCATTCTTTAGGGACATAAGGGCTTAGGCTAAACCACGTAATAGTAATCATGTAATAGTTTTGGTCCTAAAAAGGTTTTGCATATTTCTCACCCCAAAGTGTATAAAACTTTTATCATGTAAAAAGAGGGGCTATGAAAAACTCACCTTAGCAAATGTGCAATCCAAAATGTGGGATTAGTGATTGTTGTGGAGCGGCATCGACACGCGACCTAGATAAGGAGGGCAATGTTTTAGTTCATTGTTTTAAGTATTCCTTACTTAAAGTAGTTCAATGGTTTTTATAATTGTGTTAATACTAAACGCAAGTTTGTAAAATTCGTTAAAATGATTTTACTAGTAAGTATACGAAGTATATATATACTTTTCATGTTGACGCTATAACGGTATTAAAATCCAAAATTTGGTTTGAGAATAGTTACGTTATCCTTTTAGTAAGCATATAATGTGTATATTCTTATTTAAGTGACATGATAGTAGTATCAAAATCAAATAATAGTTGATTTATTTTCTAATTGCATTTAGAAAATATGTAAGTAAGCGGAAGACTTTCACATTTAATAAATGATAAACCGATATAATGGTCTTTATTTATCAAAAATTTGTTTGTAGTATTTGGCATTTATGTTTACTATAGTTTACTCACACTACACATGCTTAAATATCTAAGTAGAAGATTTAAAATACGCGGGAAAGAGTTTAGTTCATTATTGGATTTCAGATTTACGTTTCAAGTTTTATTTCTCCGGTTACATTTAGCTGTCAAACTAGCATTCATTAAACACAAGTGGCCGTGACTGACATGAAATGGTTTAGCACCGCCTAGGCCCTAATAGCAAGTGACCATAGAAGTGCTTCGCCCAAGATGGTCGGGGAGTCTTGTTGGAGGGTTGACTCGCCGCCTGGGCGGAATACAAGTAGATTTGCAATAATTTGGTTCTAACACCTTATATTTCAAAGTCTTATTATTGGTGTATAAATTTCGGACGGCGGGAAGTAGCTTAAATACTTCAAGTGGTATGTGCTAATCTCTGAGTTATGCTCAACCAAGAGTATCATGACTGATGTGTTCGACACCCATCTTTACCACTTGATTAAGCTATAAAAATCCGAATGTTACTCGAGGCCAACATGTAAGTCTTACCACGTTAGAACAAGGAAGGAAACGACAAGACCATTGATATGTGTCTAAAAACACATATATTTTATATTGTTTAAACCCACTAAAACAACCAAAAACACATAAATAACCTTATAAATGTTACAAATATCATGAAAATGTGTTTTTATGTGAACCAGGTACAAAAAGAGTGAAACAGTTCGATTCTGCTGATAATACTGATGGTTTCTTCCGAAGCCTATTCTAAATCTGCTGAATCAATGGTTTCTGCTGAAGTAAAAATGCGTTGATGGTTTCCGCCGAAGACTAACGTTTCAGCAGATACTTCCACTAAATAATTCTGGTTCTAAATAATATCTGGTCAATACCAGTCAAACCAAACTTCCTGTTTTCCCTCTCCCTCACATACCCCACCAAAACCATACCACCCTTCCACCTCCCTGGTATTCCACCTCCACTTGCTTACCCACTCTCACCACCTTTTCCTGCACACCTATACCAGCCCACAACTTTACCTTCCCCTATACCATCACATACCTTGCTTTTGCCATCAACTCCACCACTTGACCTCTAAACCTACCAAACATGTCCCCTCCACCTCTACATGTAAACAAGAAGCATTAATTATTGCAGAACTGCCTCAATCTACTAGTAGCACTTTTGGCGCCAAAAGTCACTTAAACGGCTAAGATGATTTCTGCTTATCCAATGGACATGAATTAAAGTGGGATTTGATTGGAATGCTGGTGGGAACTCAAATGACTATAAATATCAGAGGAGAGGCAAGAGAAGAAGTTACCTTTTGGATTAGCCTAGGTCAAGTAGTTAAATAACCTTGGAATAGCCAATGGTTTCGTAGTGTAATTTTAAATGCTTTTAAATTACGTCATTTACAGTTTTAATGTTGTAGTCTTTCTTAATTTAGTATAATGAACTTTATTTTAAGTTTAATTTCAAGTATCTTTTAAATTTCATAATTTGCTTAAATTCATTTAAATTTCAGTCATTTTAAATTCTTGTTATGTAATTGTTTTATGGACTCAATTAGCTCACATAAGCTCCTGACAAAAGCTTTCAAGCTTTTAGAGACCTTAAAACAAGTTTAGTCTTTAAAATTCAAAAACAATGAAAACCAAAATAATGGAGTGATCTTGGTGAAACCCAGACGAGCAAGGTTAATTGTGGATTGCCTTTGGTTTATAAGCTTTGTGGAAAGCCTTAGGATGTGTTCTGTGACCATGATTCTCAGTTTCAACTTGGATTCACTTGTAAGCTCATGTTTACCATTTTTGCATTTTACTGTTTCAGCCTTTTATCTCGCTTAATTTTCATGTTCTGTGTTTCTTTGCTGTTTGTTTATGGTGTTATAGCCTAATCTTAGGTTGTTATGTTTTGGATTTGATTGTAGTTTAATGTTGCACTTGACTGTTAATATGCCAGTCTTTGATGTTCATAGGCTTAGACTTGGTTGACATCTTGTTTATGCTGAAAAAGGTCTATTTTGATACAATATGACCTCTGGATTTTATATGATGGGTTTATGCAGTCATTTGTTATGAAAACTTCAATTTTGTTCCATTAAAGGATTGTTTGGATTTAATAATGAAACTGTGAAAATGGTTGTGAATGGTGTTGTTCCTGTTTGATTTACACTATATGTAACCTATTTGACTCAGTGAAATCCTAACCAAAGGGTGTAGCATGGTAGAAAGTCAATTTGACACTTGACAATCTCATTATGAGCACTTTGAGGTTGTTAGATCCTAGAATCTTGCATACTTGTTTAAATGTTGTTTATCTTTGTTAATTTTATGTTCTTATAGTTTATATTAACTTATTTAATCAGTAGTTTAAGTTTTAAATTCGGTTTAGTCAACTTTTCAGTTCTACGAATTATTTTCGATTTCACACTGTTTTTAGTTTTTCTGTTTTTGATTTAATTGTTTTTTTTATGTCTTTGTCACTTAGTTTTATGTTTAGTGCTTTTAGTGTTTTAATGTTATGTTTCTTGTCTTCATTAGTATATTTTTATTGATTTTAGTTTTCATGTTAAGTGCTTTTGATCCGCCGAAGCATAATTTGATTCTGCTAATGCTAATTGAATTCTCTGAATTGTATTAGCTCTTACTGACTTTGATTCTCATTCAGATTTTTGGATTCTCAATGAAGTTCTGTTTCTTTTATTATGTGTATGTTTGTTTTTCGTTGTAGCTTAAATTAGATAGTTTTCCCCTTTATTTTATTCAGCTAACCTCCTTCCACTGAAGCAAACAGTGGAGGTTGAGTGATTCTCTTTAGCTTAGGAAAAGTTCCTCATTGAACCTTGAGCTTGTGATTTTATCATACTCATGTTTTAGGATTGTTGAGCTCTCATGAGTTAATTTGAGAAGTTTACAGGAGCTTGTTGTTTGCCCACTCATAACTATCGAGTAATTAGTGAACTTACACCATTACCAACAGCTCTAAAAAACTCCTTAGTGGTGCTTGTTGATACTTGTTTATACTTGTTCATATTATTTGTGTATATCTTATTTTATCTTTCGTTCTCTGTATAAAGTTATTCTTTGCTTATTTCAGACACATGTGTTGTATTACAGTTTACACACCCGTGGGAAGAACGACCCAGTTTGCAGCTTCGCAATACTTTGGAAAACACACTATACTACATTTGATTAGACGCCTCAAAAAAGGCGATGCATCAAATCGCGCTGCCGGGGAGTGCGCGATAACGCCAGGTTTTGCGAAATATCTTTCCTTTGTATTAGATCTAAAAAAAATGTGAAAATTGTAATATTCAAAAAGAGAATAATTGTTGTGTTTCTACACTTAGCTAGTAATGTTATCTTTTTTACGTTCAAGGATTTCATAATAGCCGGACTTTGAATATTGAGGACAATATTCATTTCTGTGGGGGGGAAATTTTAATTTGATCATAAATGTACCCTTTTAGTCCCTTTTTTCCCCTAAAAATGGCCAAATTTTAAAATTTTTTAGTGGAAGTACTATGTACTAAAACACAACAAATGGTAATCAGTCCACCATGTCTAATAAACATAAGGATGGCTAATCCAGAGCAAACGGCTCTTGGTAAAGATATCTCAAATCCGTTTATGGCTTGCAATTTGCCGAAAATTGTATGGTTCTCAACTCACCATATCCTTAAAAAGTGAAGAGTTGGCTAGCCCGCAAGTTTATGGCTTGTGGTAAAGGCAGTGGAAAAACCATAATTGGTAATCACCTCACCAAAGATAATATTGATAATTTATCTAAGAGGCTTGGCTAGTCCGTGAGCAAACGGCTTCTGTTAAAGACAAATCAAATCCGTTGGAAGCTGGTGGTTTGCTCAAAATCATTTGTTATCGGGTACCAAGGTTCTTATTTGAACTGAAACATTTGGCTACTCCAGAAGTAATGGCTTTTGGTAAAGAGATTCAAATCCATTAAGTTTTTCTCAAAAGATTGCTAGGGACTAGCAATATTTTAGTGTGGGGGATTTGATATGTGTCTAAAAACACATATATTTTATATTGTTTAAACCCACTAAAACAACCAAAAACACATAAATAACCTTATAAATGTTACAAATATCATGAAAATGTGTTTTTATGTGAACCAGGTACAAAAAGAGTGAAACAGTTCGATTTTGATGATAATACTGATGGTTTCTTCCGAAGCCTATTCTAAATCGGCTGAATCATGGTTTCGGCTGGTAAAAAAATGCGGTTTACGCGAAGACTAACGTTTCAGCAGATACTTCCACTAAATAATATCTGGTTCATAAATAATATCTGGTCAATACCAGTCAAACCAAACTTCCTGTTTTCCCTCTCCCTCACATACCCCACCAAAACCATACCACCCTTCCACCTCCCTGGTATTCCACCTCCACTTGCTTACCCACCCTCACCACCTTTTCCTGCACACCTATATACCACCACAATTTAACTTACCTTCCCTATACCATCACATACCTTGCTTTTGCTATCAACTCCACCACTTGACCTCTAAACTACCAAACATGTCCCCTCCACCTCTACATGTAAACAAGAAGCATTAATTATTGCAGAACTGCCTCAATCTACTAGTAGCACTTTTGGCGCCAAAAGTCACTTAAAACTAAGATGATTGCTTATCCAATGGACACATGAATTAAAGTGGATTTGATTGGAATGCTGGTGGGAACTCAAATGACTATAAATATGAGGAGAGGCAAGAGGAAGGTTACTTTTGGATTAGCCTAGGTCAAGTAGTTAAATAACCTTGGAATAGCCAATGGTTTCGTAGTGTAATTTTAAATGCTTTCTGTAAATTACTTGTCATTTACAGTTTTAATGTTGTAGTCTTTCTTAATTTAGTATAATGAAACTTTATTTTAAGTTTAATTTCAAGTATCTTTTAAATTTCATAATTTGCTTAAATTCATTTAAATTTCAGTCATTTTAAATTCTTGTTATGTAATTGTTTTATGGACTCAATTAGCTCACATAAGCTCCTGACAAAAGCTTTCAAGCTTTTAGAGACCTTAAAACAAGTTTAGTCTTTAAATTCAGAAAAACAATGAAAAACCAAAAATAATGGAGTGATCTTGGTGAAACTGTATTTGAGCAAGGTTAATTGTAGATTGCCTTTGGTTTAGAAGCTTTGTGGAAAGCCTTAGGATGTGTTCTGTGACCATGATTCTCAGTTTCTTGATTCACTTGTAAGCTCATGTTTACCATTTTTGCATTTTTACCGCTTCAGTTTTATCTCAGCTTAATTTTCATGTGTTTCTGTTTCTTTGTGTTTGTTTATGGTGTTATAGCCTAATCTTAGGTTGTTATGTTTTGGATTTGATTGTAGTTTAATGTTGCACTTGACTGTTAATATGCCAGTCTTTGATGTTCATAGGCTTAGACTTGGTTGACATCTTGTTTATGCTGAAAAAGGTCTATTTTGACACAATATGACCTCTGGATTTTATATGATGGGTTTATGCAGTCATTTGTTATGAAAACTTCAATTTTGTTCCATTAAAGGATTGTTTGGATTTAATAATGAAACTGTGAAAATGGTTGTGAATGGTGTTGTTCCTGTTTGATTTACACTATATGTAACCTATTTGACTCAGTGAAATCCTAACCAAAGGGTGTAGCATGGTAGAAAGTCAATTTGACACTTGACAATCTCATTATGAGCACTTTGAGGTTGTTAGATCCTAGAATCTTGCATACTTGTTTAAATGTTGTTTATCTTTGTTAATTTTATGTTCTTATAGTTTATATTAACTTATTTAATCAGTAGTTTAAGTTTTAAATTCGGTTTAGTCAACTTTTCAGTTCGGCTGAATTATTTTCGATTCTGCTGACTCTGTTTTTAGTTTTTCTGTTTTTGATTTAATTGTTTATTTTTTTATGTCTTTGTCACTTAGTTTTATGTTTAGTGCTTTTAGTGTTTTAATGTTATGTTTCTTGTCTTCATTAGTATATTTTTATTGATTTTTAGTTTTCATGTTTAAGTGCTTTATCTGATTCTGCCGAAGCATAATTTGGTCACTAACTATCTGCTAATTGAATTCTGCGAATTGTATTAGCCTCTGCTGAATTGCATTTGATTCTCTTACGATTCAGATTATTTTTGGATTCTGGCAGAAGTTCTTGTTTCTTTTATTATGTGTATGTTTGTTTTTCAGTTTGTAGCTTAAATTAGATAGTTTCCCCTTTATTTTATTTTTAACCTCCTTCCATGAAGCAAACATGGAGGTTGAGTGATTATCTTTAGCTTAGGAAAAGTTCCTCATTGAACCTTGAGCTTGTGATCTTTATCATACTCAACTGTTTGAGTGATTGTTGAGCTCTCATGAGTTAATTTGAGGGTTTATAGGAGCTTGTTGTTTGCCCACTCATAACTTGATTTCTTGAGTAATTAGTGAACTTACACCATTACCAACAGCTCTAAAAAACTCCTTAGTGGTGCTTGTTGATACTTGTTTATACTTGTTCATATTATTTGTGTATATCTTATTTTATCTTTCGTTTCCTGTATAAAGTTATTCTTTAAGCTTATTTCAGCACACACAGTCGTTGTATTACAGTTTACACACCTCGTTGGGAAGAACGACCCAGGTTTGCAGTTTCTTCTGCAATACTTTGGAAAACACACTATACTACATTTGATTAGACGCCCCTCAAAAAAGGCGACGCATCAACCATCCTAGTTGAGTTCTACTCAACTCGACCTCATCTAGACATCAACATGTAGGCTAACAACTCATGATATTATTTGCTTATCATAACAACACTAGTTTTCGAGGCAAGGTACCACAATCCATATTATATTTCTAGGCTCAACAACTTATTAGACATTAGTAGATTTCACAAGACTCACATTTTCTAAACTCCTATTCTCGACAGGAAATCATCAAAATGCAAACAACATGCTAGCTTTTACTTAATTTTTGCCATAGTGTAGAGAAGTTTTTGAGCAACACGTCGTCAACCCGGAGTTATGCTCACATCCATGGGTCGTGACTGATGTGCTCCACGCACATCTTGACCACCTGTTTGAGCCGAAATAATTCGAATGGTACTCGAAGTCGACATACATATTTAAAAACAACGACACGCTAAAGCCTTTTGCTAGTTGAGTACTACTCAACCTAGCTTCTCTACATTACTATGAAATTTTTCGAAAATACTAAGACAAAGTGTCACAACTATCTTAATTTCTGAGATTCGATACTTATGCTATTAAAGCGGAGTTTTATAAAACTTAACTCATCCAAATTCTTGGTTCATACTTTTCGACACAAACAATACTAACATAAACCAACAACAAAATCAAAACCCAACGTGACCAAAACATTTACCAAAAATACAAGGTTTATCAACATCAAGAATACTTAACTTCAAAAATCAAATTATCAATTTTACCAACAACCCGATTCATAAATTTTAACAAGTACAAAGTTGAGTGGTTTCTTACAACTAACTCGATGACAATGAATCCGAAGGCCAACCCAAGAGTTTATCACCGCCACAACTTCCAATCGACCTAGAGTAAAACACAAATGATGTTTCTTCACCCTTAGAGCTTTCTTATTTTTTTGTGGTGGGATTTGAAGTGTGGCACTCTTGGGGGTCTCGGCTGAAATAAAAAGGGAAACACAAGAGGAGTCTTTGACCAAGCTTTCTCATCTTGTAGCTTGGTTTGAAGCCAAATTTAGTTAACTTCCAAAACTATGCGAATCTTGGATGTTGGCTCAAGATAGATTGGTGGGAAGATATGTTTCTTCTTAGGTGGTTTATCTTGATTTTCTTTGGATCCCATCAAGGGGTAGCCGGCGCATCAAGAGAGGATTTGGGGAAGCATAACTTTCATGGATTTGGGTATGAGAGAGAAGGATATGTTGGATGAATATGTTGGGTCATCCCTTTTAGGGAGATTCGGCCTAGGAGGGAGTGCGGTCTAGAGGAAGGAGATGGAGATATGGTATCTTGATATCTCGCTTTTGGTGTGGGTTTTACGTTGAGTAGGAGAGAAAGAAAACAAAGGGTGGATATCTCAAGTGTTATAAAAAAAAAGTTTTCTTTTAGAAGTTATACAATTAAATGAGTATGTATATATGTAATATTACACTTAGGTATATGTAGGTAATTGTGTTTACTCATGAAATAATTTTGTTTGAGTCTTATAAGGGTTATTGTTTAAGCGTAAGTGTATTATTATTTTTGTGCCCCGCGAATTTATATTGTGACCGAAGTATCATTGTTTGATGACTTTTAGATGTAATATCTTATGGTTACGCATCGGAGATATTATTATTTTTGTAATATTTTTCTTTACGGGTGGTTGTCATTTGTTTTATCAAACCCTTATCATAGTGTCGGTACGCGTGCAGTGTCGGTCACTGGGAAAACGAGATAACCTCTCGTCTTACAATTTAAATCATAAGACAAAATGAAATGTTCATAAAATGATATGAATGCAAGAGTGGTGAAATTTTTACTGTATGCGAGTTATCTACTCAAATGATCAGGCAAAACTTATGCATGCTTCATGACTCATGCTTAGTAATAATAAATTACTAATTATCAGTTAAATTTTAGTGAAAATTTACCGTGTGTCACATTTATGGACACTGATGGGGAGCCCACGCCATAGCTTGTCTCTTGGGGATTATTTGGAAGGAAGCTTACTTCCTTTGCACCACCAGCCACCACAAAGTTCCTGAACGACATCTCTGCACAAAGAAGCAAATAAGATAAATATCAGAAAGATAAGTTTTTATTTTTTATTTTAATAAAAAAAGTACATACTTTCTCCATCACAAATAATATCAGGTACCAAATGAGACCCCTCCCATCTTTCAGCAATACCAGCCATGAAAAGGATTGGCTCTGGGAATGTTTGGCAGGCAGCTGGATGACGAGCCAAACGTTGATACAAAGGGTTTCTTCTAACTGTATAGGGCAATGGATCGTTGAACCTTTTTTCATCATATTGAAATTCTGGGTTTAACAATGCAGAGTATGCCGGAGGGATAATGGTGTTTTGGATATAAAAGAATTTGCCTTTCCAGTTCCTTATGTTCGTAAAAGGCCTATCTATCAGAATGGGCACATCCCTTTCACCCCTTTTGGCCAAGGTCAACCAATCTCCTCCCGGGTATAGATTCAGAAAACCCCTAAGCACAATCAAGGATGGTTCGAACCCATAAGCTTTGTACATCACGATGAATGTTTTAAGCTTGGCTAGGCCAAAAGGGTTGAACCTAGAAATGTGTACCTCATAATACCGGAGGAATTCTAAGATCATAGGATGCAAAGGTATCCTAAGGTTGGAAGTGGTGAAGGCATGGGTATAAAGGCCTACGTAATTTTCAGGGGCATCAAATATCCCTTGATTTCTACTCGGTAGCATGGTTTTATGTTCCTTTGGAATCGGGTAATCAGTGAGGAACGCTTTAAGCTCCTCCCTTGTTAATGTGCAACCTTGTTGCTTTATTACAAATTTTTTATTGGTGACATGGAGCCTTCTAAAATACACAATAATGTATTTGAAATACAGAGAAGAAGGAGCACTTTACTTTGTTTGATCGAAAGCTTGATCGAAAGAGGTTTTAGTAGGTGAAAAAACTTGGGCGAGAGATAAACTTTGTTAGGGTTTTACTGTTTTTACATTTTATATACCCTACTAGATGAAAAATCTCGGCCCTACACGTGTAATTACTTATCCCCTTACACGGATTTCAAAACTCTTTTAAATTTTGAAAAGATGTTCTCTTTTACCGAGGAAAAGGGGTGGTTAGGATAATTAGTTGCATTAATTACGGTCAATAGGCGCAAGACTTTTCATCTTCGTTCGTTTTTGTGACGAAGGGGAAGTTTCGTTCTTATTTCTGAGTCGTAAGCAATATTTCTTGTTCGTACATATCACTTTCGACTGGGGGGCTTGATGACGTACCCTCCGATCAGGTCGAAGGACCCCCCTTCGGCCTCGGTCGAATTTGCATTACGAAGACCCAAGTCTTTCTTCATAAGTCATTGGTGGCGTAAAACCATTCATCATTGACATGGTTACTTGGGAATCGCCCGCCGAACCGAAGGCCTATGCCCTTCGGTGTCTTCTCTTGAAGATGCAAAGACAAAGAAGAACATTGACTTGGTCTTCCCCACGCTCCCACTATTTCCTTAGCTTTCCCGCCAAGTCCGAGATAGTGGGGATGAAGCCCTAGCGGTTACCACAAATCAGGGGGCGCCCCCATGATCTCCTAAACGTGTGCTAACACTCTCCAAGCTATTTTCATCACCTATAAATAGGTTGGACGAGTCATTCCAATGGTATGTTCACTCAACACAGTATTTCACATACATCATATTATTTACAACTCATATCACATACTTACTCTCACGCCGGAGGTGGTTCGCAGGGCCCAACCCTGCGCAATCACTTAACGAAGTGTCTACTATTTCTTATCGCAGATTGGCTACAAGTTTGGCGCAAGCATATCACCCTTCATACCCTTCGATCACCATCGAAGGCCTGGTCGTACAAATTATTGTACAATCAATTATGATATGACTAGAAGGGTACCCGCGCAATGCGGCGGCGGGTACCCGATGACTATAATATGATTGGAATAAATGAAATAAAGGTTAAAGTTGTAAAAATTTGAATTAAAATAAAATAAACCCACTAAAAATATAAAAACTAAAAACTCATAAAAATATATTAAAATGGATGTTGAATTAAAGAGCATAAAATTTTAGAAAATATGGTGAAATTAGATTATAATATAAATAAGTAGATAAAAAGATATTTTAATTTGAAAATAAAGATGAATTTTTAGTTAAGAAGTGACACATGTCATTTTATAATTTTTGGTGGTTAAGAGTTAGGCTTGGAGTTTGTTAGAAGTTAGGCTTGGAGTTTGTTAAGAAGTGACACATGTCATCTCATGATTGTAGCTCATTATCTTAATTTTAAGCCTTCTAAAATTAGAAGGCTTAATTTTTAAGCCTTCTAATTTTAGAAGGCCTAAATGCATTATAAAGTAGTATAGATGATATGATAAACTTATAAAAGCCGACAAGTCTCAAAATTGGAGCTTATTAAAAATAAGCCCAAATCAGCTTATTATAAATAAGCTTAGCCAAAAGCCGAAAAGTTTGAAAACGAGAAACATGAGCTAACGAAACATAAATTCAAAACCAAATAAGCCGTAAGCTGGCTATATGCGGAAACAAACACACCCTAATAAAAGTTGATTACGCGTTGGAGAGGAATGGTATAAAAAGCGAATGAGAATCCATTTGACTTTCCCAAAACAAACTTGATCATCTCAATCACTAGATCTTATAAGAAAATAAAAAAATGGAGAAAATGATGAACATAATAAAACCAAAACCAAACCCACAGCAACTCTTACGCGATTGGCAACGTCGTCTTCGTCAAGAGTCTCGTAACATCGACCGTCAAATTCGCGGTATAAACTACTAGTACTTTTTTTTTTTTATATAATTTTATAAAATTGTAAGTTTGTTGTTATGTGATTAGATATACAGAGAGAAGAGAAAAGTGTTCAGAAAGCCATACGAGAAGCTGCCAAAAGGAATGATATCGGATCTGCTAAGGTACTCTTTCGCATTTTGGTTGTTTTGGAACTGATTTATTTATGAGCTTGTTTGGATTCAAGTTTAAATGTGATTAGTTAGAGGTTGGATAATTACCTTATTTAGCCGCCTTATGGGCTTATTTGACTTTGGTAATTTCTCAAATAAGCCCATAAGCTGGCTAAATAAGCTAATCCAAGCGCCCATTGCATTTTGAAAAGATAAGTGGCTTTTTAAAACTATGCTAGCAAAAAGAGCTTATAACTGTTTTTTTGAAAACTGATTTGCCAAACGCTATATTCTGAGCGGGGTTTGCGAACGTAATTATTAGCGGATTTTCCCTGTTGAGGTTACACGGGGAGGGCGAGTATTTGACTTAGATGTACACGGCCAAAACAAGGTATCCAAGTGAGTAGAGGCAGAGACAGCGAAAAAACTTGTAGTGTAAAATTTCTAAAATATTTGATTATTTTTGCTAAATTGCCCCCTAATGAACCGATTTGTAGTGTAGCTTCTAAAAATTATCAAACTTTGCTCCCTCGACAATAACTTTTTGGCTTTCGCCTCTTGCACGTGACCATTTCTGACCCTCTCCCTAGCTACCCCCAAATGTGTACCTAGTAAGTAGTAACTACTAGTAAGGAGGTTTGAACCCTAGACCTCTTGCGAGGAGGTTAGGTACCTTACCACTAGGCCATTTGGTGGTGAAATAAAACTGATTCTGAATATGTGATTGTTTAGCGGTCACTTTAGAAAGATCTAATTTTGGAGTTATAACTTATAAGCTTTATTGGCTTCTTTCTAGTCATAGATAAAGCTGCTAACTTGAGCTTTACTCGAACACGTGTTTGAACATATGTAGAGGCGTTTATGCAAATGGCGAAATTTGTAGAATTTTTCAAATATGAAATAAGTAATAGTTTTCTCGCATGGGCTCTGAGCTTATTGCATTAATGCACAATAAGTTGTTAAATCTGGTTTTAAATTACTTTTTTTTAGCTTCAAGCACAATGAACAAGTTTTACTTAAACACATGTAAATGGTTAACTAATTAGAATTTGGCAAATACATGGAACAACTGATTATCCGATTTACGCATGTTCAAACAACATTATGGAAACATTATTTCCTGTAGTCACAACTGATTATGTGATTGTATTTATTCCCTATCGCATCATTACTTTCGGAAGTCGACGCCAAAGATTTCTTAGAGTGAATATGTGAGGGCCGGGCTACGTTTTTTGTACTTGATATTAGAAGCTGTTACTGCCTTGTAGATTACACAAATGATTCTCAAAATTTGTTGATACAACCTTAGGAGTATACGTGATGGTACAGCAAAGAGTCCAGCACTGGCCTACCAGTGTCTGTATTTATTTTGCCTTTTCATATGGTTACAACCTTTCTTTGGCTAGAAAGTACACTCATTTGTTTATGATTGAATTTATTTCTCCTGAATTAATTCTTTGTTCCGTGTTAAATTGACTTCAGGCACTTGCTAAAGAAATTGTCATGTCTAGACGAACTGTGAATCGCCTTTATGAAAACAAAGCTCAGTTGAATTCAATATCAATGCATTTAGGCGAAAGCGTTGGTATGTTCATCATCCTTTGCATATATTTATCTACCTCTAAGGAAGCACTATTTGTCTAATAGAGCAACGTGCTCTTCTAGCTATTATGTCAGATCGTTGTCACCTATATATCATTACCATGGTATTTGCTGCAGTTTTGTCAGGTCGTTTCTTGGTGGGTTCCAAAGATAATAAAAACTTTAGATATTGACATATTGTATATGATGGCTAGGCTTTTAAGATGAAGTCTGTTGATTTTTAGGTATCCGGCGTATGATTTAAATTTGAAGGTAAGTAGGGAAAATAGGCAGTTTTATGGTGGAGTAAGTAGGCAAATAAATTTGTTTGCTTAAAATAATAAGGATGCACGACGTCGTTGGGATACTTCTGATCCGAACTAAACGGGTTGTGTTCATGTAGCTTCATTTCCCTCATTTATAAAAACTGATCTTTTTACTATGTCTCAGATATGATCTGCTGACATATTAGACCCCCTAGCCTTCATTTATTGTTATTCTTTTCCTTTTTTTATACGATATCTTACTAAGCAATGCGTCATCATTGCAAAGTAGCAACTTGTGTTGGTTATAAGTTATCAAGAGAAGATCTTTAGTATATAAACATTAGCCTTGATTATTAATCTGGTATTCCACAATCTCAGTTACATGGGGAATCCATCATTGATAATTTCAAATAATATTTGCGAAATTGCTCTGCAATCAGAATGAGACTCTTAAATTAGTCAATCTCTTAAAGCCCTACTAAAGCACCACTTTTTTTTGGGTCTATTCATTAATTTATTCTGAATCGGATGTTATGTAGCTATTGCTCGTACGGTGGGGCATTTGTCTAAGAGTGCTGAAGTCATGAAGATTGTTAATAACCTAATGAAGGCTCCAGAAATGGCTGTCACAATGCAAGAGTTCAACAAAGAAATGACCAAGGTACAACAATTTTCAAATTCTGTTTTCTTTTCTTATGTCAACAAAACAATTTGTGAGTTTTCGCATCAGAGGTGGCAAGATGGGCCGAGACGCCTAGCTGGTAAAACCTGGTTTGGGTTAAAACACGTCATTTTTAATACTGGTTTCGGTCCTGCTCGGTTGAATTGCAAACACTTTTGTCGAATTGTATATTTGAGAGTAAAGTAGTCCTACAAAAACAATAATCTAAATTTAATAAAACGGATTGAGGGAAGATTCGATACAATAAAACAATAGACTTTGAGTGGCTTTCAGCCCGTTAGATCTGCTTAAGCATATTCCTTTCTAGCTAATGTTTTTCTATTTGATTCAGTTGTGTTAAACACAAGCCAAATCGACACATTCATATGTAAATGGATTGAAATTGCATCTTTAGTCTGCATGCAGACCTTTGCTTATTTAGGTTTTAAATATATCCGTTGTAGGAAACTTTGTTCGTGTAGAATGTTGAATGGACTTTTATTAAACCAAGTCATTCATTTCTAAAATTCGTCAAGTGTTACTTAAATTGGAACATTCATTTGTATGGTTATCTTCTGTTGTATAATTGAATTCTTTTGTGTTATTTCAGGCAGGTGTGATTGAAGAGTTTGTGAATGATGCGCTTGACTCTGCACTTGATTCAGATGACATTGAAGATGAGATTGATGAGGAGGTTGATAAGGTCTTAACTGCAATAGCTGGTGATACTGCTGCACAACTTCCAGAAGCCGTAAGGAAAGAGCGTTTGAAGCAACCTGCGCAAACCGAAGATGCAGAGGTACTTACTAGACACTTTTCTCTTCTTTTTAATGTCGTAACCAGTGGCGGAGCCAGGAAATGTGATCACGGGGGGCATCGAGCAATTAATAAAAAGGATTTTTGTGTAGCGCTAAACCAATCGGGTCGGATCGGGTACTCGAGTTTGAATAAAGGCAACAAAAATGTTCTATTTTGATGCAATTATTATAGACTAAAAATAAACGAAAAACGAAACATATTAAATATCATACAAATTATATTAAAGTGCTTGCCATTTAACGGGACTATTTTATAAAAACTATAGCATTTTTAAGAACTAGGCTGAAAGAACTCACAAATTTGTCATGTTAAATCTCTCAAACTATCTTAAACACTTAAACCTGCCTAGCATACCTAAACTAATACACTACTTTGAGTACTTAAGTTTTGAAATAAAAGTATTTCACAAAATAGTAAAGTACTAGAGTAGTAGTATATTAGATGACAGAGAGATAAAAATATAGTACTAGTATATTAAATTAAAAAAAAAACAATCGATAATAACTGGCCCACAATCAAATGACCAAATCCCCGTCTCTTCATCTTCTCTCTTCCCACTTGAGATCTTCACCTCCATTTTTCCGACGAACACTACAACCGCAAAAAACAGTTTCCACATTAAAGAACTTTGCTTTTTAAAAATCTCGTGTGTGTAGAGGGCACTCTGACTATTTGCTTGAGGGCACTAATCTTATTTGTTACCAATATCAAACTTTTTTCTATATATTTTGGGTATCTGTAAGAGAATGGTTGGGGGCAACGCCCCCCACTACCTTTCATGTGGCTCCGCCTCTGGTCGTAACTAGAGTGACAATTTGACCATTTATCTAGGAATGAGTCTATTCAGTTAATGTTAATGGGTCTTAACAAAAAAGTTTCCTAATAAGGCAAATGGGTCAAATTGGTCATAGTTTGCACCAAATATTCATCTCATGCAAAAACCCTCCCAAAATTTTCCGAACGAATAGATTACTATTGAATAATAATAATAATAATATATGTAATAATAAAAAGTATTTGACAACTATTGTTTCGGGCCAACCCGGTCCAGATCAGTGTGGGCTGTTTTTTATAGAGAAAATAAACGGTTGATGTGAATATGTAGGATGAGGGTCTCGATGATGATGAAGATTTAGAAGAAATAAGGGCTCGACTTGCCAAAGTAAGGTCATGAGGCGTTGCATGTTAACATATGAGTTGGTATATAGTTGATATATCTGACATGTCGGCAACCATACACCTTATTATTTTATAACAGATATTTGTAGCATATGAAAACCATCTTATGTAATTATGAAATTCATGATTGCTATTAATGTATAATGATCATATCGTGTTATGTTCACCCCTCTAGTAATCCTTTATTAACTATCAATGGTCTGAAAACTATATGAAGTGGTTTAGTCTTCTGCATTTTAAGGAACAAAATGGGTCAATTCATTGGTGCAGTGCATGCCACTTTCAGTTTGTCAAAACGCGTAATGAAATCATGTCCATCATTATCTCTCTCTTTATCTAAGCATTATTTCAAACTTGCCGTGGTTAAGCTGTTAACATCAACATCCAAAGGAAGATGCACATTATAAACTTTTGTGGCAGAAGCATATGAATTATCTTATAGATCATAATTGCTAACGCATTAAAGAAGAAAAATCGACATTCTCTTCACGGCTTAGGCTTGAACACGTTTAGGAAGTTTTAATGACTTCTTGGTATACATAAAAACGTACCTTCTATAAAACGTTTCTGTTTCATGTTAAATTCATAAATTTAGTTGGTAGGGTGTTAATCGGGACGGGTTGATCGGATTCGGGTCGATTCGGGTCAGGTCAAAGTCATGACGAAGCCAAAAATAACATACCTGAAACCGCCCCTATTTGAACTCACGTTAATCAGGTTCGGATCAATTCAGGTCGGGTACACTCGATAGCGGGTCAACCCGAACATGAGTAAAATGGCAATAAAAATTGCCTATTTGTACAAGTTTAAATAGATAAAAAAAAAAAAAAAAACGATTTCATCTCATTGATACCACCACAACTTTAAGTTTCTGTATTTATGTATGATGATAAAGGACATTAGAAAACACCTTTCTGGTTTGCGTCACGCAAAGAAAAAAACAAACTAAACGTAAACAACACAAAGATGAAAGATTTGTATGGTTATATACCAATATACAGCTTATATATTGTTTACATGTGCATACAAGAACATCGATTTTGTACAAGTTTATTTTATATAGGGACCCAAATTATGACACTGATAGGAACAATGCTTTTATATTTAATTAAAGATATTTGAAAATTACATAGAAGAAAACCTTGGTTCACGGCAAATTATTGCATTGACTTGATAATAAAATACTCTTAATGGGGCGTTTGGTTGGGGCAATTTGGAGGATATTGGAGGCATTTGCATTTTAATTCCCTTCAAATGCCTTGTTTGGTAACTCAAAGGGGCATATGAAGTAATTTCAGAATTAGCCAAATGGAAAAATTAGAATGCCTCTAAAAAGTGAGAAATTTCAATTTACTTGAAAAAATTTATAAACTTTTTTTCTTACTGTTTTTTTATAAACTTTTAAATAGAATATTTATGATTTTTTTTATAAACCTTTTTTATAACCTTTTTTTATAGATTTTTTATAAACTTTTTTTATAAATTTTTTATAAACTTTTTTTTATAATTTTTTTTTAAATTTCTTATAAAATTTTTATAAACTTTTTTATAAACTTTTATAAATTTTTTATAATTTTTTTTATAAATTTCTTATAATTTTTTTATAAATTTTTTATAAACTTTTATAAATTTTTTATAAACTTTTATAAATTTTTTATAAACTTTTTTTTTATAATTTTTTTTTATAAATTTCTTATAAATTTTTTATAAACTTTTTAATAAATTTTTTATAAACTTTTTTCATAAATTATTTATAAACTTTTTTTATAAAATTTTTATAAACTTTTTGTATAAAATTTTTTTATAATTTTTTTTAGAAACTTTTAACTAGAATATTTATGAAATTTATATTAAAAAAGTAAAAAAATATTTATAAATTTATGTCAACCAAACATGCGAAGGTATTTTAAATTCCGGAATTTTAAATTCTCAAAAATTTAAATTTTCTAGAATTTAAAATTCCGGAATTTCAAATTACCCCAACCAAACGCCCCCTTAGATCAATAATATAAAGGATAATGTATACAGTACAGGCATTTGTTTATTTTCGTTTATATCAATCTCGACCAATTTTATGTCGGGAAATTATAATCCGATAAAAATGAACTCCGCCTTAATATAATATAGTAATGAGGTGAGATCCATGCAAAACATGTATCCTATAAAGAACAAATAAGTCAATCTCAACCATCCATCCACCCTTTCATCTAATGTTGAAATAAAGCCAAAAATAACAAAGAAAGGGCAAAATTAGCATTTTAGCTCATTTAATATAAAAACTCACTTTTCACATTTTTTTTTAAAAACAACATATCTTACATGCTTGGTAAATCTTCAAACTTCTGAAAAATGCACCATCGCGCGAGATTAAATCATCTTTCTATAGATATGCAATTTTATATACTTTCGACCGAACTTTTTTCAAAATTTCCATCGGAAAAATCCCACGGGATTCGTAAAAAAATCCCACGGGATTCCTAAAAAGATTAATTTTTTTTTTTCAAAATTTCCGTCCAGAAAAATCCCACGGGATTCGTAAAAAAATCCCACGGGATTCGTAAAAAATTCACTTGTGATTTGTATAAATCCAATGGGATTTTGTATAAATCCCATAGGATTCCGTATAAATCCCATGGGATTCCGTATAAATCGCAACTGTTTATTTGTATAAAAAAAAGTGCTACCGTAAAAAAACATAATATAAGTATGATTGAATAAACTAGAAACGTATTCTCTCCATCATAATTAATTATCAATGTACACATTCTCCCAACCCAACCTTCTTCTTCCCATAACCAACAACCCAACACCAAAGCTCCTTCTTATTTAAAACAAAAAAAAAAAAAAAAAAACGAAATGATCACAAAGAAAACATGAAGATCGCAACTCTACTTGTCCTTAAATGCAACCCAGACGGATCAACTGACGTCACCCACTTCAGTTACTTTCAAAGGTCTAGTGTTAAAGAGTTTATTGTTTTCATTGGTTGAACTGTCGCTAAAAGAACCCCACGGTCACCACTCATCCACGCTCCTCTGACGCGCCACCCGATCCTCATCATCAACCACCACCAGATGCTAGTCATCACTCTCATCTAAATCGCAACAGTCGGCGTTGCTAAACAATTGTGAATTTTTCAGATTAGGTAAATAAAGAAAATGAAAGAAGAAAATATTTGACCATATTAGGTCTTCTTGTTTTGAAGATCTGAAATAATAATGAGGGCTTCCAGATTCATCTTGTGCGTCACGAAAAATACACCATCCGCCGGAACAATCGCAACACTCGGCTCATTAGGAATCTTTGTTGGTGAGTGGGTGAGAGTGAAGAGGGTTGGTGAGTGAGTGAGAATGAATGAGAGTGAAGAGGGTCAAATTAAATGAGTCAGTGAGAGCGGGAGAGTACAATTAAATTTACAAACTTACCCCTTTATCTAATTAAAAGGGATGGATGAAAAATAGATCCAACTGTTGGATCAAACTCAAATCAATGGTCAGAATGAAATGGTTTGTTCTTTGGGTTTTTTTTGTTCCGTAGTGAACTTTTCTCATATAGTAATACGAATAAAACATATGGGTAGGGATCAAGTAAGAAGAATAATTAAAATAAGAATGGTGAGAAGTAATTCTAACCATACATTTAAAATTAAGAGGGAAAATTTGAAGAAAGATGCATCCACTTTTGTAGGTGCATCTAAAATGTGTGGTTGTGATTATTTCTTATCCTTCGTATTTTAATTATTCTTCGTATTTGATCCTAACTCTAAAACATATAACGTGAAATGTCAATTATATCCTTTTAATTCATTTTAAGGGGGGATATCAGTGACCTCCGTATATATATCTCATCAAATAGTTTTTATAGATGAGCGGGCTTAATAAAAAAAATTAATTAATTAGGCGACCTCCATACATAAATAGTTTTGATAGATGAGGGTAGTGGCAATGGGGCACGGTATGTTTCGGTTTGCCTTCATACCGATCGGCAACACCGTTGCCACCATTGAGGTATCGAGCGGTATGGAAGGGATGCGGCAAAGATTGCCGAAACGGCATGGAGATGGAACGTGTATCTTTGTTTCAAAAATTGGACCGTTGCATGCTTTAAAAAAAAAAAGTTATGTGAGGTATGGAATCATGATTGCCACTAGAAAAATATGGGTGAGGTATGAGATGAGGTGAAATGATATTATTTGTGAGCGGTGAGGTATGAGTGAGGTATGAGATCATGAATGTCACCACACTGGGTACTGATGCAAAAGATAAAAGTCAAGTATGACCTCCGCATATATTATTTCATAAAATAATAATGAAAATGTCTCATTGAGTCTTTCTTGTAATATGTTGTACCAAGGAATCAACGTATCCAAATTATGTGTCGTATTGATTAAACTAAACTAGAATACTAATTAAACTTAGGAATAAAACATATAAAAGATCATTGGTTTAATTGGGCATGAACAGAAGCAGGGCCGTCTCATGGATTTCAGTGGCCTCGTGCCATTACCACAAATAGGCCCTCAAACACACACATAATATACATATATATAAGTAGTGCATGAAGTAATTAAGCTCGAGTCTCATATTGTGTCCACATGTATAATAAAAGTGCATAAAATTTGGTAGCCCTCGTCAAGCAATGACACTGTGCAATCGCACCTCTTGCATTCCTCTAAAACCGGCCCTGAACAAAAGTTCTAACCATTCTTTTTTTGAACTCATTTGCTATTGACTCATATGATAAAGATGGGTATTGGCATGTCAATCCCATGTAGTGTGATTAAGCATATGTAGTGTGTTTATTAATATGACACGTCAGCCATATTCATTTGTACTTAATTTTTTTTTTACCATTTTTTTTTTAAAATTATTTTAGCATCCTTTTAAACATAAGATAAGTAAATATATACTTGAACATCCTTATAACAGAAGATTAGTATTTAATTAAAAATTTAAATAGTTGTTACCATAAGAATCTGATCAAGCAACAAGGTGAAGAAAGAGTCAAATTTGCATGGGATAAAAAATACAACATTGAAAACATATCCAAAGACAAAACAATGAACACATTCACATTTTCAACTCCTCTTGAATTCTCTTTTGTTTCCACACACTATGTAGTATGTGCAAAACCCTTTTCACACTTTAATTAAAGGGTGTTTGGGAATGAGTTTCGACATAAACTATGTCGTTGTCATTAATCAAACGCGATAATTACCATAATATAATCTTCATTCCGTCCAAACACTCAAAACTGATTATCTGCATTTAAAACTGCATTAATAAAAGTATATATTATTAATTAATGTGACAAGAAATCTTAAACCATGAATCATGCAATCAAACACTATAAATATGTATACATCATGCCCCCACACACTATAACCAAAAGCCAACTTTCTTTCTATAATCTCCACAACCATGGCTACTCCTCATCCCCAAATTCTTTATCTCATTCCTCTTATTCTTCTTGTTTTCATTTCATCATCACATGCAAGAACACACCCGTCGTCGCTTTCTTCATTTCATCGTTCGAAATCATAGAAAAAAACAAGTTTCCAACTCATAAAAGACCTCAACTTGCATCCTCATCATGATGCGAATATTGTAAAGTCATATAATCATTCTTCTTATCTTGATGAAGAGCTTAAAGTTACACAAAATGGAATTGTCGAAAAACGGCTGTCTTTGTCAGTTCTTGGTGACTCGGGTGCCACGGTTCATGATCTTGCTCAACATGCCGGATATTATCGCATTCAAAATACAATTGATGCTAGGTATGTATTCGTTTTCGCTATATATTTTTATTGCAACATCATATTTGACGTGAAATAAATAGTCTATATGTAGTTTAATTGTGAATTAGCTCAAGAAAGATGAAGTATAATCAACTTCCAATGGGAATTATATATGCTAAATATGTAAAATGTGATCATTAAAATAAAAATAACCTACTACCCTTTGAAAATATCTTGATGCTTAGGAAAAAGTTAGGAATATTGGGTGAGAAACTTGACTACTAGTCCTTTATTCTATTGGTAGATTTTTGTTTTTAGAATCTTTCAATGATTGGAGTATTGAAAGGGTTGGAACTTAAAGTAAACTAGAAGGTATGAATAAATGACATTGAATGTTATTATTGACTTATTGTGTATATTTGGTTGGTTTATATATACATGTAATAACACATTAATTATACTTTGAAAACTGCTAAACTGTTCATATTACTAAAAAAATGTTCTAAGGGGGTGGCAGTGGGATCGGGGTGGCCTTCGGTTTGGGTCATAATCGGTAACACCAATGCCACCAAATCGGTGTGGTGTTGGTGTATGGCAAATCGGTAATCTTCACCGAATTGGTGTGGGAAAGGGACAAGCCTTTATTCTTGTCTTTATAAAAAAGAATCCACTTTTTTAGATGAAGTATGGGTTAGGCATGGGTTAGGCATGGTTGTCACTAAAAAATTATGGTTAGGTATGAGATAAGTATGAGATGAGATGAAATGATATTATTGGTGGGTGATTAGGTATGGTGGCATGACTGACACCCCCCTAATAGCTAAATGAAAGATAAACTTTTCTTTGTTTTATAGAGCAAACTATGAAAAGTACAATATGTGATTTCAGGAATGTCTCAAATGTAAAGCTACTAAAGTTAAGGCTTTAGGCTTTCAATTTTTTGGGCCGCCAGATCTACAAAAGTCTTGTATACATATAGAGTCACTCATATCAGATTTTCGACCATCATATCTAGCATCACAATTTTGAAAGACCCTAATTTGCTAAAGCGGGTAGACTATTGAGAACTTTGAGTCTTTTATATTTCAATTTTAAAACTTATATAAATCCAAGACCAATATTCAATGTTGATAAAAAAAAATATCCCATTATCTTAAGAGTCCTAGATTTTAGAATGCAAACGTGATAAATCAGATACTCCATTCGTCTCAAAATAATAGTCATCGTTTGACTTTTAAAGTATTTTTGTTTGTGTTATATAGTAATTAATGAAAATTATAGCAATGAAAATACATTTAAAATACAATACATTTATTTATTTTGCATCAAATATTATATAACGCAAACAAAAAGACTTAAGGTCAATGTTAAATGAGAGAGACTTTAAAAATTAAATGTGGACTATTATTTTGAGACAGAAGGAGTATTATTATTTGAGAAGTTAATGCATCTTCCATTTTACATCTTATGGCTATAATCTATAGAAAGTTTAAGCCTAATACTCCATGTAAATAATAAGCTCATATTTTTGCATGATAAAAATAAAGTTTAACCAACAGGCTGTAGAGGTGTTTAAAAAATTCGAGAAGCCGACGAATCGAGCCGATCCGCTCAATCCAAAATCATAAAACACCGATAACTGAAGAAACCAAAACCGAAAAAACCCGAAACTGGAAAAACCCGCTTACCACGGTTTGATTTAGGTTTTTACTTTTAGTTATTTGCGGTTACCCAAACCGAACCGTATATAATATACATGTAGGTTTCAACAAACCAATCATAAAAATGTATAAGGATTAACTATATTTTTCTACTTTTATCATATAACGCATTTTTACTTACCTAATGTAATAATTCATTAACGTCCATGGATTATATATCATTAAAGTGATCGTAACCTATAAACGTCAAATAAATAGTTATTTTGTAACGTATGATAATTTGAATATTTTTATTGCGATGGAACAACTTTACAATGACTTTAATCTCTTCAACGCTATTTGATTTTACTACAATGACATACTACGTTTTAATTTTGGTTAGTCCTCGTCCTATTTGATTCGATTAATTTTTTAAAATGGTTAACTGTGACCCGAACCGCGGGTAACCGCTTATTTTTCTATACGCATGTCCGGTTACCCGTCTAGTATGGTTCGGTTTCAGATAGTAGAATGAACTACTAGCCCCGCGATGGATAGTTAAAATTGTTAACTGAACTGAGCCGAACCACCCCGTGAACACCCCTAACAGGCTGATGACACATAGGTTTAGCCATACCATTTAGGCATGTCGATCAAAGCTCTAACAAAAGAACCAAAATATCACAAAATATATAGATAAGTTATCATTTCTCAATTGAAAAAGAGATATTATGCAAAACTGATTTTTAATCAAAGATATTACGTTAAAGAAGTTAGAAAGATAAGTTTTATATAAAAATTTTTTTGCGAAAATAACTTTAAAACATAAGGCCTCATTTTGGAGTTTCGCTTTAGGCCTCCGTAAAGGTTGAACCACTCATGTGTGCTTTCTAACATTTATACTTTTTATATCAGAGTATGCATTCTTTTTGTTGCAATAATAGCCAAAGGGCTGTATGTTGCTTAAAATGGTTTTAAATTGCATATTTTGTTAAGCAATGTCAAACACATACAAAACTAAATGGGAAAAGTAATTGGACTTTTGTGCAGGATGTTCTATTTTTTCTTTGAATCCAGAAAGGCCAAAAGTGACCCAGTGGTTATATGGCTAACTGGAGGACCAGGATGCAGCAGTGAATTGGCTCTATTCTATGAAAACGGCCCGTTTAAAATAACAAACAACTTGTCTCTTGTCTGGAACGACTATGGCTGGGACCAGGTTCGTTTAACTCGAAAGTTCTTTAACGTGTCAAACCATAAACCTCCAAACGTGTTAGGGACACTCACACGTACTTTTTCTGACACAGGTTTCAAACTTGATATACGTCGATCAACCAACAGGAACTGGATTTAGTTACAGTTCTAGTGACAAAGATATCCGCCACGATGAAACTGGTGTCAGCAATGATCTTTACTTCTTCTTGCAGGTTAAACTTTGAATCAAATTTATTACAGTATGACACTTTTTATAGTAGTGGATTAACTGTTACAGAAATATTTTTTTTTATGACTTTAGGCCTTTTTTAAAGCGCATCCAGATTATGTCAACAACGATTTCTTCATCACGGGAGAATCATATGCAGGACACTATATTCCAGCTTTTGCAGCTCGAGTGAACAAAGGGAATATAAATAAAGAAGGAATTCATATAAACTTGAAGGGTTTTGGAATCGGAAATGGGCTTACCGACCCTGCAATACAGTATAAAGCTTATACCGATTACGCTTTGGCTAATAGCTTGATTTCTCAATCAGATTATAGCCAAATAAACCAACAAATTCCAGATTGTGAAGAGGCAATCAAAGAATGTGGTAAAGCATATATCATGTTATAGCACATTTTATTTAAGTAAACGTCCACTTTTTATTAATTTTCCTAAATAAATAAATATAAATAGAATTTTATTTCATTAATAATACTGTATAAATCTAAATTAAAATTTTGAACTTATTTTTAAGCCTGCCATTGTATATCTAGGTACAACGGGTACAACTTCATGCATAAATGCATTGGAAATGTGCCAGCCAATTTTCGACGATATCCTGCAAGTTGCAGGCAATATTAATGTAAGAACGAACTATAATAGTTACCTGAATAACATAATCATTCAACTTCAGTTATATGAATGTTCTTTTTTTGTAGTATTATGATATTAGGAAGCAATGTGAAGGGAGTTTGTGCTACGATTTCTCAAACATGGAAGATTTTCTAAGTGAAGCATCGGTTAAAACAGCATTAGGTGTACCAAGCGACATAGATTTTGTTTCGTGTAGTGGTACAGTACACGACGCGATGCTTCAAGACTGGATGAGAGATCTTGAGGTCGGGATTCCAGCACTTTTAGAGCAAGGAATCGAGTTGCTTGTATATGCTGGAGAATACGATCTTATTTGCAATTGGGTTGGTAAGTTCTTAATTTAGAATTTAGCACGATTACTCAAATGGAAACATATAAAAGTTGGAGTATTTTATGGCGAAAAGTGAAAACAAATATTAGTAGTATTACATGTTGAGTTTATGATATATAAAATACAATAAAACATAAAGACATCAAGAGTACACAGCGGAAGACTTAAGATCATAACAAATAAATTAATTAACTGAAAGTATGCGTAACGTACCTCTTGCGAATGTCAAATCCCTCGAGCAAAGCAAAACAACCCTCGAGCAAAGCAAAACAAAGAAGTACTTATTGGTGTAAGAATAATGTCTTACAACCACGTTCTTGTACACACGAATTAACCAAACGAATCAAGCGATTGCTAGATCTAACACAAGTCCTCGTTTAAGCAAAACGAAACCGAACTCCCTTACTTGGGGTGCTCGGCCGAAATATGGACTAGAGAGAGGAGAGGAGAGATCTAGGGTTAATTCAATGCACAAGTGTATGAAACCCTAGACCCTAGCCCTCCTTATATACTAGTAGGTAAACTTAGAGGACAAGTTAGGGGAACTAGGCCCTTGGAGAGACCCCATGGCCGGCCACCATGAAAGCCCAAAGCCCAATCCTTAACTTTTCCAAGTTTTCCATTTCTAGTCCTTCTCTTTTCCTTTAACGTCGTTAGTTATTTTTCCGTTAAATACTTAACGATCGTTAACGGACTTAATGTGTAATAATTAATCGTAAACATAAACATTAATTATTAACTTTAATTCTCATTCGCTAATGTGTGCAATCCGTGGTCACGAGTTCGAATCCGGACATTCACATGTTTGTAAATATATACATTTCCAACAGCTCCCACTTGGATATGTTTACAAACGTGAAATGACATTGGTTAGCGTCTAGCAACACGCCAATGCCCCCGGTACAACTCGTGTATGGTTTTCTGGAGAAAAACCAAGTTTGATGATTCATCATCATATTCATCCTTTTGTTTCTAATACCATGTTAATAAGAATATGGATCTCACTCATTTCTTAATTAACTATTCGGTTTCTCGCTTTATGTGATTGATTAAGATTACCAATTCTTCTGAACATATTCCAGAAGACCTTGGGCATGGCCATGCAAACATCTTAACAACCCTACGAAGGGGCCAAGTAGTATTATACTTCAAAATAAATTTGAAGGAAACAAATCCCATTTTGACTACAAGCAGGATTCATAAATTTCGTAACACTTCTGAAAACAACCCTTATAACTACCAGTTACGTATAGCGTTAGATTGCTTCACAGAAATGCACTACATCCATGACATATCTCTTGCATCTCAAGTCAGAGGATAAATATTCATGATATACTTAATGACTAAGATCCATAAAGTATCATCATGTGGGTGGGATAATTCCTATACTCAATTCATTGAATATCATCTGAAATTAGTCATGCTACGCATCAATATACCTTTAAGTATATTCTAACTAATACTCAGATTTGTCTTAATTCAATATCATTCCCATGTTATTGATCGACAACGGACTATTTAGAATAACTTAAGTTATTCAAGGATTTAAACATGCAAATACAGGACACAATATTATAAATGAAATTAAACGTATACCGTACTTTAATTCATTATAAATAATAATTGTTTAACATCCTTTATCCAAATACTAAATAGATCAATGCATGATAATTCTTAGTTAATGAATTTTGCCACAAGTCATGCAACTCATACTTGTTGACAAGGCATAATTTCAACTAACTTTGATCTATAGGAATTTTGAGAATACTTATTTCAAGAATTCAATAAGTGAATTTCTTGTATATGTTTACACATATCTTGATATTGTCATATCATTCCATAAGGTGCGTGACAACCTGAACCACCTTTATATGACAATCATCTTTCAAAACTTTTAAAGTTTAAAGTATTCTTTATTCTTTAATGTATAATGCAACTATGCTCTTAGTTGAGCATAACTAGTCAACATGGTCATCCTCAAGGATACCGTGACTAGAATTGAGTGTCATCTCAATTATACTAGCATCATTGTGTACAACAATATGCTCTTTAAATATCCGTAAACTTTTGAACAGTTATAGTGTAATTTTGGTGCCTACCAAAACTCAAGTTTGTTGGCAATGACAATTATGAACAATTGTCATATAATCATCCATAGAATCTAGGAGCATCTCCAGATTGTGGAATGTGATTCTAAATCCAAACATATTCCTTTAAAATATTTATTACACTAACAACTTTCAATGTTGTCAAATCATCTTGTAATCAAGCATGACACAACAACTTTATACACAACATGATGTTCATGATGAATCTTCAAGTTAAACTTTAAGATCTCATCTATCTTGTCAAAGATATGTATTCATCATGTTCTTTTTGACTCATTTATTTACCGCATATGTTTATAATAATAAACATATATTCCAAGGTTGTATATATTATTTCCAAATCTTACAAACGAAGTTTCATTCCCAACTAAAACTTAATTTAAGTGGAATGTAGTTGCCCATACAACATATAAGATTTAAGATAAATAAATAATACTCCCACTAGCTTTCAGGAATACTTATGAGCAATCTTATTTTAATTATTAAATCAAACATTGATTTAATATTAAACATAAGAATCATCTCATAGATGCATGCATATATCCATTCATGGATTCTTGCAGTTTGTACATATTCAAAGATTATTTGAAATCATAAAACTACTTTGTATTACTTATCGTCCTCGCAAAAGTAATTTCACAACAAAGAGTTTTGACATTCATTGTCCAAATTTCATATCAATGAAACTAAGTATGACAATAATAATCTTTATACTTTTATTTAATGTATCTAGAAAAGAATATTCAATCATAGTTAATTGCTTAAATATGATTAATATTATTATCACTAGACATGCATTAAATATGTGTACAATATTGTCCATATGATTTCTACATAAAGATTTAAACCACTAGGGTTTCCATCCTTTGAAGAAAATCATCTTCATTTTGATAAACCAAGTATCTAAAATTGATTATATTTATGGACAGCATCTCAACATTCATAGTATGATTGATTTACCACAATTCAACATTTGGTAAATTTATCATTATGATTAACAGGCTTACCATGATCCTGTAACTCATATTCCTCAGCATATTAAATATCGGAGATATCCTTACGGATCTATGAATGACAATTCCATCATATTAAGGTCTATCATTTTCATGTTTAGCCTCATCATGATATTTGCTAGTGCATTTTAGAAGATTGTGTATTTTGTAATTCAATCTTTCAAGATCTAAACAAAAACTCCCACTTGCCTTTAACAATTTAAAGATTACCTTTAAATAGTTTAGTAAGTAGAGCAACAATACATTGTTCTCTTTTGGGATATTACAAAAAACATTGACAGTTCCTAACATTAGTTTGTTACAACTCACTCTATAAGTAGTTTAACAAATTCAGAACTTCATTTATAAGACTTAATGTGATTCATCACATTCCATAAACAAATGGTGTCTTATTAATCTTCTAGGTTGGAGTCTTATTAAGTATATTCAATCTATACTCAATCTACTAACCTTGATAACTTTTGGAAGAAACTATAGTTATCTTGAATCAAATAATGCCAACAGATTTTGATTCTTCTAACAGAACATACCATAAAACTATGGTATTTCCTTAGAATTAATATTGTAAGAAAATCTAACAATATTTTAGATAACCATCTACTCTTTGGCTTACCTATTTACCAACAAAGTAAAACTTAATGGTACAATAGAATTACCAAGTCAATTGCATGTATTATAACACAAATATTTTGACCAAGTCAATAGAGATATTAGTTATAATCCCACTATACGTTATAAGTCATTGATCAACTCATTGACTTCATGCATATGTCTTAAAACATAGCAAGTTAACGTCTTACTTTATATTCTAAGTCTTTAAAAGACTTCATGTTTGTGACTTTACAAAATCATAAACATTTATAATTAAAGTAATTATGAACACCACCTCGGGTTTCAATTAATATTTCAAGTTAATATTTACTACATATATTTAAGTCATTCAACGAATACTTAAATTCAAAGTAGTATTAGATTACTTCATTTAATTATGTCATTCCATGAAATGTTCAACGTGCAAAATCATCCATGCTCGTTCTCACGGCACGTGGATATTTTACCTTGGGCTACAATCTAGTTCACGTTCTCACGTAACATAAATTGTAACTACAAGTGTTTCTTAAATATTGAATGACATAAATATTTAAAATAAAGTAGTCTTTGTTATCATCTTGACACATGTTCTTAATAGGGCAATCATACATATTTAAATGTATACTTCCTATTAGAACGTTATTCTCTTACTTTACAGTCAAGAGAATTCTTTTAAATCATATTAATATATGTTGTACCTTGCACATAATAAGATTTCTCCCACTTGTGCATGGAACAACATCATGTAGCATATAAACAACACGACAAAAGTTCGTTTATTTGATTAATATGATTTGTGTCATAGATATAACTAGTAGATGTAGAACTATATTGTTTAGTAAGGAAACGTACGCGACTATCCTTAAAAACATAAGTGTCTACAATTTGGAAAGTAATTATCTTTGAAGATAATCTGGGTTACTACACAGGAAATAAGGCTTGTAGCTCCCACGGAATTAGAAATCATTAAAACAACTTCTTATTCAGTAATGCAACACAAATGCTCCCCTGAATCGACAACATTGTAAGTTTTTCATAACCAGTGAAAACAACTTGCTTGCTTTTTACTTTCCTACACCTTTGAAGAACCATACGTAATCATTACTAAGGTACTAAAAGGTGTATTCTACTATATGAATGATAGGTTATCCATCAATGTTATTAACTTGAAAAATTGGGTATGCAATTTCTTCCTCAACAGGCCTACCATCCCCATACTTGTATGTAGTACCTTTAAAGGCTAAAGCAAAACAACTAGATAAAAATATGCTAGTTTGCCTTTTACCAATTTTTGCGGTAATTAGTCTAGCTTCTAATCTAGTAACTCATATACATGTTTTCCAGTTAACCAACATTCATGTTGTTATAAAGGATTCATTCACCAAATGAGGGTAATGAAATCTTTATGGAAAATAAGATGTGCAATTCATTGCTAAGAGTTACATTAGAATTTAGACAATTCAAATGTTCCTATTATACCTTTCTCATTCATGAAAAGGAATAGGATTGAGTCTCATGCTTCTCCCATGGAAAAGAGACTTCGTTTGTCTTATCAGTAAATTATTCTCTATCAAACATTTGTTAGAATGCTAGAATGGATCAATTTACAAATCAAAGACTAAACCCGTTTCACGGTTAAATGTTGCATACATTCAAAAGAATTACAAAATTCAATTTTAGTATTTTCGATAATTAACCTTTTCAATAAACAATTAAATACCCAAGGTTCATATTCATATAACCAATTAATATTTATTGAAAACTAGGATCCAAATTGTCATAATTTCATTACATCAGTTGATCTGCTAGTAATGAACCTTATACAAAATGGTAGAGCATTTGCTCAATTGCCAATTTCAATTGAAATTCCTAGATTTATGGGATTTACATATAGCCAATATCAATTGCCATGTAAACATGTTTTATCCCATCTTATGCCTTGAGTTGCCAGCTCTCACTACAAAACTCAATTAAGTTGTCCAACTTAAGAAACGCAAAATCGTCCATGCGTTCTCACGACCGTGGACATTTTACCCTTTGATTACGATCTAAGTCACGATCTCACGCAAATAAAAGTAATCTTAGGTGTTTCCGTTTCGTTGGATGGCATATAACTTAATTTAAAGGGTAATAGTTTTGATGTTAAATCAAATATGTACAAAGATGTCATGCATTCATCTTTGTAGCATAGTTTTATTAAAACATTTATATCTTGTTTTAATGTATAAGCTTTTCATCATCAAACTTTAATTGAGGTATTGGATTCACCAATCAAGGAATTTAGTATTAATTATCATCCATTATACCGTACTTTTGCATAAGTGTAAACACTTAGTGTTTCGGATAATTACCACCGAAGTGGCATATGGAATTAAAACTAATTCGCCCTTAAGATGAGCTTGCACATTTAATGGCTTACTAAGTAGCTCCACTTCAACTTACAGAGGGCAGAGGACCGAGTGCGCGCTAAAGCACAACCTTAGACATCCTTTCAGGTGTACTGTATGCACTTCTTTAAACCCCTTTTATTAGTTCATTCTCATGGGTGAGCCTTTCGGACCATTTGTACCAAAGTCATCAATCAATTAAACGATTATGATTACTATTCTTAAAAATACATGTTTCACCATTGTTTAGGTCAGGTTATTTTTCTTGTAAAAATACCCTTGTTACACATAACAAACAAGCAAGTATTTACAAAAATAAACAAATAAACAATGAATGCATAACAAATAAAAGTCATGCATATCAAATAGCCACATGCAAACGGTTTTGATAAATCCTATTAATAACCAATTCTAGATTTGACAATATGCATATATTTAATTAAGACTTTCACCGGTTTTCATCTATGTACAAGGTGAACCACATGCATCGATTCATCGATTGCAAGTCAAAATTAAATACATACCACATAGCACATAATTGATTAAATTAATAATTATTGAGGTCTTCCCCAATTTTAGATCTATCATAATTTAGTGTATATCACTTAAAAAAGAAAGACATACAATAAAAGCAGATCCATGATAAAACATGCAGATAATTATCATGGACATAAAATTACACTTAACAATTAATGCAATTAAATCAAAGTTACGCATATACATATAAAGTTGCATGCATCTTAGGGTTTCTAATCCAATTAAAACAATAGTTTACAAAACCTAATTAGGGCACCAAATAAAACGCCCCCCCTCAAAATTAGGGTTTAGGTTTTGCAAACCCTAGATCTAAGCAAACAAATAATAACACATTCATGTTTATTTTAATTATGTGTTTCAGTAATTAATTACTTGTTATACAAGGCTCTTGAAACCACTGTTGAGTTTATGATATATAAAATACAATAAAACATAAAGACATCAAGAGTACCAGGGAAGACTTAAGATCAAAACAAATAAATTAATTAACTGAAAGTATGCGTAACGTACCTCTTGCGAATGTCAAATCCCTCGAGCAAAGCAAAACAACCCTCGAGCAAAGCAAAACAAAGAAGTACAAATTGGTGTAAGAATAATGTCTTACAACCACGTTCTTGTACACACGAATTAACCAACGAATCAAGCGATTGCTAGATCTAACACAAGTCCTCGTTTAAGCAAAACGAAACCGAACTCCCTTACTTGGGGTGCTCGGCCGAAATATGGACTAGAGAGAGGAGAGGAGAGATCTAGGGTTAATTCAATGCACAAGTGTATGAAACCCTAGACCCTAGCCCTCCTTATATACTAGTAGGTAAACTTAGAGGACAAGTTAGGGGAACTAGGCCTTGGAGAGACCCCATGGCCGGCCACCATGAAAGCCCAAAGCCCAATCCTTAACTTTTCCAAGTTTTCCATTTCTAGTCCTTCTCTTTTCCCTTTAACGGTCGTTAGTTATTTTTCCGTTAAATACTTAACGATCGTTAACCGGACTTAATGTGTAATAATTAATCGTAAACATAAACATTAATTATTAACTTTAATTCTCATTCGCTAATGTGTGCAATCCCGTGGTCACGAGTTCGAATCCGGACATTCACCGTTTGTAAATATATACATTTCCAACATTACACCCCAAAGTTAGTTATCTAATTACGCAATAACTAACCGGAATATATATAAATCTTTAGTAAATTCACTTCATCGGAGATAATTGGGAAAATTTCAGGAAATTCGAGATGGGTTAATGCCATGCCTTGGTCTGGTCAGAATAAATTTGTGGCAGCTTCAAATGTTTCATTTGTGGTAGACGGTAAAGAAGCTGGAATTATGAAGAACTATGGACCACTTACGTTTCTTAAGGTTCACAACGCTGGACATATGGTTCCTATGGATCAACCAAGTGCTGCGCTACAAATGCTGCAGCTCTGGACAACGGGCAAACTTACTCCACCAAAGAGAAAGTGAACAACACTGATCTACAAAAAAGGCATTGAAGCTAGAAAGATTTATACACGTAAATGTCTTAAAGTATTTGCTTTTGTTTTCATGCATATTATTCCATAGAAAGAAACATTTACTTGTAACTATACAGAAATTTACGGTTTTCCCTATTGCAGTGTTTTTGCATATGAAACGAAATGAGAAAGTTTACACAATGTTGAAAACTAGTTACATGCTCAAGTTGGATGTTAACTTACAATTATTCGATGACAAAAGGCATCAAAGTTGTATGTTACCAGAGGTTGAACTAGTAATGCAAAAACTTAATCCGAATTCAATCAATAAAATTGTTATCTTCATATTTCTGATGTACACTACAGGATCTGATAAAAAAGATGTCATAAAGTATGCACTTGTGTAGGCTTCACTTTAGCTCGGATATATACATTATTACATAAGAGAACATGAAACAATATGATAATCAGAAGCCACATATTCATTGTGTGCTTAAAGATGAGGAGATACAAGGCTCTTCAGAATAGTGTTAGGGACACCCGTAAACTTCCGATTCTTGAAAAACCAAGTATATCTCTAAGTCGACCTTCCATTAGGATCATCATTCTCCATTCTGTCAATCTGCATACAGATTGAAACTTTACGTTGCAGTTACGCTCCACCCTTTTCCAATACTGGTTTACATTGTACTTCCGCATTCTTTGGACTCGTTATAATCTAACTCGAGTTTCTTTGTTCGAGTCAAACTCAACTAAAAGTAGTTGAGTTAGTTACTTATACATAAATTTATAGAAGCAACAAGCGGGGATAGCTCAGTTGGGAGAGCGTCAGACTGAAGATCTGAAGGTCACGTGTTCGATCCACGTTCACCGCATTTTACATCATTTTTATTCACTTTACTAACCACTTTTTAACCATTTGGACAAACGTAAGAACGAACTATATATAATAGTTACGTGAATAACATAATCATAGGAAGCAATCTGAATGGAGTTTGTGCTACGATTTCTCAAACCTGGAATATTTTCTAAGTGAATCATCGGTTAAAATTACAGCATTAGTTGTACCAAGCGACATAGATTTTGTTTCGTGTAGTGATACAGTACACCAAGTGATGCTTCAAGACTGGATGAGAGATCTTGAAGTCGGGATTCCAGCACTTTTAGAGCAAGGAATCGAGTTGCTTGTATATGCCGGAGAATATGATCTTATTTGCAATTGGGTTGGTAAGTTCTTATTAGAACTTAGCACGGTTAATTACTCAAATGGTAAGAGATAAAAGTTGGAGTATTTTATTCCCAAAAGTGAAAACAAATATTAGTGGTATTACGCCCCATAGTTAGTTATCTAATTACCAAGTAACTAACCGGGATATATATAAATCTTTAGTAATTTGACTAACCGGAGAAAATTGGGAAGATTTCAGGAAATTCGAGATGGGTTAATTCCATGCCTTGGTCTGGTCAGAATAAATTTGTAGCAGCTTCAAATGTTTCATTTGTGGTAGACGGTAAAGAAGCTGGAATTGTGAAGAACTATGGACCACTTACGTTTCTTAAGGTTCATAACGCTGGACACATGGTTCCAACTTCCAATGGATCAACCAAGCGCTGCGCTACAAATGCTGCAGCTCTGGACAACGGGCAAACTTACTCCACCGAAGAGAAAGTGAACAACTGATCTACGAAAAAGACATTGAAGCAAGAAAGATTTATACATGTAAATGTCTCAAAGTATTTGCTTTTTTTTCATGCAGATTATTCAATTAAAAGAAACATTTACTTGTAACTATACAGCAATTTACGGGTTCCTATTGCAGTGTTTTTGCATATGAAATGAAACGAGAAAGTTTACACAATGTTGAAAACTAGTTGGCAAACAGCCTTGCGATATTGGAGATTACTAATATAAATGTTGGGATTTAATACTCATAACAATTATATAAAATCAAATAACATCATCAAAGCATGCAGCGGAAGTAAATAGGAATAATATATGTAAGTAATTAACCGAATAAGAAAACGCGTACCTTTTAGCAATTCAAGAATCAAACGGTAATTGAACAAGAACTAAAACCCAAAACCCTAACTTTAGGGTTTATAATATTCGACCCAATCAATAAATCGATCACCAAGGATTACAAGCTCAAGTGTGCTTGCTCTTCGTTCTTGTACACACGTACTAGTAGCGATTTGATGTGGAAAAGCTAGTTCCTTGAATCACAAATAATGTTGGCGGTTTATGTCCCAGCAGCAGGGTAAAGATAATCAATAACTGTTCAGCAGAAACAACAATTAGTAAGCAGTAACAAATACCACTAGGTGGTTACCGGATATCACTTGGAATCGTGTGATCACTTTCCAAAGTAAACTATTCGACCCTAATGCGTGGGTATCACGAATATCTACTTGGGATAAGACCAAATGCAGTTAGAGAATTAGGCACAATTCTATAACCCTTTCGCTTATAAGTGTTTAGTGTTTTCTGTGTCCTTCATGCATTATCAGATCTCCTATTTATAGGAGGTTACTCTTGAGCTATTACAATGGAATTATGAGTATTAATCGGCCCATTAATAGCCTCATAATTATCCCATTATAGCCGTTAGTGGTTACATGACCAATTAAACGTGGTCATAATGCAGTTGTACTTGCCATTTAGCATCTTTCCATAAGCAGTACTTTCCACTAGCAGTACTTTCACTTGCTAGTGGAAATACATTATCATGGAAGCTTAACGCTTATCAGTACTTTCATAGCACTAGCGTGGATACACCACCAGTGGAAACACGCCTATCGATGGAAGCCTGCTTGATCGGTGAAAAACACAAAGCAGTACTTTCCTGGCAAGATTACTTTCCTCAAGCGTACTTTCACGGCACTACCAATACAAACCACTATTAGAGTCATGGTGTTCATGGACCTTATGGGTGTACACTCCGTACCTCCTAACCCATTTCAAGGTGTGAACTAATCCACAAGTGCACTAAATTTTCCAACAATCCTCCCCAAATTTAGTTCACTTCCTTTGCATGAAAATAAACATCAAGCAAAACATGTGCATAAATGAAAATGTCACGAGGATTGAATTTCCATCTTAGTAAATTACACGTTTCAAATATTCGAGAATCGGGGTGTTCTAAGAATTGAACCCTTCAACCCATTTGAATACCTGAAGATAAAATACACACAAGTTTTCAAACACTTAATCTCAGACACTATACAAGCCATGTGTCCATATCCAAATTCATAAATGTTGTAAAGCTAAAAGTCCAAAGCTTCCTGAGGCGGCAAAACTTCAACATTTACATAGGTGGTTCCTCTTTAGTCATGCTCACCGCCAAGCACTTTTCAAAGAAAATTAACCATTAAGAAGTAAAGACTTCATCCTCCTTTCACAGGTTCGAGCACAACCTTGGGATGTAAATAAAACATGTGCTCCAGTCCATAGAATGTTCAGCTTTCCACATTGAACTCAGCTCCCAAGTTTCCTCGGGAGGGAGTTGGGTGTCCTAGCATTCAGTGACTAAGTTGGACTTAAACCCATCCCTTTAGAGACTTTATAACCAAGTCTCTAGCCAGACCCTTTGTCAAGTGATCAGCTAAGTTCTGTTGAGATCTCACAAACTCTATAGATACCACCCCATTCATGATAAGCTCACGAATCATGCTATGCCTGACACCTAAGTGTCTAGACTTACCATTGTACATCTGGCTATAAGCCTTAGCCAATGTGGCTATCACACCGGATACAAAATAGGTGCTATAGGTTTAGGCCACAATGGAATCTCAAGGAGCAAGTTTTTCAACCATTCAGCTTCTTTACAGCAAATGCTAAAGCCACAAATTCAAATTCCATTGTTGAACTGGTGATGCAAGTTTGTTTCTTGGATGCCCAAGAAATTGCACCTCCACCAAGTAGGAATACCCAGCCACTGGTAGACAATTGTCTTCAGTGTTCTTGATCCAACTTGCATCAGTGTAACCTTCCAACAACGATGGGTAACCAGTATATGAGAGACTATAATCCATAGTTCTCTTCAAATACTTTAGTACCCTTTGAACTGCTTGCTAGTGATGAGCACTAGGATTACTAGTATACCTGCTCAATTTTCCCACTGCAAAACCAATATCAGGTCTTGTACAAGTCATGGCATACATTAGGCAGCCAATTACCCTAGAGTACTCAAGTTGAGATACAGCCTTGCCATGATTAGGCATCAGCTTCTCACAAGTATCCATAGGTGTACTCACTGGAGTACAATCAAAGTAATTGAATTTCCTCAGCACCTTCTCAATATAATGAGACTGAGAGATAGAAATTCTTTTACTTTCATGTTTAATCCTTATACCAAGGATAACATCAGCCTCCCCCATGTCTTTCATGGAGAACCTTGATGACAAAAATTCCTTTGTCAAGTCAACACTGATTTTGATCGTGCCAAAGATCAACAAGTCATCAACATATAGACAAATGATGACTCCTTTACCAGATTCATCAAATTTGCTATATACACATTTGTCAGCTTGGTTAAGAACATAACCACTAGACAAAACCACTTCATCAAATTTTTGATGCCATTGCTTAGGTGCTTGCTTAAGTCCATAAAGAGACTTAATCAGTTTACACACCTTGTTTTCATTGCCGGCAAGATGAAACCCTGAGGTTGGTTCATATAAACCTCCTCTTCCAATTCACCATTCAAGAAAGCTGTCTTCACATCCATCGGATGAATAATCAGATTGTGAATAGATGCCATAGCAATCAGCAGTCTTATGGTACGATACGAGCCACAGGGCATAAGTATCAAAATAGTCTATCCCGGACTTTTGTTTAAAGCCCTGAATAACTAATCTAGCCTTGAACTTTTCAATAGTTCCATCTACCTTCATTTTCTTCTTGAAAATCCATTTGCAACCTAGAGGTTTGCAACCAGGAGGTAGATCAACCAACACCCAAGTGTTGTTCCCATGATGGAATCCATCTCATCATTGATTGCTTCTTTCGAAAGCAATATCTGGGACTTCATTGCTTCTTCAAATATCTTAGGATCATCCTCAACAATGAAGCAATAGGAGTATTGGTCTGAGACCTCATCCCTTGTTCCTTCAACTAAGTATAGTTGAAACTCAGGTCCAAATGACTTTGGATTCCAGACCCTTTTGCTCTTCCCGAGCACAGGTTCAGTGTTGTTGAACCACAACCTCATCGGGACCACTGATGGTTCATCATCGAGGACCTCTGATACACCGTGTCAAGAGTTCCATTAGGAATCCTCGACTTGGTCTTGGGACTGATGAGAATCTATTCTCATCAAAGTCTACATCCCTTGATTCAATTATAGAGTTAACTGAAACATATTCATTAGGTTCAATAACATAGAACCTAAAAGCCTTGGAATGCTCAGCATATCCAACAAAGATGCGATCAATGCCTCTTTCACCCAAAGTCTTTAGCTTTGGATCACAGAGTCTTACAACAGCCCTACAACCCTGAGATAGTTCAGGTTGGGTTTCCTTTTAGTCTAGAGTTCATAAGGGGTAATCTTGTTCCTTTTGTTGGGAACCCTATTTAATAAATAGCAAGCTGTTAACATAGCTTCACCCCGAACCCTTGACTCAGTCTGAATAGGACAACATGGAATTAACCATCTCCTTGACCACTGTTTTTTCCTTTCGAAATACCATTTTGCTGAGGAGTATAAGGGCGTCGTTTCATGGATTATTCTAACGGACTGAAAGTACTGAGTATCCATGTACTCACCTTCCCTATCAGTCCTTAATCTTTTGATCAAAGACCCAAGTTGTAATTCAACTTCATTTTTAAACACTTTGAATTTATCTAATGCTTCATCCTTTGTATGTAACAAATAAACATAACAAAACCTAGAAGCATCATCAATAAATGTCACAAAGTACTTCTTATTCCCAAAGATGGAGTGGCATGCAAATCACACAGTCACCGTGTAATAAGCTCCAAGATCTTAGTCTCACGACTAACACCTTGAAAGGGTTTCTTGGTTATCTTGGTCAACATGCAAGTTTTACACTTTTCAGTGTCCATGTCAAAGCGAGGATTAAACCATCCCTAAACATATCTTGCATTCTTTTATAGTGAACATGACCAAGTCTAGCATGCCAAAGGGTAGAATCAGTCCGATCATATGTGGTCACAAAAGCTGAAATAACACCTTGTCATGGTAATATTAAGCCTCAACATTTGATTACATAAATAACCAAAACCAATAAAAACACCACATTTAGAAAGAACAAATTTATCAGATTCAATAACTTGTTTATATCCATGATTATTCAAAACACTACTTGAAACCAAGTTTTTCCTTATATCAGGAACATGAATAACATTAAACAAAGTTACAATCTTTCCGGAACTAAACCTAAGATCTACACAACCACGACCATGCACCAAGGTCGTTGACTCATTTCCCATGTGAAGAATAGAACCATCATTCAGTGACTCATAAGTCTTGAACCAGCTTCTATCTTTACACACATGAATTTGCACGAGTCAACCCACCACGCAACATCATCATCCGCACATAAAAGATTGAGATACATATGTAACATAATAAATCTGAAAAGACTTATTAAACATATTCTGACCTTTCAGTGAGTTGGTGAACCACCACTCCTGAACCATTAGTGCACTGATCCATTGGCTTTACCACCAATTTTAACACCCTTGCAGTCTCTTTTAATGTGACATGTTTTGCCACATTTCCAACAAGTAGGTGTTGCCTTCTTGTTTGGATCTGCCCTTGTGTTATCATGATATTTGCGTTTGCCTTTGTTGTCATTGTACGTGGTGGAGTTGTTATGCTCCACCATATTGACAACAGATGCACCAGTAGCATTGCCACTCTTTGGCTTGTCATTATCCTGCACCTTGAGAGATTCCTCAATGTGAGATGATACCAACTCAACAAGTTAACTCCTCCATATGTTTCAAGGTATGATTGAAATCTTTCCATGAAGGAGGGAGTTTGTCAATGACACACGAGACTTTGATAGCCTCATCCATGTTCATTTGGTGTTGTGTAAACCTTCCAAGTATTCCAAGAAGTTCATTGTATTGTTCCATAACTGGTCTTGAATCAGTCATTTTGTAATTTGTGAAATTACTAACAAGGAACTTCTTACTTGATGCATCCTCAGCCATATATTTGGCATCAAGGAATCCCAGTTCTTTGGAAGATTCAAAGTTCTGATAAATATCAAACAAAGAATGAGACATACCATTCAGAATAAGACCTCTGCATATGTAGTCATCATTCTCCCATTTGCTCCTCCTCGATCATCCCACAGTAGCATCATCACCATTATCAGAATAGGTGTGGTTGCACATACACCACACTCATGGCAGCGGCAAGAAGTGCATCTTCTTCTGCCACCTCCTAAAGTCCACCCCTTCAAACTTGTCAAGCTTGGCAAAGTTTGAAGCCATGTCTTTCATTGCAGCAGTTGCCATTGATTATCACAAAATAGTTTACTTTGATTGTTGGCGGTTTATGTCCCGTGGCGGTAAAGATAATCAATAACGTTGTGAAACAACAATTAGTAGCATAACAAATACCACTAGGTGGTTACCGGGATATCACTTGAATGGTGTGATCACTTCCCAAAGTAAACTATTCGACCCTAATGCCTGGGTATCACGAATATCTACTTGGGATAAAGCCAAATGCAGTTAGAGAATTAGGCACAATTCTATAACCCTTTAAACTTCAAGTGTTTAGTGTTTTACGTTTGTCCTTCATGCATTATCAGATCTCCTATTTATAGGAGGTTATCTTGAGTATTCAATGGAATTATTAGTATTAATCGGCCCATTAATAGCCTCATAATTATCCCCATTATAGCCGTTAGTGGTTACATGACCATTAAACGTGGTCATAATCAGTTTAATGCCATTTAGCGTACTTTCATAGCAGTACTTTCCACTAGCAGTACTGCTTGCTGGTGAAATACACCTATCGATGGAAGCTTAACGCTATCATTACTTTCATAGCACTAGCGTGGATACACCACCGGTGGAAACCGCCTTGTGGAACAAACCTTGCTTATCAGTTAAAAACACAAGCGGTACTTTCCAAGCGATTACTCTCAAGCAGTACTTTCACCAGCACTACCAATACAAACCACTATTAGGTCGGGTGTTCATGGACCTTATGGGTGTACCTCGTACCTCTAACCCATTTCAAGGTGTGAACTAATCCTGGTACTAAATTTTCAACAAATAAAACCAAATACTTGTTTCTTTAGTTAGCAAAATCGAAACCATATGGTAGGGGTGTTCGACCAAGCCCAAAAAGAAAGAGGAAAGAAGAGGAGAAATTATGTATATTGGTGATCCAAGATTAGTTTAAGAATGAATACAAGGGTTTGTATATATACATTCTCAAAACTTGGTGACCAAGAAATCCCACCTCCTTGGTTTGAGAAGCCCACGACGGCAACCCAATCCCAAAGGGATTCCGGATCCTTCTTGTCATCTAATTTCATCTCTAGTCCTCGTAGTTAATATTTAACGACCGTTAACCAAACCTCGTTAATTATTTAACTATCGTTATGTTTTATTTCGTGACTAATAATTAATAATAACGCGTTTTATATTAATTATTTACATCAATCTCATCGTAATGTGTGCAATTCCGAAGTCTCGAGTTCGAATCCGGACATACTATTATTTAAATATCCATAAAACCTTTCAGCTCCCACTTGGATATTACTAAATATAGTAATGACATTAGTTAGTCTAGCTTTCACACGCCAATGCCCCCAGATCAAATCGAGTATGGTCTCCTGGAAAAACCATTTAATGATTCATCATTTTTACTTATCCTTTTGTTACTAATACTACATTAACTATGAATATGGATCAAGTCATTTCATAAGTTAATATTACATTTCTCGTTGTATCTGATTGAACAAGATTACCAAATCATCTGAACGTATTCCAGATAGATCTTGGGTATGGCCATACAAACATCTTGTCAATCCTACGAGGGGCCCAAATATAGTATTATGCTTTGAAACAAATTCAAAGGAACAAATTCTCTTGACTACAAACATAACTCATGAACTTTGCAACACTTCCGAAAATAGCCCTTATAACTACCAGTTACGGATAGCGTTAGACTATCTTACACAATTGCACTACATTCATATCAGTTATCTGGTATCTCAAGGATAAACACTTCATAATATACTTAATGACAGAGATCCATAAAGTATCATCATGTAAAGTTGGGATAAGTCCTATATTCAATTCATTGAATATCATGTGAATCTGGTATGTCCCACGCATTAATATACTTTAAAAGTATATTCTACCAAAACTCAGATTTGTCTTAATTCAATGACATTCCCATATCATTGATCGACAACGGACTATTTAGAATAACATAAGTTATTCACGGATTAAACATGCAAATATAGGATATAATATTAAGAAAATGAAAATAAACATAACCAATATTTTATTTCATTTAAATATTTGTTTCAAAACATCCCTTTATCCAAATACTAAATAGATCAATGCATGATAATACTTGTTAATGAATTATGCCTCAAGTAATGACACTCATACTTGTTGACAAGGCATAATTTCAACTAACTTTGATCTATTGGAATTTTGAGAATACTTATTTCAAGAATTTAACTAGTGAAGTTCTTGTATGTGTGCATTCAAAATATCTGGATATTGCCACATAGTATTTAATAAAGTGTGTGACATCCTCAAGCACCAATTTATGACAATCAAACTTTCAAACATTTTTAAAGTTTAAAGTATTCTTATTCTTTATTGTATAATGCAACTATGCTTTTAGTTGAGCACAACTAGTTCACATGGCCATTTACAAGGATGAAATCCTCCCATGACTAGTATTGAGTGTCATCTCAATTAAACCAGCATCATTGTATACAAACAACAATATGCTCTTTTAAAATATCACGTAAACTTCAATATCTTCAGTGTAATGTTTGATGCCTTCCAAACTTTCAAGTTTGTTGGCTATGACAATTTCACAACAATTGTTGTATTGCTCCATCCATAGAATTGAGAGCAAATCCAGGCCGAGGAATGTAATTCTAAATTCAAACATATTCCATTAGAATATTCATTACACCAGTTATATAATAACTTCATTAGATATCAATGTTGTCAAATCATCTTGCATTCAAGCATGATACAACAGTTACATGATGTACATGAAAAATCCTTGTGTCAAACTAAGATTTCATTCATGTTCTACATATCCATATATCATGTTCTATTAGACTCATTTATTTAATACCACATATGTTTATTAATAATAAACATATATTCCAAGGTTGTATGTCTTATTTTCTAAATCTTTCATGTGAAGTTCCATTCCAAACTAATACTTATCATCTAGCTTAGATGAAATGTTACTACCCACATCATATAAGATTTTAAAGAAAATAAACATAATACTCCCACTAGCTTTCAGGAATACTTAGAAATTATCTTATTTTAATTTTTAAACCAAAACTTGGATTTAATAGTTAAACATAAGAATCATCTCCTAGATGCATGCATATATCCATTCATGGATTCTTGCAATTTGTACATTTCCAAAGATTATGTGAATTCATAAAACTCATTTGTATTACTTATCGTCCTCGCAAAAGCAATCACACAAGAAAGAGTTTTAATATCCAATTGTCATTTTTCATATCAATGAAAATAAGTATGACAATTATAATCATTATATATTTAATGTGCCAAGGAAAGAATATTAAATCACAGTTAATTGCTTAAGTGTGATTAATAATCTTGTCACAAGTCATGCATTAAACACATGTACAATATTGTCCATATGATTTCTACACAAAGATTTAAACCACTAGGGTTTTCCTTCATTTGAAGAAACTCATCTTTATTAAGATAAACCAAGTTTACAAAGTTGATTATCTCTTTGAACAGCATCTTGTCATTCATAGTATGAATAATTTACCACAATTCAATATTAGGTAATATATCATTATGATTAACAGGTTTATCATAATCCTGTAATTCATATTTCTCATCATATCAAATATCTGAGATATCCTTGCGGATCTATGAATGAGAATTCCACCATTTTGAGGTATATCATATTTGACCTCATCATGATATTCACTAGTGTATTTTAGAAGATTATGTGTTTTGTAATTGTAATTTAATCTCTTCAAGATCTAAACAAAACTCCCACTTGCTTTTGTAATTTAAAGACTATCTACAAATACATCAGCAAGTAGAACAACACCAAATTGTTTTCTTTTGGGATATTACAAAACACATTGACATTTCGTAAATCTTGTTCGTTAATAACCTACTCCATAAGTAGTTTTAACAATTCAAAACTTCAATATAAGACTCAATGTGATTCATCACATTCCATCCTAAAATGGTGTCTTATTAATCTTCTAGGTTTGAGTTTATTAAGTATATCCAATCAATACTCAATTTTCTAACCTTGATAAATTTTGGAAGAAAAGAAGATATAGTTATCTTGAATCAAACAATGTAACAAATGTTTGATTCTTCTAACTGAACATTCCATATACATACAGTATTTCATTAGAATTAATATTGTAAGACAATCTAACAATATTTAAGATAAACATATTCCTTTTGGCCTACCTATTTACCAACTAAGTCAACTTAATGGTATAATAGAATATCCAATCCAATTGCATGTTTTATAACATAAGTATTCTTTGACCAAGTCAAAAGACATACAGATTATAGTATCACTTTATATTATAAGTCTTTAAAGACTTCATGTTTGTGAGTTTATCACGAAACACAAAACCATGTATAATTTAAAGTTATTATGAACACCACGCCATGGTTTCAATTAATTAATTTTCAAGTTAATATACTACTCCATCTATTTATGTCATTCTAAAAATACATAAATATTTAGATAGTATTAAATTACTTTATTTATTTATGTCATTCCATGAAGTATTCAACTTAAGAAACGTAAAACATCCACGCCCGATCCCACGACAAGTGGAGATTTACCTTGAGATTACAATCTAGCCAAGATCTCACTTAACCTAAAATGTAACTTCAAGTGTTTCTATAATTTGAATGACATAAGACATAAAAGTAGTCTATGTTATAATCTTGACACATGTTCTTTAAGTAAGACAATCTTATTAGAACGTTAATCTCTTACCTTACGATCAAGAGAATCCATTAATCATATTGGTATGTGTTGTTCCTATGCACACAATAAATACTTCTCCCACTTGTGCATAGAACAACATCGTATAATAGATAAACACCGCGGCATTCATTTTGTTATGAGGCAATATGATGAACAACGAGAGATATAAGCAATTACAAGTAGATGCTTAGGGCACCTAATTATCAAGGAAAGGGTTCATGACTATCCTCTAGAGAATATAGATAACTCTACATTTTTTTTGAGCGTAATATATTATTTCAAGAAAATCTATAAGAATATGTCACGAAGTTATTACTAGGAATAATATCATAACTCCCGAATTGAACAAGCGTTACAATAATGTGCTTATTGGTAGCCACCATACTCCCAAGTTTGATAACATTGTAAGTGTTTCCATTAACCGGTGAAAATAGCGATGCTAATACGTTTACCTTTGTAGACTATAATTAGTAACAATTACTTAGGTACTAAAGGGGTATATTCTTTTCAGATAGATGATGGATTATCCAAATAAATGCTATTATGCACGAAAGAATTAGGCATGCAATTTCTTCCATTAATAGGATCTACTATCCCCCCACCAATGGTGTGTAGCACCTTCAATTAGTCAAAACAAAAACAACTAGATAAAATATAACTTACTGTTGTTGTCTTTTGCACAATTTTGCGGTAGGTAGATGCAACCCACAATTTAATAACTCGCCAAAATGTCAAACATGTTTTCTAGTTGACGATAATGCTTCATTATAAGAATTCAATCATTGCGACAAGGGTAATGAGAGTATCTTAGAAGGAAAACATGGTGTTAATTCTTAGCATTGTAAAGTTGCTATGAGTTATATAGTAGAATTTAGAAATAATTCCATAATGTTCTAACATACCTTTCTCCAATCGCATGATAAGGAATAGGATTGAGTCATCATTTCTTCTATCCATGGAAAAGTTTATGTTTGTCTTTAGTAAATTTTCTTGGGTAAACATTTGTTTGAAAGCCAAGCAACTAGATCAATTTACCAAAGCCCAAACCACCGTTATGCCGGTTTAATATTGCATTAATACAATCAAAAAATTAGCAAAATTCAATTTAAAAGTATTTTCGATAATTGAAATCATTTATCGAGAATAAAATCACCCTTCCGGTCGTCATATGTATAGTATTTTTCCTTGAATTTTTTGATCCTCATTATCATAGTTTCATCCACGCTCGGTTGATTACAACAATTGTGAAAGTATAGAATAGATATCGTTAAGCATTCCGATAATTGAAAACCAATTTTCAATTCAAAATTATGGGATTTACAATTTTGCAAAACAATTAATGCAAAAGCGTTAAGCATGTTTTATCCCATCCTTATGCCTTAAGTCATAGGTCTCATAACTAACTTAATTAGTTGTCTAATTTAGAAACGCAAATTATTAAAGGCGAGGATCATCCGCATGGAAATAATTCACCTTGTTATTGTAATCTGATCAAGGTCTCACATAACTAAATGCAACTTCAAGTGTTTCATATATCCATTAGATGGCATAAACTTAAATTTTTTTAAAGGTACAATTTTTGGCGATGTAATCAAAACTTGTATGTATAAAGAAGCATGCATACAACTTTATAACACAAAATTTTCGAAAGAAACTTACTTGTATTTTTATTGCTAGATTTAATTCTACAAAGTTTTAATCGATCGTTGAGAAACTTTACAACTTTGCACTAAGATGCCGTTGCATTGAATGGTTATCACAGTAGCTCAATCCCAGAACTCCACAGAGGCGGGGACAGGGTAAGCGTAAAGCATAACCTTAGACATCCTTTCAGATTGGAGGTATGCTTCTTTTAACCTTTTTGGTTTGTTTCTAGTGGGTGAGCCGTTCTAACCTTTGATGCGATCGCATCCAATGGAATTAAAGTTTAAGAATAATTCTTAGAATATTAATCGAGTTTCACCATTATTTAGTCCATTTAATTCTATTTATAAATGCATTTTTTGCTTACTAACATTAATAAAAAAATATATAAACAAAAAGCATTTTAATAAAATTAAACACACTTAATAATATAAACATATAACTAAACAATTTAACATATGTAAAACAATAATTAACCGTGCATAATTATTTGATAAACTCTAATAAACAATTATGATAAATAAATGCATGTACATTAACTAGAGCTTTCAACTACAAGGTAGATGACCACAGCCACATCAAACAAATTAGATTGTGTAAAGCAGAATTAATAATATACCAATTAACTACATAACAAATTTTTTATTAGTTATAATTGAGGTCTTTCCCCGATTCATAATTATCGAATAAATAGAACGTGTGTATTATCAACTAAGCATTTTATTACAAAACAATATTCCATGGCAAAACATGCATGTTACCATGGATTCCATATAACAATTATCACCCAAGATACACATATTACATGACACATAACAATTATTCATTAATTAACCACATAAAATTAGCATGCAATCTAGGGTTTCTACAAAGTTTTACAAAATTAAGTAATTAAAATAAATAAAGGGTGTCGACCCTATACATAAAAAATTAGGGTTTCGAATTCAAAACCATGAAACCATAAAAAAACATGCATATAATCATAAGAATTCAATTTTTTTATGTGTTTAGGTAATTAATTACATCTAATAATAGCTCGTGATGCCATGTTAGATTTAATACTCATAACAATTATATAAAATCAAACAACATCATCAAATGCAGCGAGGAAGTAAATAGGAATAATATATGTAAGTAATTAACCGAATAAAACTAGCATACCTTTTAGTAATTCAAATCAAGCGGTAATTGAACAAGAACTAAAACCCAAAACCCCAACTTTAGGGTTTATAATGTCGACGATCAATAAATGACCACCAAGGTTACAAGCTCAAGTGTGCTTGCTCTTATTCTTGTTTTTTGCATTACTAGTAGCGATTTGATGTGGAAAAAGCTTCGTTCCTTGAATCACAAATAAAACCAAATACTTGTTTCTTTAGTTAAGCAAAATCGAAACCCTTATGGTGAGGGGTGACAGAGCCACAAAAAGAAGAGAGGAAAGAGAGGAGAAATTATATGTATATTGGTGATCAAGATTGAATTTAAGAAGAAGAATGAATACAAGGGTTTGCTATATACATTCTCAAAACTTGGTGACCGAAATCAACCTCCTTGGTTGAGAACCCACGACGGCCACCCAATCCCAAAGAAGGATTAGGATCCTTCTTGTCATCTAATTTCATCTCTAGTCCTCGTAGTTATATTGCGACTTAGATTAGCAAACCTGGATTAATTATTTAACTATCGTTATGTTTTTCCGTGACTAATAATTAATAATATTATTGCTTTTATTTATATTAATCATTTACATCAATTCTCATACGTAATGTGTGCAATCCCGAAGTCTCGAGTTCGAATCTGGACATACTATTATTTAAATATCCATAAAACCTTTCAATAAATGCAGGTGATGTTAACTTAAGTACATTTATTTGATAACAAAAGGCATCAAAATTGTATGTATGCAGTACCTGTACTGCATTAAGAGTTTTGTTACTACTGGTACGTTGCACTAGCATCGAAAATACATAATTTGGTAACCACCAATACAGATATATAGTTCATTTTTATTTTTACAATATTAAAATATTATGAAAAGAACTCTCAAGGTATGAACATGTATACCCTGAACCATTTTATAGATTCACTAGTATATACATGTAGATTTTAATTTAGATTGCACATAAATCTTGATAAGAAATCAAATCAACCTCCTTTACACTTAAAATCGACTCATATATAAAATGATTATTAAAAAAAATAATAGCATTACATATGGCTTAGATAGGAGAACATAGAATGAAGATCTGAAGGTCATGTGTGATGATACTGAAATTCAGATCGGCATATAGTATTCTGCAACACAAAAAACTACGTAATGGTCAGTACAGTAGCATCTATTTCTAACCACAATGACTAATCTAATGTGCCGTACGACTTGTCACTACCAGCAAAAATTAGACAGTACTTATGGAAATGCATAAACTTTATATATAATGTGATGCGATGAAATAAGAGAACATGAAACAACATGATAATCAGAAGCCACGTATTCATTGTCTGCTTAAAGATGAGGAGATACAAGGCTCTCCACAATAGTGTTAGGGACACCCTTAAACTTCCGATTCTTGAGAAACTAAGTCTTTTCCTGAGTCTACCTTCCATTAGGAACACCATTTTTCAATTCTGTCAATTTGACAACAGATTGAAAATTTAAGCTGCAGTTATGCTCAGCCATTTTCCAAGACTGTTTTACATTGCACTTCTGCATTATACCAAAATTTTGTAGTTCTTTATACACAGGTTATTGGTACATAAGTTATCCATGAGTATGCATAGACATTCTTCCATAACTCCGACTAGAATTTTGTGATTAGTATCAACGGGTTGAGGAATTTCTTTAAGTTCCTCTGATGATAAATCAAAAGAAAGAATTATTGCATTCGTATGTGGTTTTGGGGGATACATAGCCCAGTTAAGTGCCCCATTGCAAAAGATACCAAACCTTTGATCACAGTTAAATGTATAGTTCACTTATCCTATATGTTTCCAAGCATTTGATTTCAAAGATAACACTTGAAAGCATGTCTTTTTCTCATCGTTTATGACCCCTAATACAACTTTATAATCATCTGTGGCTGAATCGTAACCAAAGCCCCAACATGATTTTTGCATATTGTTATGAACCGATCGGGAATTTCGCAACACCTTCTCTTCTCTAGTCGCAGGATTTATTACTAGAGTCCCTATAAAATCTTCTGATACATACCAAGCCATTCGAAGAACCAACAATATAAAACCTACTTGCACTAAGTGATAACCCGCAACGTGGAAAAACAGCGGCACCCCTGCTATGTTCATTTTCATTATTGTTGTGGTTCAAATGAGCTTGAATAAAACGATGGTCGGAGATCAAGAACTTCCATGACTTGCACACACTCTTGCATCTAATGAGATTCTTCACATCCAATGTTACCAGTATTTTCTCATACACATCAGGGATAAGCTTCTTGTTGAAACCTTGATGCTACAGAAATCAAAGTTAAGGGTAGTTTAGTGTTAATATGTATGGGCGGGTGTTGGAATTATATAACATGACTAATCATAAATATAAACAATAAACATCAAGTACACATACGGAAGCGTATATGAAAGATTGACGAATAATTAATTAACATAAACAAGAATATGCGTACCTTTCTTGATTATAGCCGAACAAGAATCAAATCCAAAAAACTAGCAATTGGATGAACCCTAATTAGGGTTTATAGGATTATGTGAATTACCCCTTACCGTTTTGTAATTCAATCCAAGAATACTAACAATAATGTGTTAGTACCACTTTCTTGTACACACGTACTATACCGAATTAAAGGAATGCTACTTTTAATCAAACAAATAACTTTGAGTTGGAAAAGATGGTGATCGACACCCTTGTGGTGGTGTACGATCGGTTTTAAGCAAAACACACACAAAACAATTTAGGTTTAGCTTATGAGTACAAGAGATAAATTACAAACACCATTGGTTTTGTATTTATACCCAAACTAACTTGGTGAACAAGTTTGAGTTGTAGATGGGTTTGGTTTGGGTCCTTATGGCCGATCGGTTTGGCATCCCACAAGGGATTCCGGAACCTTCCCAATATTTACAACTTAGTCCTTTTTCAATTACATTTAACGACCGTTAGTCAATTACAACTAATTACTTAACGTCCGTTATGTTATTTCGTTTAATTAATAAATAAATATAACATTTATATTTAATTATTAACTTTAATTCTCATACGCAAAGTGTGCAATCCTATGGTCTCGAGTTCGATCCTAACACACATCTATTAATATTTTGTCCATTAAACCAACAACTCACACTTGGACATATCTTAATAGTGTGATCACATCGGTTAGCGTCTAGCAACACTTCGATGCTTCTAGTACAACTCGAGCAAAGCTCCTGGAAAACCTTTTAATGATTTCTCATTATTATTATCCTTTTGTTTCTAATACCATGTTAAATAAAGATATGAAATTAAGTCATTCTTTATTCAACTAGTCTGTTTCTCGTTATAAGTGATTGAGCAAGATTACCAAATCTTCGAACATATTCAGGGAGATCTTTGGGCGTATAAATCTTGTCAACCCTACGAGGAACCGATATAAACTCCAAAATAAATTTGAAGGAACAAATTCTATCTTGACTACAAGAATAACCCATGAACTTTGCAACACTTCAGGAAACAACCCTTATGACTACCCGATTCGTATAGCGTTAAGTTGTACCACAGAAGTGCACTACATTCATGACACTTATCTGGTATCTCAAGTTTGAGGATAACTATTCATAATTTACTTAACAACAATATCCATAAAGTAAATTATGTAGTTGGGATAAGTCCTATATTCAATTCATTGAATAGCATCTGAAATCGGTATGCTTTCTCATCAAGATACTTTTAAATATATTCTACCAAATAACTCAGATTTGTCTTAATTTAACGATACTCCCATATCATTAATTGACAACGGGGTGATTTAGAATAAATAAATTTATTCACGGATTAAACATGCAAATATAGAATACAATATATTATAAAATCAAACATACCAAGTATTTGATTTATTATAACAATTGTTTAACATCCCTTATCCAAATACCAAATAGATCAATGCATGAAAATTCCAGTTGATGAATTATGCCTTAAGTAATGACAATCATACTTGTTGACAAGGCATAAATCAACCAACTTGATCTATCGTAATTTTGAGAATACTTATTTCAAGAATTCAATTAGTGAAGTTCTTGTATGTGTGCATTCACCAATCCATATAATAATTCATAAAGTGTGTGACATCCTCTATCACCATTTTTATGACAATTTAAACTTTCAAACATTTTAAAGTTTAAAGTATTCTTATTCTTTTAATGTATGATGCAATTGCTATCTTAATAGCACAACTAGTTCACATTGCCATTAACAAGGATGAAATCCTACCATGACTAGTATTGAGTGTCATCTCAATTAAACCATCATCATTGTATACAAACAACAATATGCTCATTAAAACTCCGTAAACTTTAATATCTTATTGTGTAATGTTTGATGTCTTCCAAACTTTCAAGTTTGTAGCTGATGACAATTTGCACAACAATTGACATATTGTTCATCCAGAGAATCTAGGAGCAATTCCAGGCTGAGGATATAATTCTATTAGAATATTCATTACACAAGTTATCTAATAACTTTTAGTTAGATATCAATGTTGTCAAATCACTTCTTATTCAAGAATGATACAACAATTTTAATATACACAACATGATGTACATGATGAATCTACAGGTCAAACTTAGATTTCATTCATATTCTATCTTGTCAAAAGATATTTATCTATTTCCCAAATGATATATCATGTTTTGTTAGAATCATTTATTTTACTGCACATGTTTATTAATAATAAACATATATTCCAAGGTTGTATGTATTAATTCTTAAATCTTATAAGTGAAGTTTCATTCCAATGTAAGACTTAACATTTAGCTTATAAGGAATGTTACTTCCTATATGTTATTCAACATATAAGATTTAAAACCTTAACATAATACTCCCACTAGCTTTTAGGAATACTTAAAATTTATCTTATTTCAATTATAAATCGAAACTAGGATTTAATAATTAAACATAAGAATAATTTCATAGACGCATGCATTTATCCATTCATGAATTATTGCCATTGCACTTCCAAAGATTATACGAATTAAAAAAACCTTTCAAATACTTACCGTCCTCGCTCAAGTAATTTCTCAAGAAAGAGTTTTGATATTCCATTGTCATATTTCATATTAATGAAAACAAGTATGACCATTATCATTTTTATATATTTAATGTGTCTAGAAAAGAATATTCAATCATAATTAATTGCTTAAGTATGATTAATAATCTTGTCATAAAACATGCATTAAATATGTGTACAATATTGTCCATATGATTTCTACATAGAAATTCAAACCACTAGGGTTTTTCATCTCTTTGAAGAAACTCATTTCCATTCTCTAGTCTAACTATTAAGATAAACCAAATTTCAAAAATTGATCATCTTTATGGACAACATCTTTAACATTCATAGTATGAGTAATTTACTCAATTCAATATTTGGTAATCCATCATAATGGTTATCAGGTTTGCTATAATCCTGTTTTCTCAGCATATAAATCAAATATCTGAGATATCCTTGCAGATCTATGAATGAAAATTTCATCATCATGAGTTCTATCATTTACATGTCTAACCTCATCATGATATTTACTAGTGTATTTTAGAAGATTATGTATCCTGTAATTTTATCTTTCAAGATAAAAAAAACTCCCTTTTGTAATATATAAAATATCTATATATACTTAGCAATTAGAGCAAAACTACATTGTTCTCTTTTTGGGACATTACAAATACACATTGATAATTCCTGACTTAAGTTTGTTAATAACCTATTTATAAGTAGTTTAACAAATTCAGAATCTTCAATTTTAAAGCTTAATGTGATTCATCACATTCCATAATAAAATGGTGTTTTATTAATCTTATAGGTTGGACTCATATTGAGTATATTCAATCCATACTCAATTTTCTAACCTTGTTACCTTTTAAGAAAGAACTGATGGTTATCTTGAACCAAACAAATCAAATAGAATTTGCTTCTCCTAACTGAAAATACCATCAACTTGTGGTATTCATTAGAATTAATATTGTAAGACAATCTAACAATATATAAGATAAACATATTCCTTTTGGCTTACCTATTTACCAACTAAGTCAACTTAATGGTATAATAGACTTTTCAAGCTAATTGCATGCTTTATTAACACAAGTACTTTTTAACCAAGTCACTTCATATCCATGTCTCATCAAGAAAACATAAATTGTTATAATCTCATTTAACGTTATAAATCATTGATCAACTCAATAACTTCTTGTATATGTCTTAATTAAAAAACATAACAAGTTAACGTCTTACTTTATTATAAGTCTTAAAAGACTTTATGTTTATGTCTTTACATTGAATCATAAACATGTTTAATTAAAGTAATTATGAACACAACTCTTAGTTTCAATAGTAATTTCAAGTTAATTTATTTACTTCACAATAATGTAGGACTACATTATTTTTCATTTATGTCATTTCAAAATACATAAATAAACAAATTGAATTAGTATTAGATTACTTCATTTATTTATTCTAATAATATATAAATATCTAATTTGAAGTAGTCTTATATATCATTTTGACACATGTTCTAAATACTTGTCTAATTTAAAAACTGCAAATATGTCCATGCAAGGTCTGACTTCACATGAAGATTTACTTTGTTGTTGCAATCTCGCCAAGTTCTGACATGACGTAAATTGCAACACCATGTGTTTCTTGAATTAGATATGTACAAGTCATATTAGAACGTTAGTCTCTTACCTTGCAGTCAAGAGAATCCGTTAAATCATATACTTATATGTTGTACCATGCACACAATATAGATTTCTCCCACTTGTGCATGGAACAACGTCATGTAGCGTATAAACAACACGACATCTGTTTGTTTATGTGACTAATATGATTGTGTCATTGATATTAGCATAACTAGTAGATGTAGAACCACTTCATTGTCTAATAAGGAAACGTACATGACTATCCTTGAAAACATAAGTGTCTACAAGTGGAAAGTAATTATCTTAAGACATTCTAGAGATAATCTGGGTTACTACCAAGATGACAAAGCTTGTAACTCCCACTGAATTAGAGATCATTACATTAATTCCTTATTCAGTAATAAGAACATAATACTCCCACTGGATTTGACAACATTGTAAATGTTTCATTAACCAGTGAAAGAAAATAGTGTTCTATTTACTTCCCTACACTTTTGAGAAAGTCCATACATAACAATTACTTATGTACTAAAAGAGTGTATTCTACTATGTAGATGACGAACTATCCATCAATGCTATTAACTTGAAAAATTGGGCATGCAATTTCTTTCTTAATAGTTCTACTATTCCAACAATTGTAAGTAGTACCTTTTAAATGGTCAAAACAAAACAACTAGATAAAATATGATAGTTTTTCTTTTACCAATTATACAGTAATTAGTCTAGCTTCTAATTTAATAACTCAGAAAATATGCAATTTTCTTAACTATTAAAATTTGCTTACGAGTTATGTATTTAGAATTTAGACAATTCTAATTGTCCTATCATTCCTTTCTTCATTCATGAAAATGAATAGGATTGAATCTCATTCTTTCTTATGAAAAGAGGACTAGGTTTATTCTTTTAATAAAGTTGACTCTACCAAAAACCCTTACAGGTGTAGATCAATTTACCAATACAGGAATAACCTTCGTTTACGGTTTAATGTTGCATTAATACATTTAAAGAATTAGCAAAATTCAATTTTAGTATTTTCGATAATTAAACTTTTCAAGAAAATAAAATACCCAAGGTAATATTCATATAACCATAGAATTTTCTCGAAAACTAGGATCCAAATTATCATAGGTTCATTACATTAGTTGATCTGCTTGTAACGAAAGCATATAATAAGGTAATCTGTAGAACAATAATTGGCAAACAATTTCCAATTCCTAGATCATTATGGGATTTATATTTTCCAACGCTATTGCAAATATAAACATGTTTCATCCCATCTTATGCCTTGAGTCCAGTTCTCACTTCCTACTCAACTTAAGTGTCTAACTTAAAGAACTGCAAATATGTTCATGTGAGGTCTGACTTTACATAAAGATTTACCTCTCCATCACAATCTCGCCAAGTACTGTCATGACGTAAATTGCAACTTCAAGTGTCCCTTTAATTAGATGGCATATAACTTAATTTATAAAGGGTACTAGTTTTGATTTTATGTGGTCAAATCAAATATGTACAAAGATGTCATGCATTCATCTTGTAGCATAAATTTAATAAAAAACTTTTATTACCAATTCATAAAGATCAAATTATCAAAGTTTTGATTGAGGATTGGGTTCACCAATCAAGGAATTTAGCGTTAATTATAGCCCATTATACCGTACTTTTGCATAAGTGTAAACACTTAGTGTTTCGGGTAATTACCACCAAAGTGGCGCATGGAATTAAAACTAATTCGCCCTTAAGATGAGTTTGTACATTTATGGCTTACTTAGTAGCTCCAATTTGACTCAAGCAAGCGAAGAGTTTGGTCAGCTGAAGCAATAACCTCCTCTTTAGGGTCACAATAAATGCGGCTCCAAATACCTCCCCACACAGTCCAAATTGGGTGAGCCGTTCGAGACATTTGTACCAAAATCTCAATCAATTAAACTATTGAAAACTTAACTCTTCAAAACAAATCAAATTTCACCATTGTTTAGTCCGTATTATTTTTCTATTCAAACTTACCCTTTGCTTAAAACTGTCGCACATAATAAACAAACAAGTAAACAAATAAAAAATAAATAACTAAAAACAATGGGCACATAATAAACAGTTTAATACGTGTAATTAAACAAGTAGCCACATGCAACTTATTCGATAAAACCCTATTAATAATCAATGTCTAGGTTAAATAATGTATATATTAATTAGGGCTTTCACTCTCTCAATTGAAAGTGAGCCACATACATCGATGAATCGATTGTGTAAACCCATAATTAATAAAATACCACATTGCACATAATTGATTCATTAATATATATAATTGGAGTCTTCCCCAATTCAAGATTTATCGTAAATAAACATGTGATAAATATATCTTAACAATTAAACAATATAGTATTATCATGGATATATCATAACAATTATACAAATAGTCACAAAATCGCATATTAAAATTCCATGTCACATAACATATTATTCATGAATTAATCACGTAACATATATATTAATTCTAGGTTTCGATAAGGTTAGCAAACAATTTTCAAACCCTAAAATATTTTAAGCATGTCGACTAAAAAAAATTAAGGGGTACGCCCCATAAAAAAAAATTAAATCGACACATAAAAAAAAAATCCAAAACCCTAGATTAACCATATCAAACACCATACAATTATTCGTTTTTTTACGCGTTTAGTAATTAATTACTCATTAAAACCAATGACTCGTGATGCCACTGTTGAAATTATATAACATGACTAATCATAAATATAAACAATAAACATCAAGTACACATGCGGAAGCGTATAAGAAAGATTAACGAATAATTAATTAACATAACGGCTATCTATCATGGTTTCTAAGATCCCAACCTTGGAATAAATATTAGGTTTATCTTTAGTTCTATATATTAGGTCTATCTATCATGGTTTCTAAGATCCCAATCTTGATCTTAATCTTATATGATCTTATAATTTTATGATACAACAAGTTAAAATGTGTCAATCCTTCATAGGTTATTTGCAAGCGCAAGATTTTAATAGGATCACATCTTGACCATATGATCGTAAAATCATCATCTGTTCATATCTTACTTTGCTTGAATTCACAAGCTAAAAAACTACAACTTTATAGATTGAGTATGGTTTATAGAAGGGCTAATAATAAAAAAAAGTACTATACTTGCCACCCTTTCTTTTTCAGGGTAGCGAACAAATTTTTTATACTTTCAAGGGTATTAAACTTTCAAATTCATCCTCTTTAGAGTATTTGCAAAAATTCGAATTGACATTTTGCCCCTCTTACCCACAAGAGCAAATGATGGCAAGTATAATATATATATATATATATATATATATATATATATATATATATATATATATATATATATATATATATATATATATATATATATATATATATATATATTTTATCATTTGCCCTAGTTTTTATTATGTTAAATTTTGGATATGTATTAAGATAATTTATTTAATGATTTAAAATTGTGTTAAATCTATGATAAAAATGTTTTGTTTTAAGTTTACACTATTTACTTATTAATCGTATTTGTAATAATTTAATATATACTTAAAAAGGGAAAATTAAAATCATTCGGACAATTATAAAAAACAAACAACACTTTTTCATTCAGATTCAGACATTATAGCTACCTCTTATTAGTAAGATGTGGTAGTCATTAGTCAGATGCGGTAGTAAGATTCAGATGTGTAACATATTAATCAAACAAACACACCCTTAATCTAGTCATAGTATACTCTCTAGTCTATGCTTCAACAAGTGACGAACATAAATTTAAATGCAAGTACTTCAGGTTGTGATATAATTCCTCCTAATTTAGCGGAAGCGTTAAACCTAATTCGGTTTAACGCTTGAAGCGTTAAACAACTTGAAGTGAATTAGGGCAAATGATAAAACAAAATATTTTTATCATAGATTTAATACAATTATAAATCATTAAATAAATTATCTTAATACATATCCAAAATTTAACATAATAAAAACTAGGGCAAATGATAAAAAAAATATATTATACTTGCCATCATTTGCTCTTGTGGGTAAGAGAGGCAAAAATGTCCGACTTTTTTGCAAAATACCCTAAAGAGGATGAATTTGAAAGTATAATACCCTTGCAGAAGCAAAATTTTTGTTCTGCTACCCGGAAGAAGAAAGGGTGGCAAGTATAGTACTTTTTTTATTATTAGCCCTTTATAGAACTTTAAAAAAATAAGAAAAAAAAAGAAAAAACAAAAACAAAAGGTCGAACCTTTAGGGGCCGTTTGGTTCGAAGGAATTCGATGTAATCTGTTGTAATTGTAATCTGAATTACATTACAATCGCTTTGGTTGGCAGGATGGATTGAATTGTAATTCAGATTACATTACATCAGGTGTTTGGTTTGCAACGTAATGTAATTGAATTACTACCAATTACGTCCAGTGATGTAATTCAGATTACATAGCAAACTTGATGGAATGTGTTGAATTACGTTGTAATTGTTTTTACGAGTTAAATATCAATATTTATCTTTAATCGTTATTATTATTATATTATTTAATTTAAAAAATAAATAATAATTATTTTTATATTATATATAAATATCTAAATAAATAATTATTTTTTTAATAATTATTTTATATTAAATTTATGATTTTTATTTACTATTTTATTTAAAAAGTATTATTATTATTATTATTATTATTAAACAATATTATTTATTATTGCTATTATAATAATAATTATTATTATTTTATTAATTATTATTATTATTATATTATTATTATAATTGTATCAAAATTATTATTATTATATTTATTATTTAATATTAATATTATTGTTATATTATTATTATTATTTGAAATTATTTTTATTATTATTACTATTATATTTTTATTATTATTATTATTATTATTATTATTATTATTTTAAATACTATTATTATTATTGTTATTATTAAATAATATTATTTATTATTACTATTATTATTATTATTATTATTATTATTATTATTATTATTATTATTATTGTATCAATATTATTATTATTATAATTTATATATTTATTATTATTATTATTATTATTTACTACTATTTTTATTATTATTATTATTATTATTATTATTATTATTATTATTATTATTATTCATATTAAATAATATTATTTATTAATATTATTATAATTATTATTATATAACTATATTAGTATTTTTATTAATAATATATATTATTATTATTATTATTTTATTTATTTATTTATTATTATTATTATTATTTATTATTATTATTATAATATTATAATTATATCAATATTATTATTAATATTATATTTATTATTTAATAATTTTATTATTATTATTATTATCTATTATTTATTATTATTATTATTTACTATTATTGTTAATATTATTATATTATATTATATTATTATTATTATTATTAAATAATATTATTTATTATTATTATTATTATTATTATTATTATTATTATATAACTATTTTAGTATTTTATTATTATTATTATTATTATTGTTTTTTTCTTTTTCCTTTTTTTTATTTTATAAAAACATCACTTTCATTATTATTATTATTATTATTATTATTATTATTATTATTTTATTATTGTTATTATTATATTTATTATTTAATATTATTATATTATTATTACTATTATTAATTATTATTATTATTATTATTATTATTATTATTATTATTATTATTATTATTATTATTATTATTTTTTTTTTATTATAAAACATCACTTTCATTAGAAACAAAACCAGTGGATTACAAGAAATTAGTGGGGAGCCTTGAAACAATCTGGGCTCCACACATTTCTTAATAGCAATAACTAATCCTACTGAAGATATGAGCAGTCGCTCTGACCCAATGTCTTGAGTTATAGAGAACTCCGGATCCGCTTAAGTAACGCTGTCACCGCGTCGCCTCAAGTTCTCCTAAGGAGGAAAATGAGAAAGGGGTGAACCCATATCAATGTCTGTATTTGGCTCTCGTATTTGATGCGCTTACGTTTTGCGGGCCAATCACCGCACGACCCGGCACAAAATCCATCATACCAGTTTGTGTGAGGGTGGACGACCCCGTCAAATCGACACATACGTCCTGCCCTCCATCCCAAGAATAGAGCAGGATATCTGGCTGCCGTAAGACTTGCTCCCTTTCTCCACCCAATTCGATGTCAACCTCTTTACGAGCTGAGACCCCAGATCGAGAACATATATCAATCAAAGTGTCACGCACTATGTTGTGCCGATGTTTAATACCAATAGTGCCAGCACACGATACAGCATGGTCCCCGTAAATATCCCCTGAAAACCTTGGAGCAAGCCGAACACGGCATCTGAAATGAGAAGAGGGGAACGCCTAGCCGATAACACAATACACATCTGTAAGTTCTGGCATTCATAGTCTGTCCCCAGCCCACTATCGGGACCACTCGAGCCAATCTGAAGTATGGTCTTCCATTCCATGCGATCTCCATAGGGCCATCTGCCTAGCGAGATGCGGAAGGTGGATTCACCTCTTTGGTATTGACACGTGGTGAAATATAAATCTGCCAATTTCTTCATGAGTTTTGGGGCAGCAATTTCACAAGAGCTACCCAAAAGGTCGGTCTCCATTTCTCGTTAAAACATGCAGGGCATCATCAAAGGAAGATCCAGTAGCACCAATACCAGACTGCCGAAGAAGTTTAGTCTGTAGGCTGGCCGATTGGAGTCTAGAAGCAAGGAAGGCATAGTTCAAAACAAGCTTACTACTAAACAAGCTTATTATTATTATTATTATTATTATTATTATTATTATTATTATTATTATTATTATTATTAATGTTTTCTGAATTACATTACGTTGCAAGTCAACCAAACGTAATGACAGATTCTATCAATTACAATTCAACACATTACAATTAAAACACATTCCAATTCTTTAAATTACAATTCATTCAAATTACAATTCTTTCCAAAGATTACAATTCCTTCAAAAACATTCTGCGAACCAAACACACCCTTAGTATTTAACCATTGCAATCATGTAGACCTTTAAATCATTCATGATTTCATCATAAATTAAGGTTTTCATACAAAAGGCAACAAATATGAGATATATGACACTAGAGTAGCATCTTTCGGTCACATTCCGAGTGTACAATTCCTATGTTGCAAACACAACAACGATCCATACTAAGACTCTTGATCTTTACAACCCTACTATATGTAACAATGTAACATATATACATGCATAAAGACGCAAACACAAGTATTATAAATTCAAAAGCAGCTCACACTGCAAGTCTGCAAATCCACAATAAGGATTAGCAAATTCCAAAGAAACAAATATATAGCTAGTGCCCTACTAACTAATTCATAATCACAAACTGAGAATAATTTATGGTTCAAAACTCACAGAATTATGCCCTAATAACATATGTATAAGCAAAGTTATGGTTTTCCAAATTTGGGTAGTTTGTCTATTTTTTACTTTTTAATCAGATGGACCAATACTTATTCTTACGTATAAATGTTCTCGGCTTGGGGCGTGGACTTAAAAAATTATTACACATACATTTGCCATTTGCCCATTTGGTAATACTAGCCGAGTACCTGTGTCTAACGGCAGCGGTGTATAGTTTTGACGAAATTTCAACGAAAAATATTTTTCTTCGACAACTATATTTGTAGTGCTAAGGAATTTTAAGAACTATTTTTCTTAATGGCATAGTTGCATAGGCGAGTTTCCGCGAATTGTATCGTTAGTTTGTAGTTTTTGACAAAAATTTGTTGCGCTAATCAATATGTTTGTGTCTTGTTTAGTGTCTTTATGTGTGCGCCCGTTATTCTTTACACAAGTATGAAACGTAATTTATAAACGTGTACATCTTAACATTCCGTCACACATGTTTTAATCATCATTTTTAAATGTGTACAAAAGAATCCAACATGATGTGACAAGCCTTGAACTCGTGGTTGGCAAGTAGGAATTAATGCAAACTTAATTAAGGTAGCTGACCTTATATCATATATACCGCAAACATGCTTTGCAAAGCTGACCACTCGCCCGTTTCCATTCATGTTTTCATTAAAGTAACCTTCATTTTACATGTTATAGCCATTCGCATACAAGTATGCCATTTGATCTAATTCCTGGTCCAATTAATAATGAGTTGTTATTTTCACAAAAAGAGCATAGAGCCTCAAAACTTATTTAAACAAATAACAAATAACAACTTACCATAAGAGATGGTCGTTTGCTCATTTCATACATGGCTAAGTTGTTAATTTTCTTGTTAATAACTAATTAATGTTTATGTTTGCTTTAAGATATAGATTACATAAATTCAATAATCGCTTTTGATTGCTATGATCTTAGCTGTAAATTTGTGCACTTGACATTGTGGAATAAGAATGAATACAAGGTGTTCCATGACATGCTTAGCTAAACAATTGCATTTCTTTGTGATTATGATAATTGGCGAATATGAGTAGGATTAGGGACTTTTCAAAGAACCTTTGATCTATTTCTTGGATGAACAAGTATAAATAAAATGAATTGCTCCATACAAAGAACTTAGTCTATGTGTTTCTATTTTAATGCAGAAATAGACCAGAACACCGCTACTTGATGTAATAACGATGTTTTGACACTTTAAACCGAGTCAAAAGATATAAGACTAAAGCTAAAACATCCAAAATTATATTGGTTAAGTGCACAATGAAACAGAGTTACGCTGTCGTTTGTTCCTAACTCGAAAATTGTCTTTGATGAATTTGTCACCAAGAATTCCATCTGGGACTCAACTCCAGTCCTTTGAACCTTCCATGTACACTGGAAATGCAAGATTGTATGGATCTCCCTTGACAAAATACTTCTTCACAGAAAAAGAACTACAAGTACCACTATCCATTGGTGAAAACGAGGGTGATGAGGAAGACAATGATGGACTTTTGAGATGGTTTTATATTGATGAAGCTGTATACATACAAAAAAAAAAAAAAAAAAACTAACGGCTATGAAGTAACACAATAAAACAACAAATTTATGAAAATAAATAAGAGATTATTAGAATGTACTAACCTCAAGATCATCATCAACATTCTTTTGATTATTCATTTCCATCTACTTTTACTTAATACAAGTTGAAAATGAAAATGAGAATTATGGTGTTTATATAGTAGAAAATAATATAAAGTTTTGGAAAATATTAAATATAAAAATTCTTACAAATCATATGTACACAGCGTATATACGTTGGTTTTTGCTGTGTTGCCTATGTTAGATTTTTAGTTTTCAACTTGCCATGTTAACATAAACGATTGGTTTGTGTGTTTTTAAAGTTGTTCAAATTTGTGCCGTGTTGCGTATATTAGATTTTTAGTTTTCAAACTTGCCATGTTAACATACACAATTGTCATGCATGTTTCAGTACATACACGATTGGTTTGTGTGTGTTTGAAAGTTGTGTTTTCAAAGTTGCCTTAATTACAATAGTTTTCTTTATTTGTTTAGATTTAAGTTTTAGGTGTTAACATATTTCTCTCATATTTGACTTTCAGCTTTCAACATTTCAACCTTTGACAGTAAAGATAAAGATTGAGTGAGCCTCTCTATCTCTCTCTCTCTCTCTTTTTTTTTCAATCTCCTTTGATAAAACCCTGGTAGAGTGCAAAACAATGGAGTATGATTTTTCATTTGAGTTAAATTGTATGATTGTAGCATTGTAGGTCATAACTGTACATTACCAATCCTAATGCCAATATATATACTCAATTACATATTCATCATTAGGCTGCAGCTTTGTAAGCAAGTTGAGCTGAGCCAATCCGAGCTAACCTTTCAAGATGTAGGTTCAACTTCAGTTCCACCTAGAACATTCAGACGCTTTCAAGCTCTGCTTGAATAGCTCAAAGATACATATAACTAACTGATAACCAAACTCAATTTATACATATAACTTAGATCGATTAAATTGGGAACATACTCGACTAAAACTCGACTCGTTATAATCTAACTCGAGTTTCTTGGCTCGAGTCAAACTCAGCTAAAATTAGTTGAGTTAGTGACTTATAAATAAATTCATAAAACAATAAGCGGGGATAGCTCAGTTGGGACAGCGTCAGACTGAAGATCTGAAGGTCACGTGTTCGATCCATGTTCACCGCATTTACCATCATTTTATTTTTTCGCTTTACCAACCACTTTTTAACTGCTTGGACAAACGTAAGAACGAACAATAATAGTCACCTGAATAACATAATCATAGGAAGCATTGTGAAGGGAGTTTGTGCAACGATTTCTCAAACATGGAAGATTTTCTAAGTGAATCATTGGTTAAAACAGCAATAGGTGTACCAAGCGACATAGATTTTGTTTGTGTAGTGATACAGTACACCAGGCGATGCTTCAAGACTGGATGAGAGATCTTGAAGTCGGGATTCCACCACTTTTTGAGCAAGGAATCGAGTTGCTTGTATATGCTGGAGAATATGATCTTATTTGCAATTGGGTTGGTGTTCTTAACCTTTAACTTAAGGAAACGTTATGAAACGTTTTCACCCCAAAAGGACACAAATATATATGTTCGTAACTTTGACAGCGTCGACTTTCTTGTTTTCTTCCTGCTATGTCATTGCCATGCTCCTAATGTGGTGTCTAAAAACCATCTAACTTACTAGCTAGTTTAAGATTTCTATATAATGTTCGAGTCTTTTTATGGTGAAAACAGGTAGTATCTGTAAGTATCTCAGCAAAAGGTTCATTAAACTCTTTATGAAATAACTTAAATAAAGAATCATTTAATTTGTTACGCCATTTCATCAAATAAATTTGGGCTATTTCAGGAAATTCAAGATAGGTTAATGCCATGCCTTGGTCTGGTCAGAATAAACTTGTGGCAGCTTCAAATGTTTCATTTGTAGTAGACGGTAAAGAAGCTGGAATTATGAAGAACTATGGACCACTTACGTTTCTTAAGGTTCATAACGCTGGACATATGGTTCCAATTGATCAACCAAGCGCTGCACTACAAATGTTGCAGCTCTGGACTGCAGGCAAACTTACTCCACCGAAAAGAAAGTGAACAACTGATCTACGAAAAAGGCATTGAAGCTAGAAAGATTTACACATGTAAATGTCTTATAGTATTTGCTAATTTTTCATGCATATATTATTCCATAGAAAAACACATTTACTTGTAACTATACAACAATTTACGGTTTTCCTGTTACAGTATTTTTGCATATGAAATGAAACGAGAAAGTTTACACCCCTTTGAAAAGTAGCTGGCAAACAACCTTATGATATTGGAGATTGTTAAATTTTCATAGTTCGCATATCATGCAACTTTGATGAACAATATATTGATAAGAGTATGCACAAGAAATGTATGCAGGGACTCGGTATGAGAAACAGAGGGTGGGAAGTTTCTGTAAAAGATACTATATTAATATATTCCACACTATAAAATGTTTACAATCGGTACTATTTATACTATGTCAATCGGTATCATTGAACCGATGTGACTCTTCTACAAGGCATGTATCAAACGACACATCCCTTCCTAGTTTACAGGAAATAACTAACTTTACAGTTATCAAGTTTCTAATCTATACTATTGGTCCTTCAACTTTCAAAGACATATAATTCTTGATTATTAAGTCTAACAGAGATTACCTATATAAATGCAGCAGTACCTGTACTGTGATAAGAGTTTTGTTACTAGTGGTTGCACTAGCATTGCAAAAAGATAATTTGGATAGCATCAATACAAATATATTGTTTATTTTTACACTTTTAAATTATTTTGCACCTGTAAACCCTGAACCATTTTATAGATTCACCACTATATACACGTAGATTTCACTTTAGCTAGAATAGCTTGGATACATATACACTATTACATAAATCTTGATAAGAAATCAAAGCAACCTCTTTTACACTTGGAATCGACTCATATATAAAACGATTATCTAAAATAATAACAGAATCGATCAAGAACATCTAGCTTAGATGAGAGAACATAGAATGAAGATCTGAAGGTCATGTGTGATGATACTGAACTCCAGATCGGCCTATTATATCCTTTAACACAAATTAAAAACTAATGGTCAGTAGCTGACTTTCTAACCAGAATGACCAATCTAATGTGCTGTATGACTTGCCACTACCAGCTAATTAATTAATTCGTATGGAAATTATCATAAACTTCAATAACAAGGCAGAAGTATTTCCTTAGCATATATTATGTGATGCAATGAAATTAAATAAGAGAACATGAAATGATATGATAATGAGAAGCCATGTATTCATTGTGTGCTTAAAGATGAGGAGATACAAGGCTCTCCACAATAGTGTTAGGGACACCCATAAACTTCCGATTCATGAAAAACCAAGTCTTTTTCTGAGTCGACCTTCCATTAGGATCATCATTCTCCAATTCTGTCAATCTGTCTACTGACTGAATCTTTACACTGCAGTTACGCTCAATCATTTTCCAAGACTGGTTTACATTGTATTTCTGCATTACCCAAATGTTGTACATGTTTTCAGTAGATAAGTCAACACCGAATATGCATAGACATTCTTCCATAATCCCGACTAGAATTCTGTTATTAGGATCGAAGGGTTGAGGGATTTCTTTAAATTCCTCCTGTGATAAATCCAAAGAAAGAATTACTGCCCTCGTATCTTGATTTGGAGTATACATAGCCCAATGAAGTGCCCCATTGCAAAAGATACTAACCCCTTGATAAGAGCCAAACGTATAATTCACTTGTCCAATAAGTTTCCAAGCATTTGATTTCAAAGATAACACTTGAAAACATGTCTTTTTCTCATGGTTTATGACCCCTAATACAACCTTATAATCATCTCTGACTGAATCGTAACCAAAACCCCAACATGTTTTGTATACATTTTCATGAAGTAATCCACACTTTGGCAACATCTTCTCTACTCTAGTCGCAGGATTTATTACTAGAGTTTCATCACTACAAAAATTCCGGATACATACCAAGCCATTCGAAGAACCAAGAATATAAAATCTACTTGCACTAAATAATAAACTGCAACGTGGAAAAACAGCTGCACCCTTGCTATGTTCATTATCATTATTATTGTTGTAACTATGGTTCAAATGAGCTTTAATAAAACGAGGGTCGGAGATCAAGAACTTCCATGACTTGCACACACTCTTGCATCTAACGAGATTCTTCACATCTAATGTTACCAGTATTTTCTCATAGATATCAGGGATAATCCTTTCCATTAAAAGCGGTATGGCAAGCTGAAATTATATATAAAAATGTTTCACATAAGTGCCTCAAAATATCATTAACGAATACATAATCAACAATACAAAATGATGCGCACGCCTAAAATGTGTACCTAGATGGCTAGATAAAAGCTTAACAATTAGCTAGAGTGAGAAATACAAAATATGAATAATAATTCTAAGGAGAGCCAAATATTAAGTTTATCTTTGGTTCTATATATTAGGTCTATTTATTATGGTTTCTAAGATCTCTGATCTTAATCTTATGATCTTACAATTTTATGATACAACAAGTTAAAACATGTCAATCTTCGTAGGGTATTTGTAAGCGCAAAGATCTTAATAGGATCACATCTTGACCATATGATCGTTACATGATCATCTGTTCAGATCTTACTTTGCTTGAATCCACAAACTACAAATTTATAGATTAAGTAAATTTTATAGAATTAAAAAAATAAAAATAAAAGGTCACTCCTTTTATACATATCATAAATTTCCTTTGTTATTCGACGGCGACAATTCATTGCCTAAATTTTTTGAAGTTTTCATAACCTAACTTTTGGGGAAAGGGTTTCCCCGTAAAATATATTACACCAAAAATTTATTTAAGTACAATGGAATGTGGTTGAAATACCACATTAACCTCAAGCAACCGCTTGAACAACCACTAGATCATTTGTGACATGCTACAAATCGATCACACTAACTAAATACACAAACTATAACACCAAAACTAGAACACCTAACTTAATCATTTAAGTCCTCAATACATAGCATTTAACTATTGCAATCATGTTTAGACCTTTAAATCATTCATGATTTCATCATAAATTTAGGTTTTAATAAAAAAGGCAACAAATATGAGATATTACGATACTAGAGTAGCATCTTTTGGTCGCATTCTGATCGAGTGTACGATTCCTATGTTGCAACACAAAAGCATCCATACTAAGACTCTCGATCTTTACAACCCCACTATATGTAACAATGCAACATGTACAAATGCATAAAGACGCAAACACAAGAATTATAAATTTAAAAGCAGCTCACACTGCAAATCTGCAATAAAGATAAGCAAAAGAAAAAAAAAAAAATATATAGCTAATACCCTGAGTATAGTTCATAATCACATACCAATAATAATTTATGGTTACCAAGAATTATGCCCTTATAACATAAGTCTAAGCAAAGTTAGGCTGTACCAAATTTGGGTCGACTTCTAAAGTCGTTGAGAGCTGTATTTTACGTATAAATGATTTTGGGTTGAGGATTGAACTAGAAAATGTTGCACATAATTTGAGGAGTCTTGATTGGCATGACTAACTCATAGAACTAATTTTATGCCTAACAAAGAGATTGAGACACTTGGCTAGATCAATGATAGATATGAAAAAGAAGATTTAGTGCAATACATGTGTCACACAATGAGTTCTTTAGTCATATTTTTAGGCATATGAGTTAGGCATGAGAATCATTTTCCTAATTTGAGTGGGCCTCTTCCTCTTTTTTACCTAGCAAGAATAGGGTGTTCATCGGTTTGGTTATCGAGTTATTTAATTTATTCGGTTTGGTTAGTTTGGTTAAAATTTTGTTTGGATAAAATCAAAAGTCAAACCGAACCAGATTCAAATTATACTTAACCGAACCTAAAACGAATTTGAATTCGGTTCGATTTTCGAGTTGATCCGAATAATTTAATTTATATATATATATTTTTAATTTAAATATATAGATTTTTTAGAAATAAAAAATACTTCAAGCTTAAAAAGTGTTTAATTTATATTGAGAAAAAAATTTAATGGTATTTTTATGTATATAACCATATAAAAAGTATATATATTTTACCATGAATTCGGTTTTCGATTTGGTTCGGGTATCATTTTGTCAAATCCATAACCAAACCGAAAACCGAATATCTAATTCGGTTTGGTATTTTTTTGGTTTGGTTCGGTTTTCGATTCCTGTGAGTATTACCCGAATTGTGAACACCTCTAGCAAGAATCTCCTTTGATAAAACCTGGAGTAAAGTGCAAAACAATGTGATTTTTCATTTGAGTTAAGCTGTATGATTATAGCATTGTAGGTCATAATTGTACATTTTTTTTGAACGGCAAGTATATAAATAAAGAAAAACTAGCAAGAAGCTAGAAAAGTTACAATGGAGTTTTTAGCCAATCATGCCAAGCTAAACATATAGAACTTCTACTTTGTAACCAAGAATAAGAATTAAGTCTAATGCTATCAAACAAGTCACATATTCTCAAATTTTGAGAATTGAACGTAACCGAATTTCGAAATTTCCAAATAGTCCACCAAGTAGCTGCCATGACCACCTGGATACGAGTCTTCTTATCCTTTGATAACTGCATATTATTTATCCAAGATGTCCATTCTGACAATGAAATAAGGTTCGGGAAATGCAAGTCACACCAAACCTCAATTAACCGCCTAATACCTGACGCCACTTCACACGTATAAAATAAATGGTCATTTGATTCCACACCGTTCGAGCATAGAGGGCACATTATAGATTGAATATCCAATCCTCGTTTTGAAAGATTTAGACGAAGAGGGAGACGATCCAACCTAAGTCTCCATAGGAAAATGTTCACCTTTCTGGGAATACATTTGCACCAAATTGTAGGAGATTCAAGCGTTGGAAGAATGATATCGTCAATGTGGTGTCTCGTGTCTTTAACCGTAAACGTGCCATCACATCCAATGTTCCAACGCAACTCATCTTGGCTTTCAGTAGTCTGTACTTGCTCCAACTCAGTCATCAAACATGCTAAGGAATCAAGATTTCGGCCTAACATAATTGGTCTTATCCATTTGAAGTTCCATTCCCCATTTACAAACCGATCAATAACTGTACCATCAGGTTCAGGATCCAATCTAAATAATCTATTATAACGATAGGCAAATGGTGTGTAACCACCGGTAAATTTCACCTCGTATTAAACTAATATAATATTCTAACAAAAGAATACTTATCCATTTTCCATGTCCATTTTTTTTAAGAAACGATATCCATTTATTTGATCACAACAACTAGCCAATGTGATGAAACTTACATTTTTAATAAACATAAACATCTTTATATGTTAAACTATAAAAGTTTTCAACTTTTATTTACCACTTTACGTTATTTTGTTAACGTTCAATTATTAAACGTTCAAACAAAACGTTTTCTACCTATTAGAGTTTTTACGAAACCCTAAATTATTATAATCTTGATTTTGCACAACTAAATTATAAATGCTAAAGTATAATATTTTATAGCTAATGTACAAGTTTTTAAAGCACGAAAACCTAACTTCACGTTATTACCCGTAACAAGCCCTAATTTACAATTCCATGATTTTATGTAGATAAAATCACAAACCCTAATTAAAATGTACATAATATTTTTATAAAATACTCAGGTACAAGTCTTTCAAGCACATGTACAAGTCTTTAATGCCTACAAGCTTAATACTTATATAAATCATATTATAAACCTCAATGTACCTATTTTTAAGCACAAGGTACAACCCTATAATGCACAAGCCTTTAAATTTGATTTTCTTATAATTTACAAGTCTAAGGTACAACTCTCCAATGCTTGTGGTACATCTATCTTATGCATGTATATTAAATATGTCATTTACTTAAACTAAACTAACTTATTTTCTAGTTCAATCCTAACTAAATCCCTAACTAAACTAGTTCTAAGCAACTACTTGTTAAATCCCTAACCACAAACTTTCTACTAGTCCCATATGAAGCCACATCAACTCCTCTTCTTCTTCCTTTGGCCAAAAATTGCGACACCTAGCCTCATTTCAAGCCACTTGAACCAAACTTAAACCTTATGGCTATAAAATCGAACACATGGTGTTTTCCTTCTAAACCATTCAAATCCCATGGTAACCTAAGTAGACACATCACCTTGTCTTCAAGAATGTCTAGCTAAGCATATGTGGTTCATTCTAAAACCATTCGATCCACATGGTTAGTGAATGAACACATCATCATGTTTTTCTACCCTTGGCCTATAAATACCAACCTCCTTCCGTTCATTTCTTCTCATCCCTCACTTGCTAAGCCTAAACACACATTCACACTCCCACATTCTGAGGTATAAGGTCTAAGAAGAAGGATAAAAGCTTAGGTGCAAAGCTTTGAAGCCTCGTTTCCATTTAGAAGCCTCATTGAGCATTTTGCTACCAAATCAAGTACTATGGAGTTGTAAGTCTTTTAAACTCATTTCAATTTCTTTAATACTCCTAATATCAAGTACATACTGTTAAAAATGATTTTATAAGGAAAACGTAGCAATTTGAATCACCTAAAACGAGTACACGAGTCAAAAGATACAGCCAAATGAAGTTATCGAAAAGCTGTCCAAAACTTTCTGTAACAGGAAGATCGAGCACGCAATTCGAGGCACTTCTGGTCCGTTTCATCAAAAAGTTAAAACACGAAAGTTGTCCGGAACGACGTTTTCTTCAGAAACTCAGGTGCACGGGTCCAGAAAACGGATAACGAAGTCATAATTTAATAAAAATCCCAACAGCTGTATTGATTTTATAAAAACCAAACGCCCCTACTTGCGCCTCATTTTTCTACATTAGGTTGAAGGTATTAGGGCCAACCAAAGGACATTTGTAAACACCACCTAGGACACTCTAAAACGCCCTATAACCTGGTTGAAAAACCTAGTTTTCATGCATAAAAACGACACTTCTTTCGGGCCATAAGTCCTAAAAACCAAAAGTATTTTACAACAGGTCTTTGGGAAAAACATGGAATTTTTGATAAATTCGAATTTGAACTATCTTAGAAATATTAAAAATGAGTCAAACATCATTTCACAAGGTCGCATGCAAAGGATATGAAGTTTTATGGTTGGAAAACGAGAATTTCAATTTGTTAAAACTAGCCTAAGTAGACCTTTTCAGTAATTGATATCTCGTTAATTAAAAAGTTGTTAAGTATGAGAGTTACACCATTTTAAAGAGCTCGCTGCAAGGATTTTAAAGCCCCAATAACGTCTTTAAAAACTCTTATGGTCTCTTTTATAATTAACCAAAAAGTAGGTGACTCGTGAACTTTTCATAAAAAGACCTTGCATGCATTTTACAGCATTTGAGTCGTAAGAGTTATAGAATGTTAGATAATAACTTAAAAAGGGTTAATTAACATATTACGATGTCCCTAGATGACACCGTGAAAGTTAATGAGTCAAAAATGAAATTTCATTAAAACGCGTCGTGGCCAAGTGGCCATGTTCACGGACTTGTTTCTCCCTAACCAAAGATGACTAGGATATGAGACCTATACCATTTAGAAGAGCTTACAGCAAAGTGTTTAAAGGATCAAATGCGTTGTAAAAACACTAGCTTTCCTCGTGTAAAATATGTCCTCGTTTGGCCCTGTTATCGCCCAAAACCATCATTTTTCACAAAAGGCACCTAACCCTCTACTTTAGGAAATCATTGCGACAAAACCGTAAGAGCTTAATACTTCTAGTCTGAACCATTAGAAAGACCGCCAGACAAACTCTTGAAGGGATCAAGAGCGTAGTAAAAACCTTTTAAGGCATGGCTTATATTTACCGTTACTTTTGTCGATTTAGGCCTAAAACAAGTAAATTTTTCTTATAAAACTACAAGGATAAAAATTGTAATTTTTGAAAGATAATTTTTTCTTGGGCTAAAAATGTAATTTCTTCAAAGGTAATTGTACAAGGGCTGATTTTGTCAATAACCCATAGTTGAGGGTATAAAGTGTCACTTTTGAAAGTGCAAGGGTAAAAACTGTAAATATTCAAAATTGTAAAAATATAACATTTTGGAATCATATCATATTTAACAACTTGGGTTTCGATAAAACTTATAAACAATCATCCGAGCCATAAAAAAATAAGTATGATAAGTATTACTAATTTTTGAAGAGACTTCATGTTACCTAATTATCTATAAAGCATCGTTATCACATAAACTTGAACTCGAATACTAAAAACATGACATACTAACTCAGGTCACGAGTCGGAGCAGTTTATTCACATTACTTAATTTGTTTTCCATCCAGACTACTGTAACATCGAGGTGAGTCATAGCCCCTCTTTTCCTTATTTTGAACGTTTTGGGGGAGATAAATGCTCAAATATTGCTTGATATTTTTACATTTATTTTAAACTCTTACGAATTACTGTGAGTTTCATAGCCCTACTTTTATGCGTTTTATACTATTTTTGGGGGAGATACATGCTCAATTACCTATTTTTACTTTCACAAGTATTCTAAACTTTTTCATATTACTGTGAGTTTCATAGCCCCTACTTTTATGCGTTTTATACTATTTTTGGGGGAGATACATGCTCAATTACCTATTTTTACTTTCACAAGTATTCTAAACTTTTTCATATTACTGTGAGTTTCATAGCCCCTACTTTTATGCGTTTTATACTATTTTTGGGGGAGATACATGCTCAATTACCTATTTTTACTTTCACAAGTATTCTAAACTTTTTCATATTACCGTGAGTTCGTAGCACCGTTTTTATACTTGTTTATTAATGCTTTTTGGGAGATACATTCTCAACTAATTGCTTTCACTTTTATAAGTACTCTAAAAACTTTTTCATATTACTGTGAGTTCATAGTCCCACTTTTTACTTGTTTTTCAAACTCATGGGGGGATGCATGCTATAAAATCGAACACAAGTATTTTTCTATGATACACCTACATCTGATTGCTATTGCTTAAGTTACTTACACTATTGCCACTAAAAGTCCCTCATATCATGAACCATTAATCACTTGCGAGTGAACGCGAATATATTGAATAGATCTATTGGCAGTTGACGCCCCATTTGTGTTAGCCGGATAGGTAACCAAATGCACTATATTTGAGAATACTAGGAGAATGGCAAATCCTACGAGGGCATTGTTGCTCACATCATTATTATGATTTTTGTAACTTACGTCATTATTATGACGCGTTCGTGTTAAGGTTTGCGTTCATGAGACTTAAGGCAATATATACTATGTTGCAATGATACAAATGCTGCAACTACTGAATTTATGGGTGCAATAACGTGGCCCAACCTTGAAACTTGTGTTCAACTGATTACTAAACAAATGAACTATGGGTGGATAACAACGTAACCCAATACTTATTTCATCGATATTGGTATTTATTACAATAATCGCTCAAACTTGAAACTATTGAACTCAACTGTTTTAATCATAAACTCTATGAACTCACCAACCTTTGTGTTGACACTTTTAGCATGTTTATCTCAGGTTCATAATTTACGAGGATGGCAGGGAAGGGCACGGATACTCAAGAAGGCTATATTATCATTCGAAAACTTATTTAATAAACTGTAAAACCACTGGGACCTCATTTTGTAAACTCTGATATTTATATAAATCGAATGATAAATCTGTGAAAAACGTAGAGGGGGTGAATACGTTACCGTTTAAAAACGTTAGATCTTTTGTATCAAATCGTTTATGAAGCTTGTTATAATATGAAAGTGCCAATTATTGTTTGTGACTAATATAAAGCATAGTAAACCAAGTTGTCACACAAGCATAAACATCAAACCACATCACAAGCAATTATAAAAGTAAAGAGATAAAGAAAGGAAAGTGCAAACCGAACACGATGATTTATAGTGGTTCGGTCACGGATCTCCTTTCCGCCCTACTCCAATCCCCGAGTACCCAACTCGAGAGTTACTTCACTAAATCAACAAGCTCCCTTCTCGGCGAGAAAACCTTACAATCGCAAACACACTTTTTCGGTACAAAGCTAAATACCGGGTTCTAGTTCGAGGTAGAACCAACCTAACGTCGCCTATACAATATTTCCGACACTAAGCTAGATGTCGAGTTCTTTTACACAGGTACAACCACTCCCAATATGTTTTATGGCCCAACATAACAAACCTTGTGTTTTATGGCACAAACACATAAACCATCTAATCTAGTTTGGTGAAAGTGCTGTTATGATGCAATGATGTTTACACTAATGATCCATGACACAAATGTCTAATGGATATGAATAACTACTTCTAAATGATCTTTCATTGATAGGAAGCCTTCATGATGAAGATCACAAGTTCCCTAAACTTGTTGTGATAGATCTTCAGCTTGTGGTGAGTGGGAATGGCTAGATCTCCAAGCTTTCCTTGGTTGATCAAGATGTAGAGTATGCTTACAACAAAGATGAATGTTAGAAGCATTATGATCATGTGATGGTGAGGGTGATTAATGTATGTTTCTACATTGTTATCTACAGATCTAAATGATGCAAGAAGGGTAGAGAGAAAGTGTGTTGAAGGGATGCTTAAACAACTTGGTTTGGCTTGCTATTTATAGCCAAAATGAACAGCAGGCACCACAGAACCCTCAAAAGGGTTCCGCCCGTGTACCATTTGGTGCCGCTGGGTCCGGATGACAAAGATTACCAAAATCTTCCCAAAGTCAACCAAATCCATCCAAGATTGTGTAAGATATGTAGAGTCCAAATCTAAACAAAATATTCTATGAAATCTTCTAAAGATTACAAGGATGATGCATGCCATGATGTAATATGTATTTCCATTAAAAAGTTTATCAAAGTAAACTTGTAAAATGTAACTAGTTAATAAAATGTCTAGTTACCTTTTGTAAAATAAAACTCTCTAGTTGAGTGCTTGTCAAAATAAAATATATTTTGTCAAGTGCAAGTAAACTTTAGTACTTGTTTGAATATGTTTACTTGTACAAATAAAAGTATATATTTGTTAGACATTTTACAAAAGAGGTATTTGTATAAAATACTTGTGAATGCAAAATGTAAAATGACGTTCGAAATAGAATGGTTAACCTATTAAAATACTTAGTGACTCTAAACGTATTTTAAACATTCTAACTGATTTGTTAATGGGTTTGATCATAATGCCACATAACAAACATGTACGAACCTGTGTTGTAACATACGAGGACTTGAGACATCGAGAGGTGTTGAATGTATGTTGAGACAAAGTGTGATTACAAGTAACTTGTACATTTTACGTTATGTATTACAAGTTACATGTTTGTCATCAATCAAAACAAACGAGACTGTATAGATTAAATATCGTAATATTTGCACTAAGAAAATCTTTTAAAACGACTCAATTAGGGTTCATTTTCTATTGATATAACTGTTGTGCCATGTAGTAACACCCAGCTTGAATTCCGCTGCGTATCACGAAATTTGGGGGTGTTACAACCAAGTGTATAAATGATGCAATATGAGTGCTTAAAGGATATTCCTCCTTGTTCTAGGGTGTCAAGAAGCACCTAAAATAAGAAAAATAATTGATGCAAACTTCATCCTTAGATGAGTAAGTTATATACAATCGAGTGTATATGATGATGAACCTACAATGAAAAATATTAGTGCAATATATTTCATCTTTTTCACAAAGAAAAATAAGATGTATATATGTGATAAATGATATAATCAAAGATCTCATGAAGTGTAGTCTCCTAATTACAATCATAAGAAAAGTGAGAATATAATATGATAAAAGCCTACAAAATAGTTCCTAGAAAGAAGATATGAAGTCTCCCACCTGGTGTGCCACTAGTGGTGCTAGTGTTGGTGTCGGTTTACTAGTAGGATTCATGTGGTGATGGTAGATGACTCGAGATTTACAAAAGTAAGTTTTCGCTAATCCATGGTGGTGATGATTAGTGAAAGTGGTGATGGAAGGTGGTGGTGATTAGGTAGGAAGCTATTAAGGAGTTAGAAACTCGTATGTATAGCAAATATAAAAATATGGATTCATGCAATCCTTTCGTCATGTCAAGTGACCAAAGCTAAGAGGAAAAAAAATATGAATGGACATTGCATTTCAATGATGCATAAGGGTTATGATTTGAATGATTTATTGATGCTAACAACCTATTGTTTTGAGCAAGTTCTCATATGCTTCAACCCAAGAGTAATCAATAATGCGTTCTATCTAAGAATATTATAATGAAGTGATAACATGAAGATAAATTCGTTCATTGATTGACACGAATTATAAAAATGACCTATTCTAGGTGACAATGGGAAAGGTAGTATTAGCATGGTTTTGACCGACATGGATGATTATCACTTTGAAAAGAAGTGAAGACAATATGGAAAATACTAATAATAATAATAATGAGTACCTATATAAGGATGAGAATGACATCATATAAGTGAGAGTTGGATGCACCAACGTGTTGGAAATGGCTGTTTTGATTAATATATCGTTTGCACTGACAATGACATGCATGATATATGTCAAGCTAGAAAAGGATAAGATCCTATGATGGTGTTCTAGATAGTGAAGTTGTAAGGTGCTAGTTTAAGGAAAATCCTAGATTCGTTGATTGTGGAGATGAAGAAGTTTGTAAAACATATGATGTGTTTTTCACTTGATGAGGTATTGGTGCAAACTTGTGATATAAGGTTAAAAAGGTTGAACTAGTTGTGGTTTCATGAACCGGTTTTAGCTAAGTTGTGTTTGCCTATGTGTTGGTATTTTAGAGTCTAAGAGACATAAAATTTGACAAAAGATAATTATGTGAATGGATTTCTCTCCCCTTTAATTGGTGGACATCCAACATAATGTGTATCAAATAAGGAATGACAACAAAGTGTTTAGGAGGTTATTCGGGTTAACGAAAGAGATGAGCTTAGTGATGTTTTTTTGGATGATGGTTAGCATACAATGAACTTCATCCTTAAAGTCACGTACCTCTTCTCGATTAATA
>OU343224.1:334279809-334313239 GCA_910596185.1 Chrysanthemum makinoi
GGTTAGTGATTCATATGTAATAGTTAGCTTAATATGGCCTTTATGTTAGTTATTAGCCTTAGTCTTATGTAGAAGGCCAAACCCTAGCCCTAGTCAAATAAGGAAAAGGATGGGAACTCAGGAGTGTTGCCCTACTTCCCTCCTATAAATACATTTTAATAACCCTCACTTGAGGGTTGGTTGTTCAATTTATCTCTTTCACATACTCCTACGCCTAACCTTTCTTTATATCGTGTGTGTGTGTGTTTGGATATTGTTCAACCAAGCTCTTCTTCATCTTATCTCTTCTATGATTACTTGTGTTGCATGTTGGGAACCTACAGTGGTATCAATCGCCTACTAGTTGGGTGAATCGTTTTGAAGTAGGTTTTGGTCCTACGCGAAAAGCATCGTGATACTTTGGTTACGTAAAAACGTTTTTACATTTTTTCAATCCAGATTCTTGTACTTTCAATGTTTTAAGGTGTTAAAATAACTGTTTTTGGCAAAAGTTTCTTGGCGTAGATCTTTGTTTTTGTTTGGTTTTGAGCGAGGGTTTCATTCTACGCTTATCTGTTTTAGACGCTTTGGATCATCAAGTTTCACACTTTTGTGTTATTTTGGTGATATTGAAGCTATTTCATCACAAAACTCTGGTTTAGAAACATCTTTGGGAAAAAGTCATTACGGAGTAGAACTATGCATTATCACCCTAGTTCTCTGCGTAACTGCTCATGGTTTGATCTTCAGTTTCGTGGTTTACTCAAGTGGTTTCTTGCTTAGATAAGCTGAAAACACGTCGACTGGATATCTTTTGCCTTTGTGATAGTGTAAAAGATCAGTTAAACAAAACCCTAAATTACGCGCAAAGCTTAAAATAGAAAATCCTAGCATAAGATTTATCTTACACCTAAGATTAGTCTTACGCAAAGGTAATCCCTGAAGTTTTCTCGCCTAACTTCTTGTTTTACGCTAACTTTGAGTGTTTGTTCCTTTCTTACGCTAAGCTACAACCTACAGTAACTCTTCTGATTCGCGTAACTTTGGTGTTTTAAGCATAAGTGCTACATGGCTATTGTGATTTCTACGCCTAAGAATACTTCATCAACAAAGGTTCATTCGACTACAAAGATCCATTTTACCAACACAACTTTTTCAACATGTCACACCGCACCACCATACTCTATCCCTTACACTTATAATCAACAACAACAACAACAACTAAGTCCCCAACATCAACAATGGAATCAACAACAAGCAGTTTATCAACAACAATTTAATCAACAACATACTCCACTACTTGCAGCAATTCCACAACCTCATATAATTCAACCACCACCTAGTCTTCAGAGCTGCAACCTTACAAACTTCTACAATCAACATCCATCCGGAATACTATAAAGGACCAGCATATGGTTTGGCAAGATGTGTGAAGCAGGTAGCAACAATCAATATGGCTGGCTCACTTGATAGACCTCCAATGCTCACTCCCGGTAATTATGATCAATGGGTGATTCGGTTCTTGAGGTTTTGTGATCTAAAGAAGCCACATGGAAAGTTTTTAAAGAAGGTCATTATGGAAGGTCCATTTCGGATGCCTACTTGTCGTTACGAGGATCCTAATCTGTTCCACCAGAGATGGCGTCATCAACATTGCAACTGTTGTAGAACTCACGGGTGATCAACTTCTACACTTTGAAGCCGACGAACTTGCAATGCAATACATCCTATTAGGATTACCCAATCAATCCTTCGATGTTGATGCTCAAAAGACTGCAAAAGCAATGTGGGAACAGATTCATCTTCTTATACAAGGCACACCACTCAATCAGGAAGACATGGAATCCAAAATCTACTTGGCTTATGAACAATTTATGATTGAACCAGGAAGATCTATTAGAATCTTATCATCATGCGGCACCGGACATCATTAATGAGTTTGGACAAACACAATATCATCATGCCAATTGTCAACACAAAGTTCCTAAGTAGTCTTGGTCGAATGGGAGAAGTATGTCATTTTTTCTCGTCAAGCTAAAAGAATAGCATCATGCTACCTACGGATTGTTGTACGACTATCTGAAGCCTCACAAAAAGAAGTTGATAAGGAAAGGATTTTCCGTGGACAAACTGTTTCACCATCACTTCCGGACAATCAACAACTTGCTTTGTGGCTCAAACAAATATTCCTCCTCAACAAGCTCTTCAACCCGCTCCTCAACAAATGCAACCAAATTCCGATTCATCACACAACAACCTCAACAAAATCAATTGATTCCATACAACAACAACACTGCTCAAGCTCTTTACAGTGAAGTTGATGAGGGACTCAATGCCTTCGATGAACGCAACAAGGATTTGTTATGATTGCTAAAGCATTTTGGCGTTATACAAACAAATCAACAATCGCATTCGTTCTTCATCTAATACAAGAATGGGCATTTGTGAAAAATGGACCGTTGAAGTTCAAAATCGTGGTTATGGTCGTCGAGATAGGAGGTGGTCAAAGGTTCAATGCTATGGGAGAATAACATTGGTGCTCACTTGCAACAGAAAGCTCAAGTGGTTGAACAAAATGGAATGGGATTAATGGTCTTCGATGCTATAGCTGTAAGAAGGGTCATCTCTGGCTAATGCATGTCCCTAAAACCAGGACAAGAGGCAATGCTTATTTCAAAGAGCTTTGCTCTTGGATCTTAGGATGAAGCTTGGTGGAACTCTTACCAACAAGGAACGAGAGCTTTATGCGGATGATTCGGATGATGATATGGAGGACTTGCAGGCTAATGCAGCAATGATGTTGATAACAAATGCAAGCATGAGTGATACAGGCGGTGTATGACGGACGGCTTGTCTCGGTACGAACAAACAGTATCATCAATGATCGATATATCTCTGCCACTTTCTCTATCGACAAGGATGGAGTGTTCAAGCATGAGTCCTCCACATCTCATTCTGATAATTATCAAATAGATCCCGTAGTTATATTTGATGATCAAAATGACTATATGTTAATATTGACAATCAAGTTGACTCCGTGGTTATATTTGAGGATCTAAATAATGATAATGTTGAGACTTACGTTGAACAAAATGAGGCTTTTAAATGACTGAGCTCTTGACCTTAATTAAAGACCAACATTCTCGTTTGGAAATTTGCACGAAATTAAAAGAGAAAATGCACTGTAACCGAGGATAATGAATGTTTAATTCGACAACTCAATTTTTTCAAAACTCAAGAAAACCATGAAAAAGGTTTTGAAGCCGCTTTTGCCAAATCACACCAAAATGAAAAATATTTGGAACGACAGATTTGTGATCTAGCAGCTTCGAAGAATGCTTTGTTGTCTCAAATAGAACAAATGAAACATGAACATTAACAACAAATTAACGCTCTTACTTTGGCCTCAAAAAGGCAAGGCTGAGTTGTTAACTTGTCAAAAACAGTTCTCTGAGTACAAAAAGCATTCAACGAAGCGAATAGATGACTATCTTGAAGGTATTGTTTAAAACCAAATCAAAGAGTTTAAAACTGTTGTTTATAAACATGGTGAATCAATCACAACGATTCAAAATTTTTCTTTCAAACCTAATCTAAATGGATATGGACCGAATCTTGCTGATTATAAACCTAAGTTTTCAGACAGAGCATTCAAACAAATCCTGAAGTTCAGTCACGAACATAAATTGATGATTCAATTATGTTGTTGTTGAATATAATCGGATGGATGAATTAGATGCGATGGCGAGAGTCGGTCAAAAATGGAAAATGTCGTTTACAACAAACCATTTAACTATTCAAAAGCCGTAACTTTTGTCACACAACAAAATACTTCTAACAACCCTTTGGTTATCACACCAGTTTCTGAAGTCAGTCCTCAACCAAATGGTGCACAAATTAATGGTCCTTTACCCTCACTAGTGATGTAAAACTAATGCCGAAAGTTGTCGTTATCAAATACTTTGACACTTTCTTATCGACCTCAAAATTTTGGAGCGTGAGATTGAATTTCATTACGCATAAAAGTTCAACATTTTACCTCGCAATGGCCGAGAACATAGAATATTCTTCAGAAGAATTTTACCCCATGTCAAAAATTTGAAAGATTGTGCACTATATTGGGAAAAGGATTTTCACAGGAATTTGGTCTCATGAAAGCAGTTTGAGAAAACGCGAAACATCGATTTCAAACACTAAGCGTAAAAAGCTGAGAAAGAGATGTTGATTGACTCTTGGAAGATGTTATCTGTGCTAATATCCATAATGATGTGTTATTACATTCTTTGCCATATGCATCGATGATATCTCTGTGATTATGTTGATTAATTGATGATAAGGGTGTGAATCTGATATGGTGCATCAGATCGAGTCTTTAACAGTTGAAAATAAACGATTGTCAAATGAGCTTTCAAATACAATACGTCGTCTTAATTGGTGTCAAAAAGATATTCACGATCAACAACATGTTTTTCAACACAAAATGCTTGTTCGTGCAAAACATTCGATCCTAAAATTGAGCAACTGGATGATCAAAGCGTGTCTTTTAAGTGTCAAATCTCAAAATATGAACAAGAACTTGCAAAAGTTAAAAGGGAATATGGTGTCATATTTGATTTACTCAAACAGAGACTTCGTGATGAAGCATCAAAAACTTGATCATTATCTTGCACACTAAAGTCATGAATTTTCTTTGGAAATCTTCGTTCTAAAAATCAAGATTTGGGTGCACACACTATCACTAAGTTAAGGAAATGTTAGGAAAGTATGAACAAGTTCAGCCTAGCATCATTAAGAGAGTTGCACCTGTAACACTTAGCAATCATGTCCCGAGAATACCTACTGACAAAACACAAGTTACTAATGTGCTTCCCTCTACTGAAACAGGACTAGTTGCCTCTTTTCCAAACATCCGCACTTCACAGCCTAGGAGCAATACAAAGAAGAATAGGAAGTTGCGACCTAAGAAAAGACAAATAAAGAATGTTGAAGTAGAAGAACACCGTATGACTTTGAATAAGACTTGATTTGCCCACTTTAGATATTGCGTGCGGAAAATGTAATGAAAAAAGTGTTGTAACTAATCTTGAACCTTTGAGTACTTTTGATATTCATTGATGCTTCTTGTGTTATATGTCGTAAAGTATGCGTTGATTGTCATGATAAATGTGTTGCTAAGGCTATCTTGTCTCGTTTAAGGAATCTAAAGACCGGAATACCTCTAGGCCCACACTGCTTCTAAATGCATTGCTTGGTAGATCGCCTCTTTAGATTCTAGAACCACATTGATGTACCTGTAGTTCTAGTATCACCTCCAAGGATTGTTGTACCACCTAGTGCATTCACTAAGACTAAAGCTAAGACTAGTTGGAGATGGCAGAAATGGATACATAATACACTAGGATTTAAATGGATGCCTAAAGTTATTGATGTGTGTATTTCTACTATAACTGCTTTTTAAGCTTAAATTAACTGTCTTGAGATAAAACAAAGCCACTTGACAGCTTAACAGGAATTGGAAACTGGTTTTTCAACGATGGACATTAAACATGAAACTTTAGAACAAATAAACACTTGAAAAGGTCTTAATTCACTATAATAGCTTACTTTAATACAAGTTAACTTGAAATTACAACATTTGGCTTAAACTAAAGCAGTTTAAAACGACATTAAAGAAAATAAAATAAAACTAGCTACTACTGTTTCCTCAATCTTCTTCCTCTTTTATACTTCAAAACTCTTCCACGTGTGTCCTTATGGTGTTCCCGCCTTACTATTGAGCCAATGAGAAGCGAGAGGCATATTGGCCACTTTTCAATTTTGGCGGGAAAAGTGGTTTTTGACTTCGTGGTTTTTAGACTTGCAACTAGGGGGAGTGAAAAGTAGGGTGATGATGGGTGGGGATAAGGTGATAAGGCATTGGTGAGTGTGATTTGGTGAGGTGTTGCGAGTGTACAGGGAACAAATGGGGGGAGAAGAAGGAGGTGGAGGCTTGAGTTTGTTTGGTTTGTTTACGGAGGTCCAAAAGAGAGGTCAAAGGTTAAAATGGCAGGAGGTCAAAATAGTTTTGACAAGGCATAGTTATATTAATGACAAGGGCTTATTTGTAACTCTTCCAAACTTGATGGGCCATTCCTACCATATTCTCAAAGTTATCACAAGGATCACTTTGCCAGAGTTCCATAGTAGTAAGGACCAATTTTGACATTTTCAAATTCTCCAAGGACCAAACTTGCCAATTTCAAAGTTCAGGACTAAAGTTGTAATTTTGTAAATTTGAATCTCAAGGACCAATTTTGACAACTTAGGAATCCCTAGGGACTCAAAATGATATTTTTCTTTATTTGGATTTACCAGGGACTGTTTTGACAACTTTTGAAACTTGGGGGACTAAGCGCCAATTATGCGATACGTTTTCACCAGATTTTGATATTTTGCATTTAAAACACATAAAACACTTATTTGTGATATTTTTATCATTTTGATTTCGAGTGTTTCGGATGTTTTTCTTGAGTTAAATGGTACAAAATGATGATATTTAGAGCACTCATCAATCCACTAAGATATTGCTAGTCCCCATGTTTTAAGAAAAATTAATGGATTTTATCTCTTTACCAAAAGCCATTATACTGGAGTAGCCAAATGTTTGATTCAAGTAAGAACCTTGGTACACTGATACATCACGATTTATTGGCAAATCATAAACCATATATGGTTTGATGTGTCTTTGGGAAGCCGTACCATACGGACTAGCCAACTCTTAGATAAATTATAAATATTATCTTTGGTGATCTGATTACCAATTATGGTTTTCAAGTACCACAAACCATAAATAAACTTGCGGGCTATGCAACTTTTCACTAATTAAAGATATGGTGAAATTTGAACCTAATACAATTTTGAGCAAATTGTAAAGCGTCAGCAGTTTGAGATATCTTTACCAGAGCCGTTTGCTCTGGATTAGCAGATCCTATGTGGGTTAGACATGGTTGGTTGATTACCATTGTTGTGTTTAGTACATAGTACTTCCACTAAAAAAAAATTTTTAAGTTGGCCATTTTGGGGGAAAAAGGGACTAAAAGGGTACATTTATGATCAAATTAGAGAAATTTCCCCCTTAGAAATGAATATTGTCCTCAATATTCAGAGTGAAACACAACAATTATTCTCTCTTTTTTTTAATATTTACAATTCATTTTTTAGATCTATATACAACATGTGGGGCATCTCCCCTGAGGGGTGATACCGGGAATGAAAACCCATGTTTAACTACTGTTTTTGATGATTGCGAATTAAGCTAGCGACCAGAATGAAATTTGTTCATGGGAAGTAAGTGGAAGAAACAATCTCCATCGGACTTTCATTCAAGATGTTTTGTATAAACATTGAAATGAAAGGAAGTTCCACCCATGAGATCTGGGAGACAGGGCCATCTACAAATGATGATAAACGAAAATAGGGGGTCAAAATAGTGTCTCCTCCGAAAAGGAGTGAAGAAGAGAGGAAGACACATCATAAGTGAGGAATGGAAGGAAGATGTTTATAAAAATTAGGATCCATTCGAATCATCCTCAAATATGAACCATATCTGGAGGAAGGGTGAAGGTAGTATCATCAATAAGCAAACTCTTATGATAGGGTATACCTTCCTCCGAGCAATATATCCTCAAGATCAAAATAGAAATGATCATATTCGGAGGAATGTCATGAGAGAGTTCACCGGAGGCTCTTCATGAAGAATCATTGGAAAAGCCTCAGAAGTTAGGAGATGTTTCGGGCTTGTCAATGTAGAGTCATATACCACGGGGATAGGAGATGAAGGCTGTTTAGCACAAAATGATGATTCGATCTTGAAAGCGAGGAGATTTATATTGAACAATTGTTCACGAAGTACCTCATCCTTAATTTCAAGATCATCAGAATCTCTCACATCTTCTAAGCTAACTAGCTCAGAAGGTAGCTCCTCGACATAATCGATGTCTCCATAAGATAAAAGAAAGTCAAGCGAAATACAATCGTTGTGAGAGAATCGGAGAACATCTCGACATGATCATATGGAATGTCAAGAGGAAGAGAAGAATCACCATTAAGAGGCTCATCACACATATTAGGAGATAACCTGGACTCACTTGGGATTGGACAAGGCTCTCACACTAGGCGATTCCATTTTGGAATGAATAGTGCTAAGAGGCTCGTCCCCATTATGAGAGTCTTTGGAAACAATTATAGGTAAGATAGGTGTGATAGCAATAGGCGGGAGTTGAGAAATAAGATGGTTCAATGAGTAACACTCTCCTCGTCGTTCATAATATTCCTTCATTTGAATACTATCCTCATATCATATCGTCATCATATCGATTCTTATATTCATCTGTGAAGCTTACCACCATTCTTTCATTTCGCGGTTTCTTTCGAATCGCGTATTTCTTGAGAACTTTGAGATTACATCCTCGTAATCATTGAAATGATGTGAAGGCTCGGAAGTCGATGGCTGCCGGAATCTGTGGGGTTTGGAAATTGTCAGCAGGAGAATTGGAATTTTGAAAATTTTGATTCATCGGTTGGCAGTCAAAAAGTCTCATGAGGACCCCATGAATTCTCACAACGAGATAATGGGAAAATACTTTCACCAAAGTTCTGATTGTAACATGGTTCGGCTCATAGACAAGCGGGACCTGTGGTGGAATCAAAACCAATGAATCATTCCCACAATACTCGCATGAGTAGGATTAAGTATTGGTGGAGGTAGGTAGGAAAAATCGGGTGTTTCATTTTGAAATGGGATCGGGATTACAAACAAATTCTCGAAACTCACATTGGTACATATGAGACAATTTCCACCGTTAAATGGACCTCCACACAGAATGTCAAATACCATGACATAGAGAATTAAGCAATTAGAGGATAAAGGAATGAAGAATTAAGCAGTTAGAAGAGGATAAAAGATGGATATTTTGGGTTTTGAAAACTTTACAAAAACTTTTACAAAAGATGGGGATATTGCAAGAATGGGTTGAAAAGGCTAAACACGCTAAAGCCTCCCGTGGCGCAAAAATTTGATCTGTCTTGGTCAAGCTACCTCACACAAACCCACTTGGTGATGGTAGCCGAAGTAAAAGCTAAAACAGCTTAAAACACAAATGCAATGAAGTCACGGAGAATACGATTGGATTCCCGAAATACGTTAAGTCCACGGAGACTCAATGGTGTGCAAACACTAGATCAGGCGATAGAATGATCACTAATGATAGTGATAGAAAGGATTTGGATGGATAATTACACTCTTGAAAAGTTATAAATCAAGCGACTTAAATACAAATTAGAAGATTAAAGATAAAATATATTAAATAAGCTATCACTATATTCTGAGGATCGATGAGCGTTTATTTTATAAAAACAAAATAACTTTAATAAACTAATTTAACTAAAACGTAAACTCAAAATATCTAAAAACGTTATTTAAAGCGGAAGCTTGAGCGTTATTTACGAAAATGGCATTTGGGCATCAAAGATAAAACGTAAATTTTATGAAATAAAAGGCCTACGAGTGTAAAACTAATTTTATTACGTACTATATGACAAAAGAAAATTTTAGAAAAAAGATTTATTTTTATAACTATTTAATTAATTATTATTAATTAAAAACTATTTTTAACTATTAAATAATTACCTAAAAGACAAGAAAATAGGAAATAAAGTTAGAAAAATAAAATTAAGACTTGGAAAAATCTAAAATATCAAAATAGAATTTTCAAAACTATTTTTGTATTTTTTTGATTAATTTCCTATTTTCTATGAATTTAAATCTATTTTAATCTAATTTAAATTATGAAAAAATACCAAATAAAGGGAAAAATATGGAAAAAATCTTTTTTATGACTTTTATATTTATCTTAAACTGTTAAAATTGAAAAATTATTTTTTTGGAACTTTTCTTAATTTTTTATATTAAATGCTATTTAAAAATGCTTAAAAACTAATTTTAATTAAGAAAAATACTAAACAGTGACCAAAATTAATGAAAATTTCAGGGAAATTCTAAAATGTAATTCTAAATCAGGGAAAAATATAAAAACTAGACCCTATGTGGAAGATATCAAAGCTGCAGTGTAAACTAGAGATGGGAATAGCAAATGAAATAAGCAAATAAGCTCTAAAGTTAACCAAACTTCTATAGACCTAAAATTATACTAATATAAGCTAATACAAGCTAAATCTAACTACTCCCTACCTCTGATAAGCAGTTTGACAACTTAATGGATTAGTTTAAAGACGATACAGTGATCGGACCCTCCTTGAGCTTATACCTTTATCTAGAGATCTTTAGCAAAAACAGAAATGAGGTCTTATAGACCACACGGTGAACTACTTATAGACCAAAATCAGACCCTACAAACCCTTATTGAAACCTGTGCACACTCTGACAAGTTCTGCATAATTCCCTTTTGACACATTTTGACTTTTGAAAATCAGTTAAACTTTGACTTTGATGAGATTCCAATGCAAATTTAGGATTGATCTTGGTGAAATATGATGTAATGAAAGTTTATCAAGCAAGCTTAACAAGTTTTAAACCTTTTTGATTGGTTTTGAGTACACTGATTCCAACAGTTAAGTGATACAGAGCAATTCACATCATTTTGACTTTTAATGTTTATTGATGCAATAAAGTGACTAGAATAAGTATGCTAGAGATAATAGAGACTAAACAATAATAAGCTTATACCCAACAGTTTTGAAATCAGTTTAAGCAAAGTTATCCAAACACCACTTGTTAAAAGCTGATAAAATTTCAATAAGCTAATTGATGGCGACTTGAGTTATTGATCAAAGCGATCATAAATCTCTAAATACACTAACTAAATAAACTTATGTCACGAACCATTTATAAACAGATACAAGACAAGTGCAAGCGAGAAAATTGCAAATTAACTGAAAATGAAAAATGAGAATCTTACTTACAACTATCAATTGGTGTTGTAAGCTAAAACAAACCAAACCACCATTACTAACCTATTTCGTAATCTCCTGCTATACATCCACTAAGATCACCATTGTCCATTTTAGCTTCGGGTTGACTTTCATTGACCATATAAGTGAATTGAGTATGAGTTGATTTAAAACAAATATAAACTTACAAAAGATTTGTTAAGCAAATTAACTGTCTTGAGATAAAACAAAGCCAGACAACTTGACTTTGATACAGGAATTGGAAGCTGGTTTTCCAAATTGTGGACATTAAACATGAAACTTTAGAACAACTGAAATAAACACTTGAAAAAGGTCTTAATTCACTATAATAGCTTACTTTAATACAAGTTAACTTGAAATTACAACATTTTAAACTAAAGCAGTTTTAAAAAAAGCATTAAAGAAAATAAAATAAAACTAGCTACTCTTGTTTCCTCAATCTTAACCTCTTTATACTTCCAAAACTCTTCACGTGTCCCTTATGACTGTTTCCCACACCTTGAGCCAATGAGAGAGCGAGGCATATTGGCCACTTTTCAATTTGGCGGGAAAAAGTGGTTTGACTTACTGTGGTTTTAAACTGCAACTAGGGGGTGATAAGTAGGGGTGATGATGGGTAGGGGATAAGGTGATAAGGCATTGGTGAGTGTGATTTGGTGAGGTGTTGCAGAGTGTACAGGGCAAGTGGGGGAGAAGAAGGAGGTGGAGGGAAACAGGTTTGTTTGGTTTTGTTTACCAGGGGTCCAAAAGAGAGAAAGGGTCAAAAGGTTAAAATGGCAGGGAGGTCAAAATAGGTTTTGACAAGGCATAGTTATATTAATGACAAGGGCTTATTTGTAACTCTTCCAAACTTGATGGGCCATTCCTACCATATTCTCAAAGTTATCACAAGGATCACTTTTGCCAAGTTCCAATAGTACAAGGACCAATTTTGACATTTTCAAATTCTCCAAGGACCAAACTTGCCAAATTTCAAAGTTCAGGGGACTAAAGTTGTAATTTTGTAAATTTGAATCTCAAGGACCAATTTTGACAACTTAGGAATCCCTAGGGACTCAAAATGATATTTTTCTTTATTTTGGTTTACCAGGGGACTTTTTGACAACTTTGAAACTTGGGGACTAAAAGCAATTATGCAAATTTGATCACGTTTTTCACGAGATTTTGATATTTTTGCATTTTAAACACATAAAACACTTATTTGTGATATTTTTATCATTTTGATGCATTTTTTAGTGTTTTCAGGATGTTTTCAGTTTAAATGGTACAAAATGATGAGTATTTAGACACTCATCGAACCTATAACATTTCAGGTTCCACATCTACTTCTATTCCATCTGTGTAAAATGCGTATTGTGTAATGCGGTGATGAGATCATCCTTTGGATTGTTGATAGCGGATGTTCCCGACACATGACGAGGCAATCTTAAACATTATCAAACTTTGTTTCAAAGTTCATTGCACGCTGTCGATTCGAGAATGATCACCAGCTTGACTATCATGGGCTACGGAGACTACATCAATGGGAACATCGAAATTAGCAGGGTTTATTATGTGGAAGGCCTCGGTCACAATCTATTCTCAGTTGGTCAATTTTGTGATGGAGACTTAGAAGTAGCTTTCAGGGAGAAAACTTGTTTCATTCGTGATCTTCAAGGAAATGATCTTATGTCTGGCCAACGCTCATCCAGTCTCTACACTATCTCCATGCAAGACATGATCGCTTCATCTCCCATTTGCTTACTCTCAAAGGCTACATCTACAAAATCTTGGCGCGGTAACGTCGTCTATCACATCTAAATTTTCAAACCATCACCAATCTTGCACGACACAAACTCGTTGAAGGTCTCCCGCTGATTCGGTATTCTAAAGATCACCTATGCTCAGCTTGTGAACAAGGGAAAAGCACTTGTGCTCATTTTCCTTCAAAGGTGGAACACATCAGCATGTGCTTCATCTTCTTCACATGGATTTGTGTGTGATCGCGTGTGACGATAAATGGCAAACGCTACATCTTGGTAATTGTTGATGACTACTCAAGATGGACTTGGGTTTATTTTCTTGAAGTAAAGATCAAGCTCCACAGATGATCATCACCTTTCTCACGAAAATTCAAATTCAGCTCCGAAACACCGTTAGAAAAATTGAAGCAGACAAAGGAAATCTGAATTTGTGAATCAAACTCTTCTGGAATATTATGAGAAAGTGGGAATTGAGCATCAAACATCTATTGCCCGCACACTAGAACAAAACGGAGTTGTTGAAAGACGAAACCATGCGTTAGTGGAAGCTGCCAGAACGATGTTAATCAATGCTAAACTTCCAGACTACTTGTGGGCTGAAGGCTGTCAAAACTGCATGCTACACTCAGAACGCTCAATGATTACTAAGCCATACAAAAAAAACACCATTTGAGCTTCTCCACAACCGTAAACCGAATCTCAAACACTTTCATGTCTTTGGATCACTTTGCTATCCGAATAATGATCGTGATGACTTTGGAAAGCTCAAAGCCAAAGCTGACATTGGAGTCTTTATTGGATACTGTGAGAACTCAAAAGGCTTACGGATCTGGAATCGTCGTACAAAGCAGGTTATGGAAACGATTCATGATAATTTTGATGAACTCACGAAATGGCTTGGTATAACAGCTTGGAACCCGGTCACAACCGCTTTAAACTTCCCCAAACCCCATCATCAGTGAAACAAGCCCTCAAACACTCGTCAACAAATGGAAAGACTATTTGCTCCTCTGTTCGGTGGCGATATTGATGAGCGTGCTCGAGTGTATCCGTTGTTTCATTTGCTCAACTGATAATACTCTAATACGATACACTGCGACAACAACTTCTGTTGAAGATGCACCACCAGTTGACTCTACTACAACAGTTGAACAAACCGCTTCTAACAATGATGAACCGGTGATGATGTTTTCGAATTGAAGTACCCACTTCGCAGATTTTGATCCAAATGCGTTCTTTAACCCGTTTGCTAATGAAACTGCTGCACCCGATGTCGCGGAATCATCAACAAGCCATTTGAATCCTCAAAATCTGCACAACATATACCAACATCAACCCTCTACACATCGATGGACAAAAGACCATCCCCTGGAAAATATTATTGGCAACCCAAATCAACCAGATCGTTCTGAGACAACGTCTTCACACGACGGTGAACATTGCATTTATGCACTCATATGCACAAACTGAACCCAAAACATTAAGGATGCAATGACAAAAGATAACTGGATTGAATCCATGCAAGAAGAAATCAACCAATTCAAACGTCTTGAAGTATGGGAAGCTGGTTGAAAGACCATCGAGGGTCTCGTCATTGGTCTAAAATGGATTTGGAAGAACAAATTGCATCTTTGAAGGAATGCCATCGCGAAACAAGTCACGTCTGGTGGCTAAGGGTTATAAACAGGAAGAGGGTATTGACTTTGAAGAATCATTTGCTCCTGTTGCTCGTCTTGAGGTGAACATTCGGATATTTCGGCATTCGACTCATATGAATATAACGGTCTTTCAAATGGACGTCAAAGCGCTTTTCGAATGGTCAACTGAAAGAAACGGTTTATGTCATCCAGCCGAAGGATTCGTTGATCCCAGCTTCCGAACCATGTTTACAAACCGAACAAAGCTCTGTATGGTCTCAAACAAGCTCCTCGGGCGTGGTATGATAAGCTATCATCTTTCCTCATTGCCAATAATTTTACCAAAGGTTGGTCGACCCAACTCTTTTCATACAATATCACGGGCAACATATTTTAATTCTTCAAATTTATGTGGATGACATCATTTTTGGGTCAACTCATAAAAGTACTCAATCGCTTTTGCAAAACTAATGAAGAAACATTTTGAAATGTCCATGATGGGTGAACTTACGTTCTTTCTAGGACAGCAAGTTCATCAATCACGCCGTGGTATTTTCTTGAGTCGGTCCAAATATGCCCTTGAAATTGAACAAATTGAATGAATTAGTTGTGATACTTATGCCACACCAATGGCACATACCAAGAAGTTGGACGATGATTTGCATGGGAAATTGGTTGACCCTACCAAATACCGTAGTATTATTGGGTCTCTCATGTATCTAACAGCTAGCGGACCTGATATTGTCTTTGCCGTTTATCTTTGCTCCCCGTTATCGGTCGCGACCAAACTGAAACCACCTCTCGAGGCTAAAAAATCCTCAATACATCAAGGGAACCATTAATTTGGGGATCGGTATCCGAAGGATTCGGTTTTGAACTAATAGCTTTTGAAGCCGTGACCGCAGGATGCTTAGACTCTCAGAGAAAAGTACTTCGGAGCACTACAATTTCTTGGTGACAAACTGTGGTATCTTGGCAATGAAGAAGCAGGATTGTACATCGCTATCCTCAACTGAAAGCGAGAATATGTAGCCATGTCGGCATGTTGCGCTCAAGTCATTTGGATGAGAACACAACTCAAAGACTATGGTTACGTATTTGACAGAATTCCGATGTACTGTGACAATGGAGTGCTATTGCAATCTCGTGCAACTCAGTTCAACACTCAAAGTCAAAGCACATCGATCTTTGATATCACTTCATCAAGGACCACATGGAGCAGTCTTGTTGAATTATACTTAGTGAGTGCAAGAATACCAATTGGCGATCTTCTCACCAAAGCCTTAGCTCCCTTCACCGCTAGGTTTAATGAGTTGGTCCACCGGATTGGTATGCGGTGTTTGACTCAAGAGGAACTCGATGAACTCTTAAAACATTCTTAAAAACTAGTCAAACACCAAAACCTCTTTTGTAAATATTTTTCAAAAACAAAATACAAAAATATAAAATCTGATAAAACAACAAAATATTCTTCTATCTATATTTCTTTTAACATGGCAAGTACATTTCTTCCGTCAACACTCTAATCTTTCAAAATTCAGTATTTTTCCGATCAAGTGTTGAGGGGGAGAAAATAAATACTTAATTGTTTCAAAATAACTGTGTACTTGCATGTTATCCTATCCCAGTTGTTTCTTTTAATAATGATGGTCACATTTTACGGTTTCTAACACTCCTCGGACTAAAATTTATAAACTTTCATTATTTCTTAAGTCGAGGGGAGTGTTGTCAAGTTTCTGTCTTAAAATCTTTGTTTGGTAACAAAATGGAAGTTAAAGGCTTTGGATGAAAATGGGAAAAGGTAGAGGGACTAAAACTGCCAAATGCTTAAAGCTATTTTAATAAAACACCTCCACCTAACGTATCACTTCACATTTATTAAAAACCAAATATCATCCTACGCACAAAATTCGTTCTTCAAATCCGTGTTTCGATCATCAATACGTAAGTGTTTTGTGTTCTTAACAAGTTTTTAAACAATTGTTTTAAATCTTTCATTAATCTAACGGTTAAAACTTGAGTTATAGTGATTTTAGTGTTCTACGCATAAGCGTATGAACACTTAATCATGTTTGAGTGTTTGTGGTGAAAAAGATTGTGTCAAAACGTTTGTATAACATCAAGGAATACATTTTCATCACTTAAACACACCCAGATACACTAATTGATTGTTTTGAGGAATTAGGGTTTATGCGTGGTTTTGGGTATTTTCAAATGTGAATGTTTTTGGTCAAAAAGGTAGTTGTGTGATGTTGTTATCAAGGTGAATTGATGATATTCAGGCTTTAAAACAACCCAGAAACACTAATTGATTATAAATTAGAAATTAGGGTTTAATGTTCTTGAGAACTGGGTATTTTTGATTCACTGCGAATTTGATGTTAAAACTTGGTTATTACACTCACATGACATCTAAGAACTACCGGAAAAAGTTTGGTGCAAAATCCATGGCTAAAAATTCTACGCGTAATCTTTGAACTGTTAGGGTTTTGGTCTAGCGTAAGACTTTTACGCATAAGCTGTTTGATAAGCACTCATGCCATGATCTGTTTAAGAATGGATATATGTGTTAATATTGTTGCTATGATGAATTTATTTCAGTTACGCTACCGCATATAATTGAGAATCAAGGTCATTAGCAATCTAAGGATCACCTTACGCGTAGAAGGTTATCGCGTAAGAGAAATCTTACGTAAGGTTCTACAAAGGGACTACGCGTATCTGTGAAGGATATGCGTAAACTTGATGACCACTACGCATAAGGTCTACTCTTATGAGTAAGCCTTCAGCGTAAGGTGTTATATCGCTTTACTACGGCGTAAGCTCTACGCATAAGGTCCCCTTTTTCTCGCGTAATATTTCTTACAGCGTAAGTAAGGATCAACGCATAAGCTTGCGTCTACGCATATACTTCTTCTTTTACACATAACTATTTCTCACGCCTAAGCCTTGATCAAACCTTCATTATGAATTGTTACGCGTGCATACTTGTAAATAAATAAATCATAACGTCACGAAACCAATAATTGTCACTAATAAGCTTAAACGTTTAATATGTTGTGGAAAATAAGTGATAACATAAACTTTAAAACTTAAAGTTAACTAACTCACGAAACTTTTCTCGACGACATTGGACTATTGAACAAACAAGTGACTTTGGACTCGTAACAATCATTGACATATCTCATTCATTAAGTAGACAATAAAACCTTCTATTGACTAACATTATGTCTTTCGATATGTTGGTTCTTTTGGCTAAATGTGTTTCAGATCACGACATGGAAGCTCAAATGAATGTGGATGCACCAAATGCTCTCACCGTTGCTGATATCTTCCCTAATGGCTATCCAATGAAGATTGGAAAGAACAATCTCGAGTTGATTTTGAAACTCTCACCCTTTCGAATCTTCTTGTCTCATTGCGTGGATATTAGAAGAATCATCCTATCGAACATGCTCACCAACTCTGCCTTTGTTCGGGAGATCTACATACAACAATTCTAGAATACAATGCAGATGGTCAAAGGTCAAAATCTTTGTGATGGTGACGCTCAATCACATGCAACTCACCATCACTCCTGCAGACTTAAGGGTTGTTCTCCTCATTCCCGACATCATACCAAGAATTCTCTCTGCTGCACCTCTTGAAGAGCGGTTTTACAATTTTTGATTAATATTGGAATTGACGAAGCCGAGGGGTTATCATTAAGCATTCTCACGTGGATCTCAAGAACATCCCTCATCCTTGGAGAACCCTTTATATCATCATCACAAAATCCATTTACGGTGACGGTGGCTATGAGCATCCCAAGCTCATGGAAGCGCAAATCTTTTGGGCTCGATCAACATGAAGCACATCGAAGTTGAAGCTCGATTTGGGATGACATGATGACATTCCTCAAAAAGCTTGGCTCAAAGATTCCTTACATCAGATACACTAAGCTGTTGATCCAGAGAGCACTTGGGTATAACCCGGTATTCCCAAAAGAATCAATGACCCCGACAATCTCGACATGTTGTCCGAACCTACTCTTATAGTCAGATTTAAGGAGTCAACTACCAAGAAACAAGGTGTTTGTGTTGCGGATCATCTTCTCTCGGATGAAATCAAAAGCTCTACTCTTATAAAAGGTATCGGTATTTGTAGAAGAGAACAAAGTTGGCTTTCTTGATGAAAAATCTTACGCATACGCTACAAGAAAAACCGAAGAGGAAGTGCGGGGAAGTCGCTGCAAGCACTAGAGTCGAGGAAGTTCCCGGAGGAATCCTCCACGAAATAGGGCAGTTCTGCCAAGAAGCATTTCCTATTCCCATACCTAAGCCTGAACGCAAAGAAAGCTAACAGGCGAGGACTTCGGAGGGTGCATCGAGATGAATAGATTTTATACTCTAAAGCTGCTAAAGATGACACTACAACGGTATCTAAACCTCCAGTCCACCGGTGAACATGCAAAGGAAAGACTCAGTGATTGAACAAGAAGAGGAAGCTCGAGAGGAAGAGCAACTGGACTTATCATACAAGAAAAAGTTCAAATTCATTAGACTCCAACACGTTGCTAAGGAATTTGCTAAAGATTAAATGGGTGGCCCCGGAGGATCAAGTGGTGGAGTTCAACCTACACCAAATCCCGATGCGGTTAATCAACCCGATAAGGGATCTGGTGCCACCACTTTGGAACAACAACAAACGCGTGTGGAGGACACTCTTGATTATGACTTTGAAGAACCGAAGAAAGGAAAAGACTAAAAGACTTCTTGTGATGAAACAAAGACCATGATACGACTAAGTGCGGAAAGATGATGACGGTGATTATGATAAGCTTCTTCTAGACAGTCCAACACGTCCCAAGGAGAAAACCTCGGAACCTCCTAAGGACCCCGAGTCTCCTCATGTCTCTTCGTCATCAAATTCTTCTTCTCACTCTTCACCACCACCATCAAAAAGATCAACCAAATCATCATCCAAATCGGTGAAGAAGCCAACTGCCTCTTGGAAGTCTCATGCTAAGACTCGAATCGTCAAAGCTGTCAAGCAGGTCAGGAAGAAAGACATACTCTGACTGAATTTTCTGCGATCGGATAACGTATCTTCATGATGAGAATGACAAGATGCAAGTTGAAAGGAGTATGTCGAAGCTCATGAAAGATGATCTTCAAGGGAGAATGGATGAGATGATCAAAGAATACTCTCACAAGTTCCTTATGGAGGTTGTTCCTAAACTGACAAAGGAAATGTATACCAGACAACTTTATCCGAATCTCTTACATCTGGCCAAGCGAGCCATGAAATCAACTCCAATGAATTTGAGCATCAATCCAGTTGAACTCATAATCTTCTCAGATGATGAATTGGTGAACCGGCTAGTAGCTCAAATGTCGAAGCTCGCACGTTTGCCTCCCACGAAGCTAAATTGTTTGAAGCATTCTTTGGAATACCAACTCAGTCAGCATACGAGAAGAAGGCTGTGAAGGCCTAAACGTTCAAGAGACGGCGAAGACAAAGATCAGGATAAGGATAACGAGCCCAAACGCACGAAGAAGTCTGGTGAATCATCCTTCATTCAGTACTCAATGCAGCCTCCACCTCAAAGAACTCCAGCTCAACAAAGATCTCCTCCTCGCTCTTCAAAGAAAAACCTCAAGATACGAGACACCACCTGACTCAGAAAACCGGTGATCACTTTGAGTATACGGGTGGTGACGATGAGGAAATCCTTGAGCCCCAACAACAACCCATCTCTCACGACCTGCTAAGAAACCAAAATCTTTAACCGGGCCAAAGAAAAGAAGAAAAAGCCTATGGCGTCTTATCATGGTGGACGAGGATGATAACTGAATTTAAATGGTTCTCGAAGCTTGTTGATTCCACTCCCTACCCATCTGAAGGTCAAGAGGTTACAGAGTGTAGTACATTGGAGCATGCAAAACTACCGCAAGAAAAATTCCGTGTGAAAAAAGATGTGAAATCGAGTTGAAGCGAATCAAGAATGAAGCATTTCAACTGCTAAAAGACAGCTCGGAAAGTGCTATAGAAGTTGAGTATCACCTTGATAATATAGCACGAGCCATGTCTAACAACATGGATTGGCTCAACCCAGAAGCAAACATCGACTTCACCAAACGGGACAATCCTCCATATTACACCCGTGGTCCAAACCTCGCCAACAATTGGCCAAGCGATCAGCCTAGGATTCCATTGAGATATTTCTTCAACAAAGACTTGGAATTTCTTCTTCACGGTGGCGATGGTTCAAGGAAATACGCTACATCACTGACACTTCCATTCCGGCACCATATACTCTAAGCTGTATAGCCATCGAGGAAAGAGCTAACCATATGTTCTCCAACAATGTGGAAGAGTATGACCGTGATGCAATGTATGGGATTCACCATTGGCGGAACGCGAAGAATCTACTCTGGCCTGCAGTTGAAGTCTCAACATGAAGTGTTGTACTAAAGTATCATTGCCATCAAACATGTTGATCTTTCGTCCAAATGGGACTACACTTTTCTCAAGAATATTGTGGTAAAAAGGCAAGACAAAAGAGATTATGCATTCTCTGAAGCGGACTTTGAGAATTTGTCTCTCAACGACATTGAAGATATGTACCTTGCCAAAGTCTGAGGTCGCATGAGACAATTTTCAACTGAAGTACAACGTGAATTCATCAAGTCCTTGCTTATCTTCATCAGGCGCATAGTCATCAAAGAACGTGTAGAAGATCTCCACTTGCGGTTGAATCATATCGGACCGTGTCGGCTTCACTCCACCTCGGCTAGATCTTCCCGACATTAACCAGCTTTCACAATACACACTCATCAACCAACCATTCGGAGTGGTTTACTTTAGTGAAACACTACGCAACTGCTTGATGGCGTGTAGAGATCTTTACAAGTTTGGGGATCACACATTGAAGAAGGTTAGGGGCGGATTAGCTTATAGGTTGAAGGATATTCATGAAGGAATTGGGTCTAAAAGCGATGGAATTCTAAGGAAAGCGGGATGTGAAGAATCATCACCATGATTGATGAAAGGTTGTATCGAAGGGATCGATTTGAGCGGAGAGCTTTGTAGGCTGGTCGTCCCAGGATTGCTCTCGCGGCTATCAGCACGCCGGGTTCGCATTCTTGGAAACATTGATGGACTTCACGGTACCCTTGAACTACTTCAATTTCATAATATTTTGGATGTGTGATTTATATGTCTATGGCTTGTGCACATAGCGATTGTACAACCCGCACTTGTCAAGAAAGGACCCGTGGTACGCTTGATTGCCACAATCCTTATAAAAGGAGCGAAAGCTTCTTACTTTTGAGTAAAACCTATCAAACCTTTCACTTTCCAAGGTTTTGCTCAAAAGAACAAGTACTTTCCCTTATGATTTTCAAAACCTCAACCGTTTATATCACTTGTTGAGGGGAGTATTTGACTTAAAATCTTTGTTCACAAATTGTTCTCAGTGGTTATCTTCCCACAAAACTCAAAATGGTCATATTTATTCTCAACATTTCTTCAAAATAACATCTTTATATGCCATTTTTGAGGGGAGAAAAATACGTGATAAGAAATATGTTGTGTTTTGCTCATGAATTCTCGTGTGAAAAGACTTCAACCCATGAATTGACGGAACTGAACAGTCATACATTGAAAAGATTTGTCTTCCAAGACTTATCCAAGTAAATTGTACCTATTCGAGAAGCTCTTGATAGACATAAACTTTGACGGGTTTGACAACCTTCGGGGTTGTCCACATCTTCAAGGTAGTTACTAGAGCTAGTTTTCACCTAAAGCGACAATGTATCTCTTTAACTATACAAGCGTAATGTCGTGTCTCGCAAGGAATTGTCTATCTTGAGTCAATCAATTCAAAAAATGTGCGCTCTTTCCTCACTTTGTCTTGATTTATGTCAAAACTCTTAAGCACATGTTGAGGGGAGTATTTCTAAAGATCAAACTCTTCAGTGGTACAAAATGTTTTTCATTCATAAACACTTTAAGAGATTTTCATGTAAATGGTTTTATGGCAATGGAGTTATAAGGTGATTAAGGTTAGGAATAACCGTGCTATGATCATAGCCAGAGACAGAGGATCTACCCAAGGACACTACCAATAATTAGAATTAGAAGTCCTTAGGTATGATTATAAAAGGAGAAAATGAGAATCGGAGAAAGAAGGAGTTGAAGAATTAAAAAGCAAAGCAAAGAAAAGGGTGAAAAGAAATAGCCCTCCAGATTATTCAACTTAGGGGCGGAACCGGGTTCAATTCATATACTACTTGGTTGTCACTAGATGACACCGGTATTGAAGATTAAAAGTCGTCATGGACCCGGTGGCGCATGCACTAAACCTTCTTAGCCACTCAAGTTTCTCTCAACAGAAGCTTGTTTTATTCTCATAGGGAACCTATGTAACTATCGGCTTTCTCTTAGAGATTGCTGGTATTGAAGAAGAGACCTCTCCCTAGTCTCATTTCGCCAGGAAAACCAAAAAGCACTATTGAGTCTAGAGCCACGAGATTCATCAAAAGATCTCTTAGGTACACTTGACATTTCATCACTTTTCGTTCAACAATAAGAACAACGGTGATGTGCGTTATCGAGTCCTTCACAGATCTTAGCAATGTCGAGAACATTTATGAGAGGTTACAATTGTGATCCTCGGTGATTGAATGGAAACTCGCCGTAGTCAACATCAAAAGCGTCCGGCGGCAAGTCACTTCGGTAACTCCCGTGGATTACGCTTAATGTGTCTCAAACGGTCTACAGTCGTGAGGTGATGCCGGTGTACCTCATGACTCATCTCGAACCATAGATGTACTTCGGTACATCGCGTTATCTCACTTGTGGGACTCGGTTGAGACGGCCTTTGTAAGAATTAGAGTTGTGTTTTCACACTATGCTGTTAACACTCTCGAAGTTCAAACTTGTAAGTGCCGGTATCCGCTTATTACTAACTGTTTTCATGTTTTCTTCTTATGGAAGCTCTGGAGCGGAATGATCGTGCAGATTCTTCACATGCTCATGCCAACATCATCACTAATGGAAGTTCTAACTAAAAGAAACACAAAAGTCAGAATGATTCTTCGTCAAACCACAGAATCTACAAAGTTAAAGACTTAAAGAACTTCACCAGTACTGAAAATCCAACGTCAAAGAGCGTGTGAGCATGTTGAAGAATGATGTAGAGACACTGGAGCAACGAAGCAGACCTGAGGCAGACTTGATGCAAACAACAACAACATACTATCACTCTCATCACAAAGAACAAAGATTAAGATGACGTCAAAGCAGAACTGTTTAAAGAAAACAATTTCTCTACAATGGGGAGATTGTTCAAATCAAGTCAATTTTTCTCACAAGAAAGAAGAATGTCAGAAAACGTTAAAGTTGCTATTACATCAGTACCTTAACCGTTCATATTCACTCATCACCAACACTTAGGGGGAGATTGTTGGAATCACTCCTAAACCTAAATCAAGTGTTAGTGATTCATATGTAATAGTTAGCTTAATATGGCCTTTATGTTAGTTATTAGCCTTAGGCTTATGTAGAAGGCCCATAAGCCTAGGCCTAGTCCAATAAGGAAAAGGATAGGAACTAGGAGTGTTGCCCTAGCTTCCCTCCTATAAATACATTGTAATAACCCTCACTTGAGGGTTGGTTGTTCAATTTATCTCTTTCACATACTCCTACGCCTAACCTTTCTTTATATCGTGTGTGTGTGTGTGTGTTTGGATATTGTTCAACCGATCTCTTCTTCATCTTATCTCTTCTATTGATACTTGTGTTGCATATTTGGGAACCTAACAGAAAAGCTGTCAGAATGATAATGGGGTCGGTAAAGAGTTAGCTGAGAAGAGTATACACGAGTAGAGAAGTTTTATCAGCAGTTGATTCTCACGAGATATTTATGGTACTTCACACTTGTTCGATTAATTGAACATAAATGGTTTCGATGTCTCCAATTTCATCATCAACATACGTGGTGTATGATTCTGATTCATTGAAAACATCGGGGGGAAGAGAGTATAGGTGGTGTCTGCTTCCTTTGTTGTTTTTGGATTTTTTTTTCGAAAACCCTCTCCTTTCATGAATTTCTTCAATCAGGGGGAAGAAATGAGACGATCAGTGGTTAAAATTTCTCGAGTTGGTGTTATCGTCTCACTTTCACAGAGTTATCGTGTGTGAAGTTACCTAAATATGATGTTGTGATGCCACACACACGGTCATTTTATCGAGTGATTGCAGATTCACTGGTAACTATTATTCCGATTGACCGCAACATTCAAGGGGAAGTCGTTTCATTTCGTCTTTCGTGGTTTGTTTGGTGTGAAGCATCTACATACGTGAGAAGATCTTGTTGATGTCTTGCATGTTACCCCCGAATGGATTTTCCGCAACAAGTCAGATTTACCTTGGGTGGTTTACTGCTCACTACACAATTCCACTACTGAAAATTTCAAAAGTTAGAGGAAATTTTCACTACATCAAAGTTTCGAATCTGCTAAAGGCGGTTTATCGAGTTTGAAGTGATTGAAACTTAAGCCAAAAAAGGAGTGTACCGGAGAAGCTGCTAAAGACATGCGGCATGAATTGGGGGTAAGTTAATCCAATTTATGCATATTACATCATTTTCCTACAATTGAAAGAAAACGGTTCTCAAGTCAAGGTACCAGAAGAAGACAAAGAGCGTAAACTTTCATCATCCTCAGCACTTGTAGAGCTTATGAAGACCTTTCTTTATTTGTTTTCTATATTTGTAGTAAATGTTGTAAGTAATCCCTTATGTCGTCCCATTGGGGGAAGATTGTTGGAATCGCTCCTAACTCGTAAATGGAACGACATTGACGGGATTACAATTTCTATCCTTGTTAGCTAAAACACATGGGCTTGTTATGTCATATAGCCATAGTTGTAAGTGTTTAGCTATATATACCCCTCCATACTTCCATGGAGGGGTGAGACTCATTTTCTTGTAATTCACCTTTCCTTATCAATAAACACATACTAGTTTCCCTTCTCTCTCTACTTTCTCTCTCTAACTTGAAGATGGCTTTCTTCCATCTTCCAAGACCTCCCGAATCACCATATCTTCCATAAATACGATCCTAACAAACCTAATTTGAAACAGTGTACTGAAATCCCTTTTTAAATAAACCTATGAACTCACCAGCCTAAGCTGACCCCTTTTAGCATGTATCTTCAGGTTTTGAAGTGATGGCTTATCTTTGGAGGCGCAAGGCAAAGGCATGGCATGGTCATAGATGACTCTGATTTATGTATTGGGACCACTTCTTTATAATGGGCCATTTTCCGCACCAAATCAAAAATGTAAACATTGTTTTTAAGAAATGAATAAAAGTTTATTTATGAAAAACCAATTGTTCTATGCTTATGTTGTGATATTAATTTAGTAGCACCCCAATACTTGTGTGCTTCCGCTGAGACATTTTGGGGGTGTTACAGTAAGAAAATCAAGGAAAGTTGTCATAATACTTAAAATAGTTGGTGAGTATATATATTTAGTGTAAATAAAGTAAGTAGGAGAGACCATTGTAATTGGTTACAATATCTTGAGAAGGTTTCACAAATTTGAAAAATATAAAAGTATGTACATACTCGGAGAAATGTGTTTAAGTCATAATGCCTTAGAATAGGCATATGCAAACATGTTTATTTCGTATAGAGTGATCAGAAGTATATATCAGTATACTAAAGTGTTTACGTAGTATAAATTATCTAGAAGTCACATAATCTTCTGGAGGATGGAAGGCACGGAGAGCAAAAAGGCTATAAAATGTTTTTGTGAAAAATTAGTTATAGTTTAGGTCTCAATTAGACTCGTTTCTCTATAAATGAGGCTCTGATACCAATCTGTAACACCCCCAAATTTCGTGATACGCAGCGGAATTCAAAAGTGGGTGTTACTTCATGGCACAACAGTTATATCAATAGAAAACGAACCCTAATTGAGTCGTTTTAAAAGATTTTTTTAGTGCAAATATTACGATATTTAATCTATACAGTCTCGTTTGTTTTGATTGATGACAAACATGTAACTTGTAATACATAACGTAAAATGTACAAGTTACTTGTAATCACACTTTGTCTCAACATACATTCAACACCTCTCGATGTCTCAAGTCCTCGTATGTTACAACACAGATTCGTACATGTTTGTTATGTGGCATTATGATCAAACCCATTAACAAATCAGTTAGAATGTTTAAAATACGTTTAGAGTCACTAAGTATTTTAATAGGTTAACCATTCTATTTCGAACCACATTTTACATTTTGCATTCACAAGTATTTTATACAAATACCTCTTTTGTAAAATGTCTAACAACAAACCCCTACATCACACAAGTACTAAACTTTACTTACACTTGACAAAATATATTTTATTTTGACAAGCACTCAACTAGAGAGTTTTATTTTACAAAAGGTAACTAGACATTTTATTAACTAGTTACATTTTACAAGTTTACTTTGATAAACTTTTTAATGGAAATACATATTACGTCATGGCATGCATCATCCTTGTAATATTTAGAAGATTTCATAGAATATTTTGTTTAGATTTGGACTCTACATATCTTACACAATTTTGGATGGATTTGGTTGACTTTGGTAAGATTTTGGTAATCTTGCTGTCAGACCCCCACGGCACCATAATGGTACACGGGCGGAACCCTTTTGAGGGTTTCGTGGTGCCTGCTGTTCATTTTGGCTATAAATAGCAAGCCAAACCAAGTTGTTTAAGCATCCCTTCAACACACTTTCTCTCTACCCTTCTTGCATCATTTAGATCTGTAGATAACAATGTAGAAACATACATTAATCACCCTCACCATCACATGATCATAATGCTTCTAACATTCATCTTTGTTGTAAGCATACTCTACATCTTGATCAACCAAGGAAAGCTTGGAGATCTAGCCATTCCCACTCACCACAAGCTGAAGATCTATCACAACAAGTTTAGGGAACTTGTGATATTCATCATGAAGGCTTCCTATCAATGGAAGATCATTTAGAAGTAGTTATTCATATCCATTAGACATTTGTGTCATGGATCATTAGTGTAAACATCATTGCATCATAACAGCACTTTCACCAAACTAGATTAGATGGTTTATGTGTTTGTGCCATAAAACACAAGGTTTGTTATGTTGGGCCATAAAACATATTGGGAGTGGTTGTACCCGTGTAAAAGAACTCGACATCTAGCTTAGTGTCGGAAATATTGTATAGGCGACGTTAGGTTGGTTCTACCTCGAACTAGAACCCGGTATTTAGCTTTGCACCGGAAAAAGTGTAAGCGACGATTGTAAGGTTTTCTCTGCCGAGAAGGGAGCTTGTTGATTTAGTGAAGTAACTCTCGAGTTGGGTACTCGGGGAGTGGAGTAGGGCGGAAAGGAGATCCGTGACCGAACCACTATAAATCATCGTGTTCGATTTGCACTTTCCTTTCTTTATCTCTTTACTTTTATAATTGCTTGTGATGTGGTTTGATGTTTATTCTTGTGTGACAACTTGGTTTACTATGCTTTATATTAGTCACAAACAATAATTGGCACTTTCATATTATAACAAGCTTCATAAACGATTTGATACAAAAGATCTAACGTTTTTAAACGGTAACGTATTCACCCCCTCTACGTTTTCACAATTGGTACCAGAGTCTCCAAGCTCTTATTTTCAAAACAAATGGTTTTTAAAATAGAGTACGATCCATGTATCAAATTACCATTGAAGCAAAAAATAATATGAAAAATGCTTTGCTAATTATACTTAGAAATTTTATTGTTAAATGTAACTTTGTATACAAGCTAGAAGGTTTCTTGAAACATAAAATAAAAGTTTGTTGAAAGAACTAGTAAGTATTGTATTGAGTGCTTATAGAAAATTTACGAAGAAATATGATTTTAAAGGAGTGTTTGGGATAACTATAAATTTAGTTGAAAAATCACCTCCGTAAATGTTTAAGATAAGTTACATAAGTAGATATGTAGTTAAATATGTGTATTATATGTTTACTATCAAATCTAGTAAGTCATACACGTTTTCTCTATGTCAAATACTAGTTTTGGTGAATCTGTCTCAGAGGACCACGGCACCAAATTTTATAAAGGGCAGATCCCTTAATTTGGTTCCTTGGAATCCGTCTGTATAGTATGCAGTTTTTTTGGCAACTTCAAAAAATCATAACTAATTAACCGTAAGTCCGTACGAGTCGAGCCACATATCATTTTAAAGGGAATTGAGTCTACTTTCATTTAAAAATACTCTCATGGCCTGAGTCTAATTTTAAATAAGTGAAATAGACCAAATACTACAGTATGTCTAAGATATTGAGTTTCGCTTTAACATAAAAACTCAAAATTTTGAATCAAGCAATTTTAGTTGGTATTCTTAGAACTTTGATACAACTTCCTTTGAAACTAAATAATTTGGTAATATGTTTAAAGGAAACTAATCAAGCTTGGTATACATCGTCATATTTAAACGCAAAATGACGAAAAGTGTCTTTCTTGTTATGCTATGCTAAATGACCACTTGTTTATGTTGTTTGCATATATGTTGCTTGCTTATTTTCAAATTGTTGTTTACACTTGTTTGTTTGCATAATATAAGTGTCAATCTTGCCATGTTATTTATTCGCTTGTTTGACGATTTCTTGTTTATGCACAATAGGTTATTTGCTAGATTTTGTGCACTAAGTTGGAAAATTGTTTTACCATCGCTTGTAGAATTAGATCACTTCCTTTGCATAGGTTATACTAACATCTCGCATAACTTATGAAATGTCATAACTCATTTAGAAATGAGTACTAAGTAAATTAGTCAAGTACTTTGAAAAATGAAAGTTTTAAGAGAGTGTTTGGCACAAGGACAAAAACAATGTTGTATGATGTAATTTATTTGTTTTTTCTTTGTAGGATGATAATATGACTTAAAACAATGTTGTATGCTAACCGGTTTATGCAGGGGGATAGCACAAGTGTGTTATCAAATTTTACCCATTTTCACTTTCATGTGAAAATCGTTAGCCCTTGGTCAAAGTCTATGCTCCACTATGGTTGTATAGATGTTATCGACTTTTCCTAACTAGAAATAATTAATGTCACATGTTTTAAGCAAAATTTCAGGTTTCAGAAAAGTTCTCGACACCTACAAAACTGTTCTGTGGTGATTTCTGGTGTCCACGGATCAGACGGCACCAAAGATTTGGTACCGTCTGTTATAGAAATTGGTATCGCCATACCTGTAGGACCGGACGAGGCGACACCAATTTAAGGGTTCCGCCTGTGTAAAGAAATGGTGCCGTGGATTCTACAGGTAAGTTGTTTAATTTAACTAAATCCCGCAATCTAATTTGCCAAATTTCGTTTCTAGGATAGTTGTTAATGCATATCTTTCATATCTCATTCAACACATCCTCAATGGATTAACTTAGGATGTTTGACATGATATTAGACACTTCCATCTCATTAGAAACTACCATCTTTGTATGGATTAACAGCAAATAAGCTACTTAAGAAAACCACTAGAATTAGCATTCGATCTTGTTGCTTCATTAACTTGAACTCCTCATCCTCATACTCGTTACCTCTCAACATCTCATCACCCATTCAAGATGTGAAATTTCTAAACTTAAGTACTCCAACTCCACCACCAAAATCACCCACCATTATGACTACTTCACAACCATCCAAAACACCTTCACTACCAAAGTCTCTAAAACTTGTACTTTGTGCAAACACCACCAACATCTCCTCACCCGTTTGCGGATGACTTAGATGACTTACCAAGACTAACAAATCTGGACTCATTATTTTCAAAGATATCATACACAAGTCTATCATATGACTATAGATATTGTTTTGTATCTACATGTATTGCCTCACTTGGTTAACATGAAAATAATGTGTCATCCTTCAAGACGATAAGTATTTACATAGAGTCATAACTCACACGTATGTTAAAGATATACTATCAAGTCTTGTTATTCTTGAGTTCAATCTAAGCTTTATAATCTCAACAAATTAGGATTGAAAACTTAAGTATTTCATCCGAAATATTCAAGTATATGCGACTTACGATTGTAGTCATTAAAAGTCATATCCGAAAAATCAACACCCAAGTATTTTAACAACACATGTTGAAACACTTATCCAAAACAAACAACCCACTGTGCCACTTATCCCTCTTTGACACCTAATATCCCTCTTCCATCTTTTGGCATCATTAAGCGTATTGCTCATGAACTTCCAAGAGCATCCTTTAAATCAAACGTGACCTTTCAAGGTGAACCTACACCTCAGCCCCTAAGCTTCATAGACATAACCAAAACTTCAAGCACTTCACCCACTAGTTGTAGCAACCAATGAACCATAAGAATTAGTATCCGTACTTTTTGTGTTCAACATCTATGGACAAATAATCAACCTAAGTACTCCCATAGCACAACAAACCCCTACATCACCACATCCTTATTTAGACACACTAGAAGACCTACCACCCAGATCAACCAATCCACCATCCTTACCATCATTTAAATTCGTTGAGTGTATTGCTCAAAAAGCCCTTGTGTCCAACACTTGTACTGAATCAAATGCACGTTTGAAAAAACTCAAACATCCTTTCCCACATATAAGGACTTAGATAATTCATTATGGCTAGAACCTCAACTATCAAATAAGCATGGTGCTCTTGGTAATTGTTGTCAATTTCCACTAGGTATAAGTAGTACTACCTTCACAAATTATCAAAGTATTAGTAATACTTTGTCGTTAAACTTCTGCATAAATTTCGTTAAACCTCAAATCAACATTTTAACAACATATGTTAAAATGCAATCTCAAAGCCAACATCATACACCCCAAGCAACAATGACTCTTGAGGAGTATACATAAGAAACTCGAGTGAATTCATCTTGTCATCATCTAGTGAATATAATCTTGAGACCAAGTTTATTTAGATGGGACTATCTGATTCAAACACTTTGGCTTCATATCTTCATTTAGGAAAACATGATGTTTTGAAAAACATTATGCCTAAGAAATCATGCGTTAAGTATTCATCATGTTAAAAGGATATTGTATATCCTATGCATTATTCTCTCCTTGCGACATAAATGGTTGTGTTACAAGAGATTTCATTACACCTCATTGGCTAAATGATCTTGAAACGAACAAGTTCTATGAACTAGCGTATCCAATTCATCTTGTCATACTTATTTTCATAAGCATGATAACTTTATCCCATGCGATAATCTCACTTGTTGAAAGATACTATTTGTATCCATTTCCTTTCAAGCGTACATCATAACCTAACCTTGCTCAAACCTTGTGCACATCCAAGGTTAAAACTACACATCTCTAGAACATACACATGATCTATTAAAGTTAGTAACCTTGTTTAGATTCTTGTCAAATAAAGTTCCAAAGAGCTTTCTTGAGAACATTCTTAATTTAACATATTCCATTCCCTAGTCTTAGATAATCAAATCACTTTTAAAGTATACACTTCAACGTAAAAGATGTCATCCATTAGATCATACAATTAGCTATGTAATTTGAACAACCTTAGATTCTAAACACAAGATTAAAACATATTGTGTATCAACACACCATTGTTAAAATTCATGTGTATAACATGACATCTTCATTACCTTAGTTATATTGCATATTAGTTGTGTCACGTTAAGCCAAGTATTGGTAAACTATCATCTTTTATGCACTTTAATATGCAAAAGTAGGAGTTCCCATCTTTCTAACATGAGAATGACTACTGGAGAACCTATTGCACTAGAAACTCAATTTGACCTAACGGTTGAATTGCTTCCATGAGAGAAGTTGGGTATGTGGAATCACCCGTTAAAATGGTCGTGTTTAGCCTTAATTGAGCACCGCTAGTAATAGTCTCATATTCATTCTCCAACTTGAAAAATCTGTATTCCTATACTTGCCTAAAGTAAGTGTTAAAACATTGATAGTTTGCCTCGCCTTAGGAATACTAATCAAACAAGTAGTATATATGACTTTTCTTTTAAAACCATTTGCATTGCACTTACATGTGTTGATTACATGTTCTTGTTAGATACGATAAGTTGATTTGACATTATCTTAGTGTTTGATAGCTAGTCAAATGTGTAAACCTTAGTACGGTTTTTATACTGCTTGTATTCTTGTTTCATGCTACTAAAAGTTTAAACCTAAAAATTTATTTGCATGATACTTACTTTTGAATTAATTTTAGCATGATTAACATGTTACTTATGAAATCATAATATGTCATTTTGATACGTGATAATTTTGATATGATATGTTTGTGTTTGAAAGCTATTAGTTGGCATTCATTATATCTATGTGTAGTACGATCCAAATGATACATGCTCCAAATTGTTATGTCTTAAACATGGCTTGCATGAATCTTTCATCTTGTTTCTTTTGCTTCTTGTCACACTATTTGTTTGCTACGTATGCACATATAATATGTCAAAGTGCTTTTGGTATGACAACTTTTTAGAAGCATTTTTATCTTACAAATTAATCACATAGATTGTTGTGTTAATTTATAAGCCAAGTATGCTTAAGCGTCTAAGTCTAACGACAAAACAATCTCAAAATGAAATGTCTTGAAAAAAGTTGTTTTCTTGCATAATATGATTGTCTTGATGCTATCTTGTATGGTGATTTCTTGTCTACTTAAGTGCAATGTGTTGTTTTTGCTTATATAATATGTTATCATTTGATTTCTATCATGTTAATATCTTTTCTCACTAACAAATTTGTTTTGTAGGTTGATAACAAATTATTTGTTATCTCAATTGGTTCTAACTTTTATATGCTCATTTTGCATAAACCCCTTTATTGCTACGTAGATTAGTACTATGCTTTATGGGACCCATACACTTGCATATAGTTTAAAAGCATATAGAATTAAGTTCTAGAGGGTTGGCTTTGCATTTTTGTCTTTCAACCGACCTCTTTCCAAATCTCATTTTGCTTCCGCTTTCCAAAAATCACCTCCATCATTATTTAGTTATAACAATACTCTATTAGGAAACCACATGCCTCATCATATGATCATCTCA
>OU343224.1:334313339-334375008 GCA_910596185.1 Chrysanthemum makinoi
ATATTGTTCTTGATACTCCTTTGATGGACATTCTGGAGTGCGGTGGTCAAGCTTCAAATGTGATATCTCACACTGCTTCTATACCTTTCGCGATACTTACGAAGTTTTCTTCTTTGGAAGGAATTTTAATTTGAATCAAGAAGTAGATTTATTTTCAACACCTGTTGAAGATTTATCTCAATGTTTCTTGAAGGCACACGGATGAATCTTCTGAGTACCTTTTGGTGATACTCCTTGGTGTGTTGTTGTTGGAACTCTGATATAAAGAGGCGGGGAGGTATTTGTTGACAGCGAGCTTGGTCCGGTCGGTGGATTGAGCGGGAAAGGTTAGCACAAGAGGATGTTAGATGAATGTTGCAAATTTGAAGAAAAGTGCTTCATTGGCTCAGCAGTTGAAGCTGGTCTATTTCTAAATTTCCTCCTGAGAGACGAAAAGAATTGGATGCAATGGCTACTCAGATGCCTGCTGAACACAGGATGTTATACTCGACAAGCTATTTCTAATCCTTCACTTGCTCAGAGTATTTTAGGAAGCTGATTTTGATAGTGAACAATTTGTAGCTCAAATGGTGGCTCGTGGACAACAAAAGAAAGGCAGAAGAAATTGCTAAGAAGAAAGCTATAATTGCTTTCGGAAGAACAAGGCCAAGAGAGAGAGACCACTAACTGAAGCTCGGAAAGCAAAAATGAGAATGGTAGTGAAAAATCGAGTTCTTAGGTGTTTAACTTCGGGTTTAACAATGAAGCAAGTCATGGCTTTGCCTGATCTGATTCTGATTAGCAAATATAATTATATCATGAAGTTTTCTTCATCTTCTTCAAACATTCTTCAAATTTGAAAGGATTGCTGGATCTATAGGTGCTCACGAGGCTAAGCGATCTAAATTTGTTGAGATTGTGGATAATTTTGATGATATTTCATCAAAAGTGATGTCTCAATGGTTCCATCTGAAACCACTACTGAGCTATTCCTTCACCTTCAGGGCTTCTTCTGCTGACCAACTACATTTCTGCAACACGCGTTAACTCTGAAGTTCCTAGTCAATGACAAAGTTTCTTCTGGCTGAACTTTACGTGGTTTCTGTGAAACACCTAATGTGCAGTTTCAACTTAATTTGTGAAGTCTGTTGTCTGAAGGGAGATGTCTGGTTAGCTGAAACAACTATTGTCAAATCTACACAGGCAAGAAAGGTGCTTGACAGAATGAATGAAATACGTGGTAATGTTTACGTCTGGTGAAGCAAAATATGAAGATATTCCATCTTGAGACATATATCTTCCGTGAGGAGGAAGAAAAGGATGGCTAAGCGAAGTTCTCTTCTTTAAGGAAATCTGTGAGATCATCTCGGATTCAGTCATCTCGTAAGCATATTAAGGTTGAGACATCTCACAAGGATAATCATGTGGATTTAAAAATTTGAGTCATCTTTTATCCAAGAAGGATCTGCTGTGATTTTCTGAGGATCTCATGATGTTTTGGTTAATTGGTCATTGTCATCGGATGAGCTTAATATCATTCACCGTTTGGATCAAACCATAATGCAATTTAACTTTTTGAAGGAGATCTTGCATCGGTGGGCGGAATGATTTGGTTACGTTGTATAACCTTGTCATAAGTATTACCATTCAAATGCACCAAAGGGTTGAGGGTTATATTTAGTGGGTGATCTTCATGTTTTGTTTGATTCAATATCTCCCAATGGTAAAGGATACTTTATTTGGCCGAACTCCCACTTGTGGCAGATTACATCTTGGAGATTTTATCCTCTGCCTCCTGTGCATGTAGTTGAGACAAAGGGTGGTATTACATGCGTATGTTTCTTTGAAGAACTTATCCATTATCCATGAAGCTTATGGAAAGCATGCTTATCCTGAAGTTGGAAGTTCCTCCGGATCTGTTGGCATGATGATTTGTATGCTTGAACAATGTGTTGGTGTTATTAAGAATAAGCTTATGGCACATAGAGGTTCATCTTGATTATGGTACTTTGTATGGTTTGTAATTTTGTTTATTTGTTTATTTCTTAGTTAAAAAAAAAAAACTATATTCTTTGTTTAACTAACTTTTATTGCAGGTTTGTTGTATATTATGGTTTATTAACTCACGGATATACCTTGTATATCAAAGGTTGGCTAGTCCAATTCTAACTTTGGTAAAGACGCACATCAAATCTGTTGATAGCTGTATTGGTTTGCTCAAAATCATAGGGTTTGCAACCACCCATGCTTCATTCTTTGAGTGTTGTATGGTATTCAATTCACCATGGTTTATTCCTTTTTGGAATCCAAGAATTGACTAGCCCACTTGTATATGGCTTGTGGTAAAGGCATTGGAAAACCATATTTGGTTATCAGTTCACCAATTTTAAGAATTGACTAGTCACGAGCAAGCTACAGGTAAAGACATTTCAAATCCGTTCATGGTTCTTTGATTTGCTAATAAATCATATGGTTATCAGTGTACCATGGTTTTCGAACATAAACATTTGGCTACTCTAGTAGTGATGGCTATTGGTAAAGAGACATCAAATCCATTATTTTCAATGATTCACCTCTCACGGGAGTTAACACACCTGGATGTGATGAGAATAGTATGAAACTAATATGTTTTGATGTACATGTTGTCATTTGTTCTTTGCAAAGATATGGAGTTTCAGAGTTTCTTCATCAAAGAGATGATTTTGTTTTGATTCTTTGTTGAGAATGTTTGACTACAATCCTCTAGTCTTTGCAAGGTTAAAGATCTATAAGAAGCTGAAACTTAACCAAGTCAAATTCCAGTTTAGGGGAGGATTGTTCGGAATTATGTGAAGTATGAATTATCTTTGTTGTTTACGAATGGATTACGCGAAGTGTATGGATTGCCGAAGACATAGTTCTGCTGAGTTATATTGTTATTAGTTTGTTTACGGATATAGTTATTCCGTATTTTCTATAGTTAGTTAGAATATGCATGAGCTTTATTAGGAAGTGATTGTGTATATCTTATTTAGTTTCACGTTTCTTAGAAGAAGTTAGGGTTCCTTGTCTATAAAAGGAACACAATAGAATGAATTATGTATTAGGCGTTTACAAATTATTAATATAACGATCCATAGAGGATCAAAGAAGTTCTTAGTTATCTGTGTTTTATACTTGTGTTTATATTCTGCTAAAGAATACAAGTTGTAGAGATTTTTTCTAGTTTGTTTGTGATTACACAAGCAATACTAACGATCTGGACTCAAGATCTATCAAGATACTTGCTAGTTTTCCAACAGTTTAAAAGCGTTAGATCTTTTGTATCAAATCGTTTATGAAGCTTGTTATAATATGAAAGTACTAATTATTGTTTGTGACTAATATAAAGCATAGTAAACCAAGTTGTCACACAAGCATAAACATCAAACCACATCACAAGCAATTATAAAAGTAAAGAGATAAAAGGAAAGAAGTGCAAAGCGAACCGCGATGATTTATAGTGGTTCGGTCGCGGATCTCCTTTCCATGCTACTCACTCCCAGGGTACTTGACTCGAGAGTTACTTCACTAAATCAACAAGCTCCCTACCGGCGGGAAACCTTACAATAATTAAACACACTTTTTCGGTACAAAGCTAAATATCGGGTTCTAGTTCGAGGTAGAACCAACCTAACGTCGCCTATACAATATTTCGACACTAAGCTAGATGTCGAGGAGTTCTTTTACTGCAGGTACAACCACTCCCGATATGTTTTATGGCCCAACATAACAAACCTTGTGTTCTATGGCACAAACACATAAACCATCTAATCTAGTTTGGTGAAAGTGTTGTTATGATGCAATGATGTTTACACTAATGATCCATGACACAAATGTCTAATGGATATGAATAACTACTTCTAAATGATCTTCCATTGATAGGAAGCCTTCATGATGAAGATCACAAGTTCCCTAAACTTGTTGTGATAGATCTTCACTTGTGGTGAGTGGGAATAGCTAGATCTCCAAGCTTTCCTTGGTTGATCAAGATGTAGAGTATGCTTACAACAAATATGAATGTTAGAAGCATTATGATCATGTGATGGTGAGGGTGATTAATGTATGTTTCTACATATTTATTTATCTGAGATCTAAATGATGCAAGAAGGGTAGAGATGTGTTGAAGGGATGCTTAAACAACTTGGCTTGGCTTGCTATTTATAGCCAAAATGAGCGGAGGCACCACGGAACCCTCAAAAGGGTTCCGGAGTGTATACATTTTGGTGCGTGGGAGTTACGGCGGCAAGATTACCAAAATCTTACAAAAGTCAACCAAATCCATCCAAGATTGTGTAAGATATGTAGAGTCCAAATCTAAACAAAATATTCTATGAAATCTTCTAAAGATTACAAGGATGATGCATGCCATGATGTAATATGTATTTCCATTAAAAAGTTTATCAAAGTAAACTTGTAAAATGTAACTAGTTAATAAAATTTCTAGTTACCTTTTGTAAAATAAAACTCTCTAGTTGAGTGCTTGTCAAAATAAAATATATTTTGTCAAGTGTAAGTAAACTTTAGTACTTGTGTGAATATGTTTACTTGTACAAATAAAAGTATATATTTGTTAGACATTTTACAAAAGAGGTATTTGTATAAAATACTTGTGAATGCAAAATGTAAAATGAGGTTCGAAATAGAATGGTTAACTATTAAAATACTTAGTGACTCTAGCATTATTTTAAACATTCTAACTGATTTGTTAATGGGAATGCCACATAACAAACATGTACGAACCTGTGTTGTAACATACGAGGACTTGAGACATCGAGAGGTGTTGAATGTATGTTGAGACAAAGTGTGATTACAAGTAACTTGTACATTTTACGTTATGTATTACAAGTTACATGTTTGTCATCAATCAAAACAAACGAGACTGTATAGATTAATGTTAGCCTTAATAGTTTTTATTAGAAGTGATGGTCATTCACGTTTAGGAACTTTGTAGCGCGTGTTAGATATCGTGATAGAATAGTCAACGGGCTCGTGGATTGGGCTAAGCTAATTGGGCATTAGTTATGTTAAGCTAGCCTTGTCTAGTTCGTGAAACCCAAGCCCAATCCAAGTCCATCTCAAGGCCCATGGCCAAGCCTTAGGGCATCTTCTACTTGTACTATAAATACCCCTCAAGTATGTCATTTGAGGGGTGTGCTTGAGTGTGTGTGTGTGTGTGTTTTCCTTGAAGCAATATACAACTTATTGTTTTCATCTTTCTTCTCTCTACCTCTACAAACATACATCTGAATTATACATCAAGTCACCATCTTTCTATTCTTTTTCTTATTTCACGCATATTGTGTTTGTGGTTTCACGTGTTCATCTTGTGGTATAAGTGTTGGGTTTGTGATAAGGTTGATAGATATAAGGTCCTACAATTGGTATCAATCGCCAACAATGGTTCATAGGAGTGTTTGTGTTTGTTTTGAAGCTTGGTATTGTACGCCAAAGGCTCACTGCTTTTTCATAGTTGTCAAGCTTAAAGCTTTAATTTTTGCACTTTAAAATTCAAGATTCTTGTGGTTTGGTTAAGGTTTATTGGTGCTAAAGTTTTAGTTTTTGCAAAAGTTCGAGCTTTTACCGCTTTTAAGTTTTTTAAACCGCTTTTGGTTCATTGGTCATTTCTACTCGTAACTTTTCTAGCAACTTTGGGTGAAAAGGTCAACATTTTTGGGTTATTCGAGTGTTTTAAGGCTTTCTGTGCAAAAGAAATCATTTGAATCGTTGGAAATTTCTTATGAGTAGAAGTCAAAAGTCAAACCCTAGTTTTCTACCGAACCTTTTGGTGAGAAATCTTCAAGAGAATCATACTCGCTTCCCTCACTTGGATAAGTGTGTGGAACACTTCGAATTTGTGGATATCTCTACTGCGGACGCTGTAAAGGATTTTTGTTCTTAACCATAGTTTACGATAAGCTAAAAAGCTACGAGTAACTCTATGCGATAACTTTAAAATTACGCGTAAGGTTTACGAGTAACTTTTGTCTAACGATAAGCCTCCAAGGTTACTGTAAGATACTTTCTACGATAAGGTTTCTCTAATGCAAGGTTCCTACATAAGGTTTCTACGATAAGGTTTCACGCTTTAAGGTTTCTACGCCAAGGTTTCTACACATAAGGTTTCTTCAAGAAGCTTCCCACGATAAGATCCTACCATAAGCACCGGATCCTACTTCTAAGCCTCGCCTCACTGAATCCTCGTTTCTATGCCTAAGCTCTTCATTTTTCAAAAAAAAAAATTTAAATTTGAGGATACTAAGCGCTCAATTTTACGAAATTCAAATTTTGGTATAATCAGTGAAAATTTTGGTCAAAAATTCAAATTTTTGGGCCTAAATTCAAATTTTTGGGTCAAATTTAGCGTCAAAATTGTCATAACTCAAAATTTCATACGCCTTAAAATTGATTTTTTAGTGAATTTCAAATTTTGGGCTTAAAAATTTTTAAGAACCAAGGTTACAAAGTTTTACTTTCTAATCACTCAACTGAGCATCTTCATCAACCACAACTCCTTTATCGTTGAATCGATCCTACATCAACTTTATCAAAAAATACCTTCATCAATGGCTACTCAACAAGACATTCATGCAGTAGTGTCAAAACCGACCTCCTATGTGGGCAAAAGGTGGTTATCTTCAATGGACAAGTCGTATGCTCCGCTACATCAAGACCAAACCTAATGGCAAACTCATGATTAAATCCATTCAGATGGACCCTTCAAGCCTCAAAAGTTAATGTCCCCGAAATGCGGTATGCAACACCTCCTATCCCACCATCCTCATCTTCAAACCAATTAATACAATCAAGAGGACGTAAACAAGTCGTCGCAAGATGACATGGCAATTCATATTGTCCAACCTGGGTTTACCATAAGACATCTTTACGCGTAGACAGTTGTGAAACCGCTTTCGATATGGGAACGTAAGACTAATTATGTTATGGAAACGTAAATTGGTAAACAAGACATGGAGAACAAGCTACTAACTGAATGGGAGAAGTTTACATCTACACCAGGAGAATCCATTGAATCCTACTATGGAAGGTTTTGCACTTTGATGAATGAGCTTATCAAACAAGTTGGCACCCGTAATCGTTCAAAACATCAAGTTCGAATAATCTTCCGTAAGAATGGGGACGATATGTCACTATTGTCAACCAAACAAAAGACTTACATCAAGTAACTTTGATCAATCAATGATTTTCTCAAACTAAACCAAGTCGTTTAATAAGTCGTGCAAGAAAGATTAGCAAAGAATCATGATTCATTGGCACTCATTGAAAGACTCAAACCAAATGAATACACAACAACAAGTCATCATCTTCCAACAACAACAACTTTAAAGAATACATTCCACAACCACAACAATTCTATCCGGATCAACAATACCAGAACAAGGAATCACCGATCATGAAATCGACCATGTGAAGTTTAATCTTGCAATGGATATTTTCTTTATTGATAAAGCATTTACAAGCGCATCGGTAATCATGCGGTTCCGTGATCGTGGTAATCATTCGTCAAGATGTTGGAAATCGATGGGATGTAATGTTGGGAATAGGCGGTAATCGGAATGGAAATGTTGGTACCGCTGGGAATTATGGAAATGTGAATCGTAGATGCAATATGCAGGAAGGTTTGATGGACATCAATGGGGTCGATTATGAATCAATATGGGATATCAACATGGGAATAATCAGTATATGACTTTGCTCTAATGCTACCCTAACCTCAAAGCCAAAATTCGGTTATTTTAGTTCGTAACCTAGTGTCAAACGAATCGACGGTTGAAAGGCTCCAAGTATATGTTGATGTTAGCACGTAAAGAAGAGTCTGAATTGAATTGACCGATGCACGCGATTCATGAATCCAAAACGGCAGATAAAGCAAAAATACCGCAACCTCCAGTCATAGAATCAATCCGCAGGACACAACATCAAGTGGTACTTTTGATACACCCCCAGCCTATGACACGTATCCACTCAATGAGGTACCAAATTATAGTAATGTTTCTAGTCACTTACTTATGATGAACAAAGATTCTCGCGACATCACACCTACTATGATACATACCGACAATCCGAGTTGTAGCATGAACTCAAACCGGATGTGGATCCTAATGGAGGTGTGGCACAAAATACCAGACCGATGAGGAAACCCGTATATTTTGAAAAATTAATTAATAATTGTGGTATTGAAATCGAGAAAGTTAAAAAGGTCAATCGCGATGTTAAGGTCATGAATGCTAAATTGACCGAGCTTGAGAGTTACAAGGAGAACGAAAAGTTTGAATTTCGAGAAAAACAAAGAATCAGAATTAGAAATTGGTTATCGAAATTTGGTTTCTAAAGAAAAGAATTGCAAATCAAGTATAACACACTTGATGTGAATTCTAACTTGAAAATTAAATCTCTAAACAAGGAAATTTCTGATTTAAATAACCAACTTTCTAAACAAAAGAAATGTTTTCTAATCTTGAAAAGAAAAGCATAGCTGATTACTTGATTTTCAAAACGAGAAGATTCTCTTGTTGATGAAATTCTTGATAAAATGAAAAATCCAAACTTTGGAAAATTTGCTTCTTAAAAGCGGGTCATTCGCTCAAACAAACAAGATGCTTTCTAATCAAGTAAATCCGCGTTTTCATACTAACAATAGAATGGCACTTGGTAATCTAATCTTCGCTTCTCAAGAAAGCTCAGAAATCTCAAAATGTGTTAAACAATGGAAATGTTTTGCATGAACCCATTATTGTTCGTGATTCTCTTGAAACGCTAGAACTATCTCGAGGAGAGTAGATCAAAAATGAAACAAAAGAATCCGGATATCAAACCTATTGATTATAACAAATGGAACAAAATTAACGGAATCACTTTTGTCAATCAAAAAGAAAAGTCAAAGTTCTCCATCACACCAAGTGTTTCAAACAAAGAGTCAACACCGTTTCAAAACCGCTTCAAAACCAGCTTCTGTCTCAAATTCTCTTTCGAACATTGAACAAATGTCTTCAACCAATCCTTTTAACACAAGTGATGCGAGAAGTATTTTAGACAATGTAAAAACTAGAATTGTGGATCTTCAAGACACTGTTAAAACTAAAACCACTATTACACCTAACAACCGGTTCTCTAGTTTTGACATCGAACAAAGAAAGTTTTTGAAACTCAAATTGCCCCTCATTGGCCGGAATCAGCATGCGAGGGTAATTCATTTCGAACAAGCGCTTTTGAAAGAAACATACTGACTTTGTCAAGGACCATAAATCCCTCGTAAAGCAAGCTACTGAAAGTGTTGAACACATCAAAGTTTTGGAAAATTTAAATGACTCTTCGAAGATGTTCGACCATCGATATCATGTCCATTATCTTACAAACATATTCTCGTTGAAGATCATGAAAGACTCTGCCCTGAGACCAAATTGTTTCAAAATATGAAAAAGCTCTTGCAAAACTTGAAAAAGAAAACGCGGTCCTATTTTAAACAAACTTGATAGAAAATCTGAGGAATGCAAGTATGACAAATGGTCGTATGAGCTGCCTACAAGAACATGAAAGAGCAAAATGATCTTTTGAGAGCTCAAATGGAAAGTAAAAAGGAAAGGTCGTGGATACTAAGTTTGCAAAACCATTGACCGAGGAGAAAACAAAGGTTCCCAAAACCGGGTTTTAAACCAAAATGTCAATTTCTACCTCCAAAAGTCAATGAGAAAAATGATTTGTCAAAAATGTCCACCCACAGACTTTGCCTATCAAAAAGAGAATTATCAAAGCTTTTGAAAACCTGTTTTGAGAAAGAAAAAGTGTTTACACCAGGCATCTCTAGGAATAGTAAACGGAATGTGACCACAAATCTAGTTAAAGAATCTGTTGGTTCTAACGACATGGTCAACAATCACTATCTAGAAGAAGCTAGGAAAAGGCACAGCACTTCGAAAAGATGGAATTCTAGGTGCAACATCTAGGGTGATGAATTCTACAAGATTTCAAGGCACCGCTAGTAGTAGTAAACCATTACCTAGGAACACTCTACATAAGACTAGGGATTGGCTTGCATCTAAGAGTAGTTGCGCAAAAGAAAATGCTATGCCCTTAGAAAACAACACTAGAATTCTAAGTCTTTTTCGAACAAGAATCAATTTTCAAAAGATCTGTAGGACAAAGTTAAAGTCATTGCTTTAAAACAAGAATATCAATTAATAGTACTACATGTGTGTCTTTTCAAATTAATCATGATGCATGTGCCTTACAATATCTCAAGAAAGATAATTTTCGTGCCAAGGCACAATCCACTAAGACACCAAATAGAAACAAGCCTGTTGATAAAATGTCAAACAAAAAGAAACCTAATAGGTGGATCTCTTCAGGACGTAGTTTTTCCAAAAATGAGTCTCCACAGACCGATAAGAAAACAACTCCTAGATCTTACCTTAGGTGGAAACCCACGAGAAAAGTTTTTAGCACAATAGGTCTTAGATGGATTCCCACAGGAAAGATTTTTGATACTTGCTCCAACACGGATAATAGTGAAAATCATCAGATAAGGAAGTAGAAACCACTACAACCGTTGATAATGATCTCCTCACCGTGAGGAAACATATACTTCTAACATCATTATTTGTGAAAATTCTTGGATGCGTGTTCTCTTGTAAAAGTGTTGCAGGTTCATATACCCCATGTGGTAAAGAAGAACTTTATGCCAATTTCGCATGTGGAAATCCTTTTCTAGTTCCACTCTTAACTCCACTTTTACATGACATGACTTAATCTTCTTTCTTCAAATCTTCTATGTAAATATTTTTGAAAAACCAAATACAAAATTTGAAAAACCATCAAAAGCAAAATACAAAAATACAAAATTTTCAAAAAATTCAAAAACAATATAAAACCAAAAATCCAAAAATATTCTTCTCACGACATGTCTCTTGTATAATCGATATTCTGACATGCGTTTCTAGAAATGTCATTCAACAATGATCTGAGGCATGTACAGATGCTTGGCGAGAGTTCTTTAATATGTTTTCTAAAACATGTGCGATTTCTCAAAATTTCTCAAAATAATGGCTTTCGTATACTTGATTTAAACCCGAACTTCAACATAATGGCTTCGAACACATGATTCGGGACCAGCGCTTCAAAGAAAGGAAAGTGCTTATCAAAATCAAAGCTTTTAAATATTTTTCAAGCACTATTCCTAAAAACATAATGGCTTGTAAGTATTTCAACTTGCAACCCGATCTTTAAAGAAAGGAAAGTGCTACGCAAAATCGATTTTCATATATATCGAGCACTTATCCTTAATCACATGAAGATAATTTTTCTCTAAATATCTTCAAAAGATTTTTAAAATCTTCATCATCTTGCGTACCATTGATTCGAAAGTTTTCAAAAAGATTTTTCAAAATCTCTCACATTTGGTACCAAGATAACTCCCTCTAAACCCTTAATTGATTCTAAATTTTCTGTATGAAAAATATGCTTTCGTTAAGGGGGAGTATAAAACAAAAATTGTTCCAAAATTCATGCTAAATCAGGTTTCTCTCAAATGCTTTTGAAAAACATATCTTTTAATCATTTTGTTTAAAAAACATCATAGATATGCTATTTTTGAGGGAGAAAGCGTGATTAAAATGTGATCAAAAGTTTAATGATCGTTGTTTGAATCTCAAAAGAGCTCGAATTTCACGGAACCAATGAATTGACGAGTAATCAAAGTCATTAAATGTACCATTTCGAGAAACTTTCTATGGACTTGACCAGATCGGTTAATAATTTCAAGCTAATTATCTAGTGATGTAAACGTGTCTCGAATCGGTCTAGTTCATTTAAAGTCGATCAATTCAAAAGTGCGAACTCTACCCTCTATGTGCAGATTTCTGTCAAAACTTATAAGCACATGTGAAGGGGAGTGTTTACGAAAATATAAAACTCTCAAAGTGTTCCAAACATGTTTTCAATCATAAACACTTTGAGAGATTTTCAAGAAAAATGGTTTTATGGCAACAATAGGACAGTCATGGAGTTATAAGGTGACTATGTTTAGGAATAAGCGTCCTATGATCACCAGAGCGGAGGATCTACCCAGGACATCACCAATAGTTTAGAACTAGAAGTCCTTAGGTATGATTGAAAAAGGAGTAATGTGAGAAAGGAGAAAGAAGGGGTTGAAGAATTAAAAAGAAATGTAATGAAAAAAAAGAAATAGCCCTCCATATTCAACCTTAGAGGCGAAACCGGGTTCAATACATATGCTCTTGGTTGTCACTAGATGTGCTGGTATTGAAGACAAAGACGTTATGGACCCAGTGACGCTTCGCACTAAACCTTCTAGCCAATCAATTCCTCTTAAAAGGATTTGTTTCATTCTCACTGGGAACCCTACATAATCTATCGACTTTCTCTTAGAGATCGTTGGTATTGAAGGAGACCCTCTCTAGTCTCATTTCTCCGCCAGAAAACCAAAAATGCACTTATTGAGTCTAGAGCCACGAGATTCATCAAAAGATCTCATAGGAACACTTGACATGACATCGCATGTTGTTCATCAATAAGGACACAGGTGATATATTCTAGAGTCCTACAGGTCTTTTAGCAATCTGCGCTGAACATTTATGAGAAGCTTCACATCTGTGATCTTCAATGATTGAATGGAAACTCTGCCGGGTCAACATCAAGCACCGACACAGTCACGGTAACTCCCGTGGATTCGCTTAGTGTGTCTCAAAATGGTCTGGTAAAGTCGTGGGGTGATGCTTAGGTGTACCTCGGCGACTCATCTGAGCAATAATAGATGTACTTCTATATCGTGTTATCTCACTTGTGGGACTCCGAGGAACGGCCTCTGTGAGAATTAGAGCGTGTTTTCACACTATCTTTGTTAACACCCTCGAAATTCAAACTTGTAAGTCCGGAATCCGTTTATTACTAACTTGTTTTATGTTTTCTTCTTATGGAAGCTCCAGGCCCGGATGGATCGTCTGTGTAATCGCCACATGCTCATACCAACGACACATGAAAGTTCTCATCACAATCAAGGCTACACAAAGTTTAAAGACTACGAGAGAACTACATCATTGGTAATTAAAAGACAAATAGAAGTGTGAGCATGGTGGAGAAAGACGTGGAGACACCAAACCAACGAAGTTGATAACGGCAGACAACCACATTAACTGATCACAAAGCATGAAGGAACAAAGATTCAAGACTATTCTATATCTACACGCAAAGTTCAAGCTCAAAGAAAGTAAAGACCTATTCAAGTGGAGCATCTTTTGAATGACCACCCCTTAGGGGGAGATTGTTAGCCTTAATAGTTTTTATTAGAAGTGATGGTCATTCACGTTTAGGAACTTTGTAACGCGTGTTAGATATCGTGATAGAATAGTCAACGGGCTCGTGGATTGGGCTAAGCTAATTGGGCATTAGTTATGTTAAGCTAGCCTTGTCTAGTTCGTGAAACCCAAGCCCAATCCAAGTCCATCTCAAGGCCCATGGCCAAGCCTTAGGGCATCTTCTACTTGTACTATAAATACCCCTCAAGTATGTCATTTGAGGGGTGTGCTTGAGTGTGTGTGTGTGTGTTTTTCCTTGAAGCAATATACAACTTATTGTTTTCATCTTTCTTCTCTCTACCTCTCTAAACATACATACGAATTATACATCAAGTCACCATCTTTCTATTCTTTTCTTTCTTATTTACGCATATTGTGTTTGGTTTCACGTGTTCATCTTGTGGTATAAGTGTTGGGTTTGTGATAAGGTTGATAGATATAAGGTCCTACAATTAAATATCGTAATATTTGCACTAAGAAAATCTTTTAAAACGACTCAATTAGGGTTCGTTTTCTATTGATATAACTGTTGTGCCATGAAGTAACACCCAACTTGAATTCCGCTGCGTATCACGAAATTTGGGGGTGTTACAGATTGGTATCAGAGCCTCATTTATAGAGAAACGAGTCTAATTGAGACCTAAACTATAACTAATTTTTCACAAAAATATTTTATAGCCTTTTTGCTCTCCGTGCCTTCCATCCTCCCGAAGATTATGTGACTTCTAGATAATTTATACTACGTAAACACTTTTAGTATCTTACATATATACTTGATCACTCTATACGAAATAAACATGTTTGCATATGCCTATTCTAAGGCATTATGACTTAAACACATTTCTCCGAGTATGTACATACTTTTATATTTTTCAAATTTGTGAAACCTTCTCAAGATATTGTAACCAATTACAATGGTCTCTCCTACTTACTTTATTTACACTAAATATATATACTCACCAACTATTTTAAGTATTATGACAACTTTCCTTGATTTTCTTACTGTAACACCCCCAAAATGTCTCAGCGGAAGCACACAAGTATTGGGGTGCTACTAAATTAATATCACAACATAAGCATAGAACAATTGGTTTTTCATAAATAAACTTTTATTCATTTCTTAAAAACAATGTTTACATTTTTGATTTGGTGCGGAAAATGGCCCATTATAAAGAGGTGGTCCCAATACATAAATCAGAGTCATCTATGACCATGCCATGCCTTTGCCTTGCGCCTCCAAAGATAAGCTATCACTTCAAAACCTGAAGATACATGCTAAAAGGGGTCACTAATACCATTTGGTGAGTTCATAGGTTTATTTAAAAAGGGATTTCAGTACACTGTTTCAAATTCAGTTTGTTAGGATCGTATTTATGGAAGATATGGTGATTCGGGAGGTCTTGGAAGATGGAAGAAAGCCATCTTCAAGTTAGAGAGAGAAAGTAGAGAGAGATGGGAAACTAGTATGTGTTTATTGATAAGGAAAGGTGAATTACAAGAAAATGAGTCTCACCCCTCCATGGAAGTATGGAGGGGTATATATAGCTAAACACTTACAACTATGGCTATATGACATAACAAGCCCATGTGTTTTAGCTAACAAGGATAGAAATTGTAATCCCGTCAATGTCGTTCCATTTACGAGTTAGGAGCGATTCTAACAATCTTCCCCCAATGGGACGACATAAGGGATTACTTACAACATTTACTACAAATATAGAAAACAAATAAAGAAAGGTCTTCATAAGCTCTACAAGTCCGAGGATGATGAAAGTTCGCTCTTTGTCTTCTTCACGGTACCTTGAATTGAGAACCGTTTTCTTCAATTGTAGGCAAATGATGTAATATGCATAAATTGGATTAACTTCCCCCAATTCATGCCGCATGTCTTTAGACTTCTCCGTACACTCCTTTTTGGCGAAGTTTAATCACTTCCCCAACCGACAACCGTCTTTAGCGGTTCGAAACTTTGATGTAGTGAAATTTCCTCTAACTTTTGAAATTTTCGATCGCAGTGGAATTTGTAGATGAGCAAGATAAACCACACAAGGTAAATCGACTTGTTGCGGAAAATCCGTTCGGGGTAACATGCAAGAAATCAACAAGATCTTCTCACATATATAGATGCTTCACACCAAACAAACCACGAAAGACGAAATGAAATGACTTCCCCTCACGAATGTTAGCGGTCTATGGAATAATAGTTACCAATGTGAATCGCAATACCGATAAAATGACGTGTGTGTGGCATCACAACATCATATTTAGGTAACTTCACACACGATAACTCTGTGAAAGTGAGGCGATAACACCAACTCGAGAAATTTTAACCATCGATCGTCTCATTTCTTCCCCATTGAATAAATTCATGAAAAGGAGATGGTTTTCGAAAAAATCCAAAAACAACAAAGGAAGAGCACCACCTATACTCTCTTTCCCCGATGTTTCAATGAATCAGAATCATACACCACATTATGTTGATGATGAAATTGGAACATCGAAACCATTATGTTCAATTAATCAACAAGTGTGAAGTACCATAAATATCTCGAGAATCAACTGGCGATAAAACTTCTCTACCGTGTATACTCTTCTCATTAACTCTTTACCACCCCATTATCATTCTCGACAGACTTTTACGTTAGGTTCCCAAATATACAACACAAGTATCAATAGAAGAGATAAGATGAAGAAGAGATCGGTTGAACAATATCCAAACACACACACACACACACGCGCGATATAAAGAAAGGTTAGGCGTAGGAGTATGTGAAAGAGATAAATTGAACAACCAACCCTCAAGTGAGGGTTATTACAATGTATTTATAGGAGGGAAGCTAGGGCAACACTCCTAGTTCCAATCCTTTTCCTTATTGGACTAGGCCTAGGCTTATGGGCCTTCTACATAAGCCTAAGGCTAATAACTAACATAAAGGCCATATTAAGCTAACTATTACATATGAATCACTAACACTTGATTTAGGTTTAGGAGTGATTCCAACAATCTCCCCCTAAGTGTTGGTGATGAGTGAATATGAACGGTTAAGGTACTGATGTAATAGCAGCTTTGGCGTCTTTTGACATTCTTCTTTCTTGTGAGAAAAATTGCCTTGATTTGAACAATCTCCCATTGTAGAAATTGTTTTCTTTAAACAGTTCAGCTTTGACGTCATCTTAATCTTTGTTCTTTGATCATTGTTCTTTGTGATGAGAGTGATAGTATGTTGTTGTTTGCATCAAGTCCGCCTTTTCAGTGCCTTCGCCTTGCTCCAGTGTCTCCACGTCTTTCTCCAATATGCTCACACGCTCTTTGACGTTGGATTTCAGATCTTGATGAAGTTCTTTAAGTCTTTAACTTTGTAGATTCTTTGGTTTGACGAAGAATCATTCGACTTTTGTATTGCTTTTAGTTAGAACTTCCATTAGTGATGATGTTGGCATGAGCATGTGAAGAATCTGCACGATCGTTCCGCTCCAGAGCTTCCATAAGAAGAAAACATGAAAGCAGGTTAGTAATAGCGGATAGGCACTTACAAGTTTGAACTTCGAGAGTGTTAACAAAATAGTGTGAAAACACAACTCTAATTCTTACAAAGGCCGTTCCTGAACCGGAGTCCCACAAGTGAGATAACGCGATGTACCAAAGTACATCTATGGTTCAGATGAGTCGCTGAGGTACACCGAAGCATCACCTCACGATTGTAGACCGTTTGAGACACACTAAGCGTAATCCACGGGGAGTTACCGAAGTGACTTCTTTGTCGGATCGCTTTTTGATGTTGAACCTGGCAGGAGTTTCCATTCAATCACTGAGGATCACAATTGTGAACCTCTCATAAATGTTCTCGACAGTTTGCTAAGATCTGTGAAGGACTCGATAACGTACCACTGTTGTTCTTATTTTTGAACAACAAGTGATGAAATGTCAAGTGTACCTAAGAGATCTTTTGATGAATCTCGTGGCTCTAGACTCAATATTGCGTTTTGGTTTTCCTGAGCGGAGACTAGGGAGAGGGTCTCCTTCTTCAATACCAGCAATCTCTAAGAGAAGCCAATAGTTTACGTAGGGTTCCCTGTGAGAATGAAACAAGCTTCTTTTGAGAGAAACTTGAGTGGCTAAGAAGGTTTAGTGCATGCGTCCTTGGGTCCATGACGACTTTTAATCTTCAATACCGGTGTCATCTAGTGACAACCAGTAGCATATGAATTGAACCGGTTATGCGCCCTAAGTTGAATAATCTGGAGGGCTATTTCTTTTCACCCTTTTCTTTGCTTTGCTTTTTAATTCTTCAACTCCTTCTTTCTCTGATTCTCATTTTCTCCTTTTTATAATCATACCTAAGGACTTCTAATTCTAACTATTGGTAGTGTCCTTGGGTAGATCCCTCCGGCTCTGGCGGATCATAGGACGGTTATTCCTAACCTTAAACACCTTATAACTCCATTGCCATAAAACCATTTACATGAAAATCTTTTAAAGTGTTTATGAATGAAAAACATTTTGTACCACTGTAAGAGTTTGATCTTTTGCAGAAATACTCCCCCTCAACATGTGCTTAAGAGTTTTGACATAAATCTGTACAGTGAGGAAAGAGCGTGCACTTTTTGAATTGATCGACTCAAGATAGACAATTCCTTGCGAGACACGATTACGTTGTATAGTTAAAGAGATACATTGTCAGCTTTTAGGTGAAAACTAGCTCTAATAACTACCTTGAAGATGTGGACAACCCTGAAAGGTTGTCAAACCTGTCAAAGTTTATGTCTATCAAGAGCTTCTCGAATAGGTACAATTTACTTGGATAAGTCTTGGAAGACAAATCTTTTCAATGTATGACTATTCAGTTCCCGTCAATTCATGGGTTAAAGTCTTTTCACACGAGAATTCATGAGCAAAACACAACATATTTCTTATCACGTATTTTCTCCCCCTCAAAAATGGCATATAAATGTTATTTTTGAAGAAATGTTGAGAATAAATATGACCATTTTGAGTTTTGTGGGAAGATAACCACTGAGAACAATTTGTGAACAAAGATTTTTAAGTCAAATACTCCCCCTCAACAAGTGATATAAACGGTTGAGGTTTTGAAAATCATAAGGGGAAGTACTTGTTCTTTTGAGCAAAACCTTGAAAAGTGAAAGGTTTGATAGGTTTTACTCAAAAGTAAGAAGCTTTTGCTCCTTTTGTAAGGATTGTGGCAATCTGGCGTACCACAGGGGTCCTTTCTTGACAAGAACGGGTTGTACACTGTTATGTGTGCACAAGCCATAGACATATAAATCACACATCCAAATATTATGAAATAGAAGTAGTTCAAGGGGTACCGGAAGTCCATCAATGTTTCCAGGAATGCGAACTGGGCATTGATAGCCGGCGAGAGCAATCCTGGGATGACCGCCTACAAAGCTCTCCAGTGGCTCGAACCGATCCCTTCGATACAACGTTTCATCAATCATGGTGATGATTCTCTTCACATCCCGTCTTTCCTTAGAATTCCATCGCTTTTAGACCCAATTCCTTCATGAATATCCTTCAACCTATAAGCTAATCCGTCCCTAACCTTCTTCAATGTGTGATCCCCAAACTTGTGAAGATCTCTACACGCCATCAAGCGATTGCGTAGTGTTTCACTAAGGTAAACCACTCGAATGGTTGGTGATGAGTGTGTATTGTGAAATATGGTTGATGTCGGGAAGATCTAGCTGAGGTGGAGTGAAGTTGACAGGGTCGTGATATGATTCAACCGCAAGCTGGAGATCTTCCACACGTTCTTTGATGACTATGCGTCTGATGAAGATAAGCAAGGACTTGATGAATTCACGTTGTACTTGAGTTGAAAATTGTCTCATGCGACCCTGTACTTTGGCAAGGTACATGTCTTCAATGTCGTTGAGACACAAATTCTCAAAGTCCGCTTCAGAGAATGCATAATCTCTTTTGTCTTGCCTTTTGACCACAATATTCTTGAGAAAAGTGTAGTCCCATTTGGACAAAAGATCAACATGTTTGATGGCAATGATACTCTTAGTCTTGAACACTTCATGTTGAGACTTCGAACCGCGCTTCGTAGTAGATTCTTCTGCGTTCCGGCCAATGGTGAATCCCATACAGTGCATCACGGTCATACTCTTCCACATTGTTGGAGAACATGTGGTTAGCTCTTTCCTCGATGGCTATCTGGTTAGAGTATATGGTCAGCCGGGAATGGAAGTATCAGGGATGTAGCGTATTTCCTTGAACCATCGCCACCGTGAAGAAGAAATTCCAAGTCTTTGTTGAAGAAATATCTGAATGGAATCCTAGGTCTGATCTGCAGGCCAATTGTTGGCAAGGGTTTGGACCAGTCGGTGTAATATGGAGGATTGTCCCGTTTGGTGAAGTTGATGTTTGCTTCGGGGTTGAGCCAATCCATGTTGTTAGACATGGCTCGTGCTATATTATCAAGGTGATACTCAACTTCTATAGCACTTTCCGAGCCGTCTTTTAGCAGTTGAAATGCTTCATTCTTGATTCGCTTCAACTCGGATTTCGTCATCTTTTCACACGGAATTTTTCTTGCAGTAGTTTTGCATGCTCCAATGTACTACATTTTGTAACCTCTTGACCTTCAGATGGGTAGGGAGTGGAATCAACAAGCTTCGAGAACCATTCAAATTCAATATCATCCTCGTCCAGCCATGATAAGACGCGTCATCATAGGCGCCTTTTCTTCTTTTCTTTGGCCCGGTTGAAGATTTTGGTTTCTTAGCTGTGTCAGGAGAGATGGGTTGTTGTTGTGGCTCGGGGATTTCCTCATCGTCACCACCCGTATACTCAAAGTGATCACCGGTTTTCTCGAAGTCAGGGTGGTGTCTCGAATCCTAAGGTTTTTCTCGTTGAAGAGAGGAGGAGATCTTTGTTGGCTGAGTTCTTTGGTGGAGGTGCATTGAGTACTTGAATGAAGGATCATTCACCGGACTTCTTCGTGCGTTTGGGCTCGTTATCCTTATCCCGATCTTTGTCTTCGTCGTCTCTTGAACGTTTAGGCCTTACGGCTTCTTCTCGTATGCTTTGACGAGTTGGTATTCCAACAATGCTTCAAACAATTTAGCTTCGTGGGAGGCAAACGTTGCAGAGCGTTTCGACATTTGAGCTACTAGCCTGTTCACCAATTCATCATCTGAGAAGATTGTGAGTTCAACTGGATTGATGCTCAAATTCATTGGAGTTGATTTCATGGCTCTTGGCGGATGTAAGAGATTCGGATAAAGTTGTCTGGTATACATCTCCTTTGTCAGTTTAGGAACAACCTCCATAAGGAACTTGTGAGAGTATTCTTTGATCATCTCATCCATTCTCCCTTGAAGATCATCTTTCATGAGCTTCTGGACATACTCCCTTTCAACTTGCATCTTGTCATTCTCATCATGAAGATACGTTATCGGATCGTGAGAAAATTCACTTTTCTGTAGAGTATGTCTTTCTTTCTGACGACCGCTTGGCACAGCTTTGGATCGAGTCTTAGCATGAGACTTCCAAGAGGCGCTTGGTTTCTTCACTGATCCGGATGATGATTTGGTTGATCTTTTTGATGGTGGTGGTGAAGAGTGAGAAGAAGAATCGATGATGAAGAGACATGAGGAGACTCGGGTCCTTAGGAGGTTCGAGGTTTCTCTTTGGGACGTGTTGGACTGTCTAGAAGTAGCTTATCATAATCAGCGTCATCATCTTTTCACTTAGTCGTTATCATCGTCTTTGTTTCATCACCATAAGTCTTTTTAGTCTTTTCCTTTTCTGGTTCTTCAAAGTCATACTCAAGAGTGTCCTCCACACGCGTTTGTTGTTGTTCCAAAGTGGTGGCACGAGATCCCTTATCGGGTCGATTAACCGCATCGGGATTTGGTGTAGGTTGAACTCCACCACTTGATCCTCCGGGGCCACCCATTTAATCTTTAGCAAATTCCAGCGTGTTGGAGTCTAATGAATTTGAACTTTTTCTTGTATGATAAGTCCAGTTGCTCTTCCTCTGAGCTTTCCTCTTCTTGTTCAATCACCGGAGTCTTTCCTTTGCCATGTTCAGTGGGGTGGACTGGGAGGTTTAGATACCGTTGTGTCATCTTTAGCGGTTTAGTAGAAAATCTCTTCATCGATGCAGTACCCTCGAGTCCTCGTCATTAGCTTTCTTTGCGGTTCAAGCTTAGGTACGGGAATAGGAACAGCTTCCTTGGCGGGAACTGTCCTCTTTCGTGGAGGATTCCTCTTGGGAACTTCCTCGACTCTCAGTGCTTGCAGCACTTCCACTTCCTCTTCGGTTTTTCTTGTAGGTACCGAAGATTTTTCATCAAGAAAACCAACTTTGTTCTCTTCTACAGCTACCAGATACCTTTTATAAGAGTAGAGCTTTTGAGTTCATCGAGAGAAGATGATCTGGCAACACAACACCTTGTTTCTTGGTAGTTGACTCCTTAAATCTGACTATAAGAGTAGGTTCGGACAACATGTCGAGATTGTCGGGGTCATTGATTCTTTTGGGAATATCTGGGTTATACCCAAGTGCTCTCTGGATCAACAGTTTAGTGTATCTGATGTAAGGAATCTTTGAGCCAAGCTTTTTGAGGAATGTCATCATGTCATCCCAAATCAGCGCTTCAACTTCGATGTGCTTCATGTTGATCAGAGCCCAAAAGATTTGCAGTTCCATGAGCTTGGGATGCTCATAGCCATGTCCGCGACCAAATGGATTTTGTGATGATGATATAAAGGGTTCTCCAAGGATGAGGGATGTTCTTGAGATCCACGTGAGAATGCTTAATGATAACCCCAGAAGCTTCGTCGTACCCAATATTAATCAAAATTGTAAAACCGTCTCTTGTGAGGTGCAGCAGAGAATTCAGTTGGTATGATGTCAGGAATGAGGAGAACTGCCCTTAAGTCTGCAGGAGTGATGGTGAGTTGCTTGTGATTGAGCGTCACCGTCACAAAATTTTGACCTTTGACCATCCGCATTGTATTCCGAATTGCTGTATGTAGATCTCCGAACATGGCGAGTTGGTGAGCATGTTCGATAGGGATGATTCTTCGAATATCCACTGCAATGAGACAAGAAGATTACGAGCAGGTGAGAGTTTCAAAGTCAACTCTGAGATTGTTCTTTCCAATCTTCATTGGATAGCCATGTGGGAAGATATCAGAAATGGTGAGGACATTTGGTGCATCCACATTCATTTGAGCTTCCATGTCATGATCTGAAACACATTTAGCCAAAAGAACCAACATATCGAAAGACATAATGTTAGTCAATAGAAGGTTTTATTGTCTACTTAATGAATGAGATATGTCAATGATTGTTACGAGTCCAAAGTCACTTGTTTGTTCAATAGTCCAATGTCGTCGAGAAAAGTTTCGTGAGTTAGTTAACTTTAAGTTTTAAAGTTTATGTTATCACTTATTTTCCACAACATATTAAACGTTTAAGCTTATTAGTGACAATTATTGGTTTCGTGACGTTATGATTTATTTATTTACAAGTATGCACGCGTAACAATTCATAATGAAGGTTTGATCAAGGCTTAGGCGTAGAAATGGTAGCTTATGTGTAAACAGAAGAAGTATATGCGTAGACGCAAGCTTATGCGTTGGATCCTTACTTACGCGTAGGAAAAAGGGGACCTTATGCGTAGAGCTTACGCGTAAGCGCATATAACACCTTACGCGTAAGGCTTACTCATAAGAGTAGACCTTATGCGTAGTGGTCACTGTTTATGCATATCCTTCACAGGATACGCGTAGTCCCTTTGTAGAACCTTACGCGTAAGATTTCTCTTACGCATAACCTTCTACGCGTAAGGTGATCCTTATGCGTAGATTGCTAATGACCTTGATTCTGAATTATATGTGTAGCAGAACTGAAATAAATTCATCATAGCAACAATATTAACACATATATCCATTCTTAAACAGATCATGGCATGAGTGCTTATCAAACAGTTACGCGTAAAAAGTCTTACGCGTAGACCAAAACCCTAATAGTTCAAAGATTACGCGTAGAATTTTTAGCCATGGATTTTGCACCAAACTTTTTCTGGTAGTTCTTAGATGTCATGTGAGTGTAATAACCAAGTTTTAACATCAAATTCGCAGTGAATAAAAAATACCCAATTCTCAAGAACATTAAACCTTAATTCCTAATTTCTCAAGAACATCAAATTCGCAGTGAATCAAAAAGCCTGGATATCATCAATTCACCTTGATAACAACATCACACAACTACCTTTTTGACCAAAAACATTCACATTTAAAAATACCCAAAACCACGCATAAACCCTAATTCCTCAAAACTATCAATTAGTGTTTCTGGGTGTGTTTAAGTGATGAAAATGTATTCCTTGATGTTATACAAACGTTTTGACACAATCTTTTTCACCACAAACACTCAAACATGATTAAGTGTTCATACGCTTATGCGTAGAACACTAAAATCACTATAACTCAAGTTTTAACCGTTAGATTAATGAAAGATTTAAAACGATTGTTTAAAAACTTGTTAAGAACACATAAACACTTACAGATTGATGATCAGAAACACGGATTTGAAGAACGAATTTTGTGCGTAGGATGATATTTGGTTTGTAATAAATGTGAAGTGATAAGTTAGGTGGAGGTGTTTTATTAAAATAGCTTTAAGCATTTGGCAGTTTTAGTCCCTCCACCTTTTCCCATTTTCATCCAAAGCCTTTTAACTTCCATTTTGGTTACCAAACGAAAGATTTTAAGACAGAAACTTGACAACACTCCCCCTCGACTTAAGAAATAATGAAAGTTTATAAATTTTAGTCCGAGGAGTGTTAGAAACCAGAAATGTGACCATCATTATTAAAAGAAACAACCGGAATAGGATAACATGCAAGTACACAGTTATTTTTGAAACAATTAAGAATTTATTTTCTCTCCCTCAACGCTTGATCGGAAAAATACTGAATTTTGTAAGATTAGAGTGTTGACGGAAGAAATGTACTTGCCATGTTAAAAAAATATAGATAGAAGAATATTTTTGTTGTTTTATCTGATTTTATATTTTTGTATTTTGTTTTTGAAAAATATTTACAAAAGAGGTTTTGGTGTTTGACTAGTTTTTAAGAATGTTTTAAGAGTTCATCGAGTTCCTCTTGAGTCAAACACCGCATACCAATCCGGTGGACCAACTCATTAAACCTAGTAGGAGCTAAGGCTTTGGTGAGAAGATCTGCCAATTGGTATTCTGCACCCACGAAGTATAATTCAACAAGCACCCTGCTCCACGTGGTCCTTGATGAAATGATATCGAAGATCGATGTGCTTTGACTTTGAGTGTTGAACTGAGTTGAACGAGATTGCAATAGCACTCCGATTGTCACGATACATCGGGATTCTATAAAAATACGTAACCATAGTCTTTGAGTTGTGTTCTCATCCAAATGACTTGAGCACAACATGCCGACATGGCTACATATTCGGCTTCGGTTGATGACAGCGATGTACAATCCTGCTTCTTCGATTGCCAAGATACCAGTTTGTCACCAAGAAATTGTAGTGCTCCCGAAGTACTTTTCCGAGAGTCTAAGCATCCCGCATGGTCGCGTCTGAAAAAGCTATTAGTTCAAAACCAGAATCCTTCGGATACCGGATCCCCAAATTAATGGTTCCCTTGATGTATCGGAGGATTCTTTTAGCCTCGAGAGGTGGATTTCAGTTGGTCGCGACTGATAACGAGAGCAAAGATATACGGCAAAGACAATATCAGTGTCCTGGTCGTTAGATACATGAGATACCTCATAATACTACGGTATTTGGTAGGGTCAACCAATTTCCCATGCAAATCATCATCCAGCTTCTTGGTATGTGCCATTGGTGTGGCATAAGTATCACAAGAATTCATTCCAATTTTTCGAATTTCAAGGGCATATTTGGATGACTCAAGAAAATACCACGGGGTGATTGATGAAGTCCTAGAAAGAACGTAAGTTCACCCATCATGGACATTTCAAAATGTTTCTTCATTAGTTTTGCAAAAGCGATTGAGTACTTTTTATGAGTTGACCCAAAAATGATGTCATCCACATAAATTTGAACAATTAAAATATGTTGCCCGTGATATTGTATGAAAAGAGTTGGGTCGACCGAACCTTTGGTAAAATTATTGGCAATGAGGAAAGATGATAGCTTATCATACCATGCCCGAGGAGCTTGTTTGAGACCATACAGAGCTTTGTTCGGTTTGTAAACATGGTTCGAAGCGGGATCAACGAATCCTTCGGTGGGTGACATAAACCGTTTCTTTCAGTTGACCATTGAAAAGCAGCTTTGACGTCCATTTGAAAGACCGTTATATTCATATGAGCCGCTAATGCCAAAAATATCGAACGACCTCAAGACGAGCAACTGGAGCAAATGATTCTTCAAAGTCAATACCCTCTTCCCGTCTATAACCCTTAGCCACCAGACGTGACTTGTTTCGATGACATTCCCTTCAAAGATCCAATTTGTTCTTCAAAATCCATTTTAGACCAATGACGTAGACCCCTGATGGTCTTTCAACCAGCTCCCATACTTCAAGACGTTTGAATTGGTTGAGTTCTTCTTGCATGGATTCAATCCGGTTATCTTTTGTCATTGCATCCTTAATGTTTTGGGTTCAGTTGGCGACAGTGAGTGCATAAATGCAATGTTCACCGTCTGTGTGAAGACGTTGTCTCGTAACGACCGGTTGATTCGGGTTGCCAATAATATTTTCCAGAGGATGGTCTTTTGTCCATCTATGTGTAGAGGTTTGATGTTGGTATACGTTGTGCAGATTTTGAGGATTCAAATGGCTTGTTGATGATTCCGCGACATCATGTGCAGCAGTTTCATTAGCAAACGGGTTAAAGAACGCATTTGGATCAAAATCTGCAGTGGGGGTACTTCATTCGAACATCATCACCGGTTCATCATTGTTAGAAGCGGTTTGTTCAACTGTTGTAGTAGAGTCAACTGGTGGTGCATCTTCAACAGTTGTTGTAGCAGTGTATCGGTATTAGAGTATTATCGTTGAGCAATGGAAATAGCGGATACACCTCGGAGCACGCTCATCAATATCTTCACCGAACGAGGAGCAAATAGTCTTTCCATTTGTTGACGAGTAAGCCGAGGGCTTGTTTCAGCTGATGATGGGGTTTGGGGAAAGTTTAAGCTGTTGTGACCGGGTTCCAAGTGTTATACTCGAAGCCATTTCAGTAAGCTCATCAAAATTAGCATGAATCGTTTCCATAACCTGCTTTGTACGATTCCGGATCCGTAACCTTTTGAGTTCTCACAATATCCAATAAAGACTCCAATGTCAGCTTTGGCTTTGAGCTTTCCAAAGTCATCACGATCATTATTCAAATAGCAAAGAGATCCAAATACATGAAAGTGTTTGAGATTCGGTTTACGGTTGTGGAGAAGCTCAAATGGTGTTTTGTTGTGGCGTTTAGTAATCATTGAGCGGTTTTGAGTGTAGCATGCAGTTGAGTCACCTTCACCACAAGTAATCTGGAAGTTTAGCATTGATTAACATCGTTCTGGCAGCTTCCACTAACGCATGGTTTCGTCTTTCAACAACTCCGTTTTGTTCTGGTGTGCGGGCAATAGATGTTTGATGCTCAATTCCCACTTTCTCATAATATTCCCGAAGAGTTTGATTCACAAATTCAGTTCCTTTGTCTGCTCGAATTTGTCTAACGGTGTTCGAGTGAATTTGAATTTTCGTAAGAAAGGTGATGATCATCTGTGGAGCTTGATCTTTACTTCGAAGAAAATAAACCCAAGTCCATCTTGAGTAGTCATCAACAATTACCAAGATGTAGCGCTTGCCATTTATCGTCTGCACGCGCATCGGGCCACACAAATCCATGTGAAGAAGATGAAGCACATGCCGAGAGTTGTGTTCCACCTTTGAAGGAAAATGAGCACAAGTGATTTTCCCTTGTTCACAAGTTGAGCATAGGTGATCTTTAGAATACCGAATCGGGGAGACCTTCAACAAGTTTGTGTCGTGCAAGATTGGTGATGGTTTGAAAATTTAGATGTGATAGACGACGGTGCCATAGCCAAGATTTTGTAGATGTAGCCTTTGAGAGTAAGCAAATGGGAGATGAAGCGATCATGTCTTGCATGGAGATAGTGTAGAGACTGGATGAGCGTTGGCCGGACATAAGATCATTTCCTTGAAGATCACGAATGAAACAAGTTTTCTCCCGAAATCTACTTCCAAGTCTCAATCACAAAATTGACCAACTGAGAATAGATTGTGACCGAGGCCTTCCACATAATAAACCCCGCTAATTTCGATGTTGCCATTGATGTAGTCTCCGTAGCCCATGATAGCTGCGAAGTGATCATTCTCGAATCGGACAGTGCCAATGAACTTTGAAACAAAGTTTGATAACAGCTTTAAGATTGCCTCGTCATGTGTCGGAACATCCGCTATCAACAATCCAAAGGATGATTCTGATCACCTGCATTACACACGACGACAAGATGGAATAGAAGTAGATGTGGAACCCAAATGTTAGAGGGTTCCAAAGCAGTTATAGTAGAAATACACACATCAATAACTTTAGGCATCCATTTAAATCCTAGTGTATTATGTATCCATTTCTGCCATCTCCAACTAGTCTTAGCTTTAGTCTTAGTGAATGCACTAGGTGGTACAACAATCCTTGGAGGTGATACTGGAACTACAGGGACATCAATGTGGTTCTTAGAATCTAAAGAGGGCGATCTACCAAGCATAGGCCTAGAAGCAGTAGTGGGCCTAGAGGTATTCCGGGTCTTAGGATTCCTTAAACGAGACAAGATAGCCTTAGCAACACATTTATCATGACAATCAGAACGCATACTTTTACGACATATAACACAAGAAGCATCAGACTGAATATCAAAAGTACTCAAAGGTTCAGCATTAGTTACAACACTTTTTCCATTACATTTTCCAGACGCAATATCTAAAGTGGGTGCAACTGAAGTCTTATTCAAAGTCCTACGGTGTTCTTCTACTTCAACATTCTTTATTTGTCTTTTCTTAGGTCGCAACTTCCTATTCTTCTTTGTATTGCTCCTAGGCTGTGAAGTGCGGACGTTTGGAAAAGAGGCAACTAGTCCCTGTTTTGAGGGAAGCACATTAGTAATTTGTGTTTTGTCAGTAGGTATTCTGGGAACATGATTGCTAAGTGTTACAGTGCAACTCTTTAATGATGCTAGGCTAAACTTGTTCATACTTTCCTAACATTTCCCTTAACTTAGTGATAGTGTGCACCAAATCTTGATTTTTAAAACGAAGATTTCCAGCAAAATTCATGACTTCTTTAGTGTGTGCAAGATAATGATCAAGTTCGTTTGATGCTTCATCACGAAGTCTGTTTGAGTAAACCAAATATGACACCATATTCCTTTTTAACTTTTGCAAGTTCTTGTTCATATTTTGTGATTTGACACTTTAAAGACACGTCTTGATCATCCAGCTTGCTCAATTTTAGGATCAGAATGTTTTGCATGCATCTGGGCGATTTTGTGTTGAAAAGCAAGTTGTTGATCGTGAATATCTTTTTGACACCAATTAAGACGACGTATTGCATTTGAAAGCTCATTTGACAATCGTTTATTTTCAACTGTTAAAGACTCGATCTGATGCACCATATCAGTATTCACACCATTATCAACAGAATCAACATAATCAGCATAGATAACATCTTCCAAGAGTCAATCAACATCTTTTCTCAATAGTTTCTTTTTACGTTTAGTGTTTGAAATCGATGTTTCGCTTTAAAACTGCTTTCATGAGACCAAGCTCCTTGTGAAAATCCTTTTCCCAATATAGTGCACAATTTTTCAAATTTTGACATGGGGTAAAATTCTTTTCTGAAGAATATCTCTATGTTCTCGCGCCATTGGCGAGGTAAAATGTTGAACTTTTATTTCAGAATGAAATTCAATCTCACGTTCCAAAATTTTGAGGTCGGATAAGAAAGTGTCAAAGTATTTGATAACGCGACAACTTTCGGCATTAGTTTTACTTCACTAAGTGAAGATAAAGGACCATTAATTTGTGCACCTTTTGGTTGAGGACTACTTCGAAACTGGTGTGATAAACAAAGGGTTGTTAGAAGTATCTTGTTGTGTGACAAAAGTTACGGCTTTTGAATAGTTAAATGGTTTGTTGTAAATGAAATTTTCCATTTTTGACCGACTCTCGTCATCAGCATCTAATTCCTCCATCCGATTATATTCAACAACAGTCATAATTGAATCATCAATTCTATGTTCTGCTGTAAACTTGGATTTGGTTTGAATGCTCTGTGTGAAAACTTAGGTTTATAATCAGCAAGATTCGGTCCATATCCATTTGGATTAGGTTTGAAAGAAAACTTTTGAATCGTTGTGATTGATTCACCATGTTTATAAACAACAGTTTTAAACTCTTTGATTTTGGTTTTTAAGTCGACAATTTCCTCAAGATAGTCATCTATTCGTTTCGTTGAATGCTTTTTGTACTCAGAGAACTGTTTTTGACAAGTTAACAACTCAACATTGGCTTTTTGAGTTTCCAAAGTAAGAGCGTTAAGTTGTTGTTTATGTTCATGTTTCATTTGTTCTATTTGAGACAAAAAAGCATTCTTTGAAGCGGCTAGATCACAAATCTGTCATTCCAAATATTTTTCATTTTGGTGTGATTTGGCAAAAGCGGCTTCAAAACCTTTTTCATGGTTTTCTTGAGTTTTGAAAAAATTGAGTTGTCGAATTAAACATTCATTATCCCTGGTTAACAGTGCATTTTTCTCTTTTAATTTCGTGTAAATTTCCAAACGAGAATGTTGGTCTTTAATTAAGGTCAAGAGCTCAGTTTCTCTGTCAGAAAAAAGCTCATTTTGTTCAACATAAGTCTCAACATTATCATTATTTAGATCCTCAAATATAACCACGGAGTCAACTTGATTGTCAATATTAACCATAAGGTCAATTTGATCATCAAATATAACTACGGGATCTATTTGATAATCATCGGAATGAGATGTGGAGGACTCATGTTGAACACTCGATCCTTGTCGATAGAGAAAGTGGCGGAGATATCGATCATTGATGATAATTGTTTGTTCAGTACTGAGACAAGCCGTCTGTCATACACGGGCATGTATCACTCATGTGCAGTGCTTGCATTTGTGCCATCAACATCACTGCTGCATTAGCCTGCAAGTCCTCCATATCATCATCTGAATCGCAGACCGCCATAAAGCTCGCTCCTTGTTGGTAAGAGTTCCACCAGCTTCATCCTTAAGAGCCAAGAGCAGAGCCTCTTTGAAATAAGCACTGCCTCTTGTCCTTGGTTTAGGAAATGCATTAGCCAGATGACCCTTCTCACTACAGTTATAGCATCGAAGACCATTAATCCCATTCTGAGCATTTCCTTGTTCAACCACTTGAGCCCTTTTCTGCTGCGGAGCACCCATGTTATTCCTACCCATAGCATTTGATGTAGATTAAATAACGAGATAACACAAACCGGACCTGTTGATTCACACGAATACCAGGAACGATCCTACCAATAATCGTTGATTCACACGAATGCCGATTATAGGGAATTCTTAGCAAAAGCTGCCAAAAATAGACTTTTGGTATTTCATAAAACTGATTCTTCCACATTACAAAGGAAGTCTTAAATAGGACTACAAAATAGAAACGGGCCCTAGAAGACAAACGGGCTGAAAGTTATTACATAAACAAAGTCCAAAAAAAACCCGAAAAAACACTAAAATGCAAATAACTCATAAAATAAAGTGTTTCGGGGCTCGAAAGTTCCGGAAACCGACGAAGTCAGCTTCACCACGCGCTCCTCGCTCCAAGTTATGCCCATTTTAGTGAGGCCCCTTTTGTCACACGATCTTGGGCCTCCACAAACATCATGGCCTGATCATCAACACTTGGGCCCACATCATTTCCCTGGGTAGACTAAATTAGTCCCTCAATTCACAAAGAAGATCATCATCAAGAATCACCATAGTAAGGAAACAAGTGTTTCACATTAAACACATCTGAACATCGGATATGGCTCGGTAACTTCAAACGGTAAGCATTGGAGTTAATTTTGTCAACAATTTCCAATGGGCCAATTTTCTTAGCGGACAATTTATTATACTCACCGACCGAGAAACGATCCTTAGTTAAAATAGCCCATACAAAGTCACCTACTTCAAAATCCACATGCCTCCGCTTTTGATCAACATCTTGTTTGTACTTTAAGTTAGCTCGAACCAAGTTGTCATGAACAGCTTTATGAACTTCATGTAACCCTTCAACAAAATCCTGCACTTTCTTTGGAATAGAACCGTAAATAGGAAGAGACATTAATCAAGAGGTCCACGTGGTTGTGCGTAATAAACCACCTGGAACGGACTAAACCCAGGTTCGATTAACAAAGATGATTATGAGCAAACTCAGCTTGACATAACCGATCCCATGCCTTCACATGATCACCTACTAAACACCTCAACAGTTACCAAGAGACCTTAACAACTTCATCTCCCATCATTTGGGGATGATAAGCACCACTAAAATTGAGTTGAGTATTCACCATCTTCCACAAACTACGCCAAAAATGACTTAGAAACCGAAAGTGTCACGACGAAACAATAGATGAAGGCAAACCATGTAAACGATATACATCAGCGAAGAAAAGTTGGGCCACATTAATCATCTGTTGTCTTCTTATAAGCAATAAAGTGTACCATCTTAGAGAAACGATCAACAACAACAAATATTGAGTCATTACCCCTTTGAGTACGAGGTAACCTGATCGGTCCCGAACCGTCAAGTTATCTCACGCAAGCCAGCCACTTGTGAATGGCCAACCGTAAGAAACTCAAAACAAATGTAAAACCAATGCAATTTAAGAGCAGAGGAATATAGTGTATTCCTGGGTCGTTAAGTCCCACGGAGGATGAATTGGTGTTAAAACAACTTCAGATGATAGAATGATCACTAAGGATAGTGATCAGTAAGGATATTGATGGAAAATTACCTAAAGAAAAGATCTACAAATTAAAGCGACTTAAATACAAATTAAAAGAAATTAAAAAATTAAAATCTATTAAATAAACGCTATCACTATTTTTACAATGATGTTTTAATGATTTTATAAAACAAAATATCTTAAATAAACTATATTAACTAAAACTTAATCCTAAATTATCTAGAAACGTAGTTTAAAATGAAAACGAGCGTTACGTTTAAAAATTACGCTGGAGCGCAAGCAAAAACGTAAAATTTATGAAATAAAAGGCCTACGAATGTAAAACTAATTTTATTACGTACTATATGATAAAAGAAAATTTTAGAAAAAAGATTTATATTTTTTAGACTTTCATATTTTTTATTATGATTTAAATAAGATTTTACACTAACTAAATGATTAAAAATACTAAAACTTATGAGAAAAATCTGAAACTTTCACAGAAAATACTTTAAACAATGCTGGTCTTAAGAAAAATAAAAAACTTGGAGGTTGCTTTTGGAAATAAGCTCAAAATAAGCTAAAGAAAGCTAATAAGCAAAACTGCCTAAACACCCTTAAGTATTAAATGTTGCAAACATTGACAAGAAAGACCCAAGGGCGCTATTGGTACAGGTACACACTCCTATCACCCTCTTAAGGGAGAGGTCTCGTTCGACCCCCTCTCCCTTTTGTGAAACATTTTATTTTTGGAAATTTCTTTTTGCACTTTTATTAAGAACAATGAAATAAGCAAAATTTAAAACTACAACTTTTTATAAAAAGTACTAATAAGCTCTGTAATGACCTTATTATTCTCAACAAAGGCTATAAAGAGAAATAAGCACAAGGATTAAGCCTAATTGGCTTATGAGCTAGAAAATAAGCAACATTGAAATTGAAATAAGCTAAGAACTTTTAATAAGCTAATTTAATAACCTAAAAAGCAAAATTTATTAGAAATAAGCACACTGAAAAGCTAAATTAAGCAAATAAGCATTTAAGCTAAACTAACTAACCAAACAGCCCTGGGTTTTTTCAAAACCAATTTAAGCTTATCAAATAAGCTCACAAGCTTAAAACAAGAACTGAGGGCACAAGATTAACTGGTTGGCTATCCAAAAAGACAAAACTCACAAGCTATGATCCACTATTAAGCTTTGTGTGAGCTTGAGAAAATGACTAGATCATACTGCTTATGCGCTTTTTACACTGAAATGGGACAAAACAAAAGCTATAAGCAGCCCTAGTAAACAAGCTACAAATTGGAAAAATAAGCTTGGAATCTCAAGATTGCTTGGTTAGCTTCCCAAATAACTAAATTTTACAAACTATGGTTATCTTATGAGCTTTTTAGAAGCTTATGAACATGGTCCCAAATCTGTGCACAGGGCACAATTTGAAAAGGGGACTTGAAAGGAAGCTGAGAATAAGCTATCTATAAGCTAATTTTATGAAAGCAAGTATTTTTATATTTTTATTTAGCAGCTAAATATTATTTTCCCAAAAGGAATTGAGCTAATTCTAAGTATTAAATACACAGTAAAAATATTAATTTTATTCAAAAACTGCTATAAGGAAATTTTGACTTTTTATAGAAAACTAATAAGCTGACTTTTATGAACTTGTGGTTATCCTAGATGACTAAATATGTTATATTAAGCTATGTTAAAATGATATTAAGCTATACTATCAAGTTTTAAGCTAATATGACAGGATGTGCATTTCAAACTCTTAACAGTGAACTGTCAAGGATGAAATCAAGAGGAATTTGACTTTTTAATGAACAAGGACAGAGTTTTATGGTTTCATTGAACTAGTAAGAACCAAAATGACTTAGAACAATAACAAGTTACAACACAGTAAGGCTCTAGCACAGTTTATAAGCACAATCCAAACACCACTTTTTGAGACTGTTAATAAGCTTTTCAAAGGTTAACAAAGATTTAGACCATAAACTAGATTGCAGACCTCATATAATCATAAATTAGAACTAAATAAATATAAAATAACAGTATTAGCAACATAAAACTTAGGTTTGAGAATTATGCTAAGATAACTGTGAAAATGAGTTTCTTATTAACTATCAATTAAAAAGAACAAGCTACTGGTTTAAGGACTTAATTATATTCAACTATGACTGATAAACATGGAAACACAAGGATACAAGCTAATTAACAACTTAACAGTAAAATGCCAAATTGAGTAAAAAGCTTACAAATGGCTTTGAGCTGAAAACTGAGAACTTAGGCTCAAAGATCACCCCTATTGCTTCCCATGAAGCTTCTAAACCAATAAGAAATCCAAATTCAACCTTGCTTCAATCTCTGGCATTCTCTCCATGGCATTTTTATTTTTAACTAATTTATTGGTGATTTTTGGTATTTTTCTCTTTTGACTACTACACTGATTTTAAGGGTTCTAAAAGCTTTGATAAGCTTCCTAGGAGCTTATATGTGCTTAAGGATCCAAAACATGCTACTAACATCATTCACAACATATTAAAAATTTTGAACTTGAAATTTGCATCAACCGAAATTGAAACTGAAAACTTGAAATTGCTTATCAAAAAAGATTCACAATACATTAAGATTGATTAAAACAGTACTTGGAAGATTAAAATTACACTGGAATTTAAAAATTTATTAAAACGACATAAACTAAAACTAAGCTACACTACTTGGCCTTCTCCTCTGCTTCTATCTCTTGTTTTATAGCTTTTTCAAACTCTATGTCTACCTCTGGTCATTTCCCACTTGATTGCACCTTTGATTTCATCCTCATCGTCCATGTGTAAAATTTATGGAAAAGTCATGAAGCAGGTAGTAGCATTAAATGAGGTGGGGGGGTTTGGTTTGCAAGGTGGAAAGGTTGAGGTGAAAGGTAGGTATGTGCTGGAGAGATAAGGGTGATGAGGTGGTAGTGAAACAGGTGGCTATGGAGGAACAGGTGGATTGGGAGAGGATGAACATGGTCGGGCGCTGTTATCCGTTTTAAAATTGGGCTTGGGTGTTGGACCTGGGTTTGGGCCCGGGTAATGGATTTGGGTAATATATAAGGTCCGGTTTGGTAAGTAGTTATCACAAGGACCATACTTGTAACTTTCTCAAAACTGAGGGTCAAACTGTAATTTCTCCAAACTTTCTTTGAGGACCAAACCTGCCATAACACAATTATACAAGGACCAAAGTTGTATTTTATTTCATTTTTAAACTTTAAGGACCTTTTATGTAAATTTGGATATTGAGGGACTAAAGTTGTAAATTCCCAAAAGTTTATCATAAGGACCAATTTTGTCATTTATTAATAGTACAAGGTTTATTTTGATCAATTTCCAATTTTAAAACCTTAAAGACTATTTTTGACACTTTTGCAAAGTTGAGGGACCAAAGTTGTAATTTTGTGATTTTAAACTTCAAAGGATTATTTTGAACAACTTGTGAATCCCAAGGACCTAAAATGATATTTTACAAGTTTTTGAATTACTAGGGACTAGATTTGACAACTTTTGTAACTTGGGGGACTAAAACTGCCAATTATGCAAACTTGATACGTTTTTCATCAGATTTTGGTATTTTTGCATTTAAAACATATAAAACACTTGTTTGTGATATTTTCATCATTTTGAAGCATTTCTGAGTGTTTTCAGATGATTTTGCAGTCTATACAGTACAAAAATGATGAGTAATTAGAGACTCATCATAACCCCAACACAAAATCCATGCTTATATCAACCCATGGCTGCAAAGGAACCGGTAAAGGCATATAGAGTCCCGCATTAGTAGCTGTACCCTTTGAAACTTGGCAAATACGACACCGCTTGACATAATGCTCCACTTCTTTCCTCATAGTAGGCCAAAAATAAGAAGCTTGCACCAACTGTAAAGTGCGATCACGACCAACATGCCCCTCACCATGTAATTCCTTAATAATTTTCAAGCGAAGGCTAGAATTAGGAATACATAGTTGATTCCCTTTGAAAAGAAAACCATCATGTAGAAGGAAATCTGGTTTTTGGCCAGATTGCACACCCTGTAGAACAACAGAAAAATATGGGTCAATGTTTAACTGCTCGCGAATGACATCCAGTCCTGGTACATCAAATCTCATAGATACAAGAAGATTACTCCTCCTCGCTTAAGGCATCACGACCGATTCCTAACACCAATCTTGTGTTTGACCACAAAAGTAAACTTTTCAAGAAATGCCAACCAACGCCCATGCTTATGTGACACCTTATCTTGAGTGCGAATATGCCTTAAAGAATCATGATCAGTGAACAAAACAAACTCCTTATGAAACAGATAATGCGTAAATGCTTTATAGCTTGAAACATAGCATAAAACTCCAAGTCATAAGTAGTGTACCTAGACTTTGGCTCATCCAATTTCTCACTAAAATAGGCAACAGTGTCGACCACCTTGACCGAGAACCCCGCCAATTGCAACCTTTGAGGCATCGCATGAAGCTCAAAAACTTGAGAAAATCAGGCAATACCATAATTGGTGTCAGAGTGAGCTTTTCTTTGATAATCTCGAAGTCTGCCTCCTCCGTCCACAAAAATGACTTTCCCTTCATGCAATCTGTCAATGGAGCCATAATGGAACTAAAATTTGGGATGAACCGCCTATAAAAGGAAGCAAGCCCATGAAAACTACGAACTTCAGTGATGGTAGTTGGAGTTGGCCACCCTTGAACATTTGCTACTTTAGACTCATCCACTTGTATTCCATCACCGGAAATAACATACCCCAAAAATGAACCTTAGGGGTCATGAACACACATTTCTTTGTGGTCGATAGAAACTATCCTTGCGAAGTAATGTCAAGACCTGCTTCACATGGATGAGATGTTCACTGAAAGAAGTACTATAAATGAGAATATCATCAAAATAAACAACCACAAACTTCCCAATGAAAGGTTCGAGCAATTGGTTCATAACACGCATAAATGTACTAGGTGCGTTTGACAAACCAAAAGGCATCACCAACCACTCATACAACCCTTCACGAGTCTTGAAGGCAGTCTTCCATTCATCACTGTGTCTAAGACGGACGGTAATATCCACTCTTCAAATCTAACTTTGTGAAAATAGTGGCACCACTAATCTGATCAAGCAAATCATCAAGCCGAGGGATAGGAAACCTGTACCTCACAGTAATCTTGTTGATGGCTCGACTATCAACACACATACGCCATGTTCCATCCTTCTTCGGAGTCAATAAGGCAGGACGACAAGGGCTCATACTCTCTAACGTGACCCTTAGAAACAAGTTCCTCTACCTGCCGTCGCAATTCCTCATGCTCTACCAGACTCATCCTATAATGTGGCCTGTTAGGCAATTGTGAACCAGGCTCTAAATCAATATGATGTTGGATGTCACGCAGGGGGCAAACCCATCGCAAATCATCGAAAAACATCGAAAATTCCTTGAGTAAAGGAATCATAGCTTCAGGAATTTCGCTATCTTCAACCACTTCCTTCCCTATTAGCACAAAAACTTCATCTCCTTGCTCTAACTCGTCCTCAAACTGGAAAGGGTTAGTAAAGTACCAATGGGCTTGTTAACTAGCTCTTTGGGCTTATTCGGCATCAATGTTATCTTCACACCATCAAATAGGAAACTATAAGTATTAGTTCGCCCATTATGATTTGTGTTGCGATCATACTCCCAAGGTCTACCCAGTAATAAGTGACAAGCATCCATGGGCACCACATCACACCAAACATTATCTTTATAGGTTGTCCCAACAGAAAATTGAACAAGGACACGCTTGGAAACAGTAACCTCACCACCTTTCTTAAGCCACTGTAATTTGTAAGGTTTGGAACGGGTCTCGTCTTCACCCCAACTTCGGACTTTGCCTCTTGAGATATCAAATTATCACAACTACCCGGGTCAACCACAAAGGTGCACACCTTACCCGAGATAGTACAAGTCGAGTGAAAGATGTTGTGCTCGAGCCAATCATCGCCAATGCCTTTTGGTGTTAAGCAAGAGCACTTACCACCAAAGCTACCAACACATCTCCATTCACAACTTCCTCTTCATACTCAACATCTTCATCAAAAATTGGGGCTTCTTTATAACCCTCATTAGCCACGTCATCAACTTCCCAAGTATACATATTGCCATCGGGATCAACAAATAGGTGCCTTTTCCCCGCCTTCTTACATTCCGACTGTCGCGGACCGGGTTCACCACAGTTAAAACACTTCAAGGTACTACTTCCAACCCCTTTAGAAACCGGTCCAATATTGCTACCACCCTGTCTCGCCTGATTAGGAACAAAACATGATGTTACGTTACCCAACCGTAACTACCTCCTATTGTAGCAGAATAAGAGGAACCTCCCACACGTCGGTTCTGTTTTTCAAAAGATAATGCACGTTGGTATGCATCTGAAAGTGTCACCGATCAAACATGTTAATGTAATCCATGATCTGGACCCTTAAACCACCAATGTAACGGGAGACTAGTTGTTCATCAGTCTCTTGAATATCATTCCTTGCAATTAATTGGTAAAATTCGTTGTGTAATCTTCAAATGATTTGGCCCTCGTTTTGACATTCTCAGAACCGTTGGTACATCAACCATTGGTAATTATGAGGAATAAAGTTGGCTCTCATGCACTTTTTCATCTTCCTCCAAGTCGTGACTCTTGGCTTTCCAACTCTCTCCCGTGTCGGGTTTAGATTGCTGCCACCATGCAGATACCCTACCACGTAGCTTGGTAGCGATCAGTGAAACCTTCTTGTTTTCGTGAATCTCTTTGAATTCAAACACTTCTTCAACCGCAACAAGCCAATCAATGAAACCCTCGGGATTCAAAGTATCCCCATCAAACTCAGTGAATATTGACCCTCGGTCCGCATTCCCAACGCCTATTATCCTCCCTTTCATTTCGCCTTTGGTCGCCTTTCTTGTTGTTCATCGAAGATGAACCGTCACCATCACCGAACGGATTTTCTGATCGCTCGTCTTCACTTTCCGACGGTTATGATTACGAGGCCTTCTTTGATTCATTAAGTCACCTATCCGATCGCTTAATTGATCAACGAACCCGACCCATTCGCCCTCCATTCTTGCCATAAGCCCATTTGCTCAATTCTTGTTCATAGACGTCATTAGTATTCCTATTCCTCCTTGGAGGCATAACGATCAGGAATTTTAGCTCTGAAACCAACTGATGTAGACTAAATAACGAGATAACACAAACCGGACCTGTTGATTCACACAAATACCAGGAACGATCCTACCAATAATCGTTGATTCACACGTAATGCGATTATAGGGAATTCTTAGCAAAAGCTGCCAAAAATAGACTTTTGGTATTTCATAAAACTGATTCTTCCACATTACAAAGGAAGTCTTAAATAGGACTACAAAATAGAAACGGGCCCTAGAAGACAAACGGGCTGAAAGTTATTACATAAACAAAGTCCAAAAAAACCCGAAAAAACACTAAAATGCAAATAACTCATAAAATAAAGTGTTTCGGGGCTCGAAAGTTCTGGAAACCGACGAAGTCAGTTTCCCACCACATGCTCCTCGTTCCAAGTTATGCCCATTTTAGTGAGGCCCCTTTTGTCACACGATCTTGGGCCTCCAGAAACATCATGGCCTGATCATCAACACTTGGGCCCACATCAGCATTGAACCCTTGACCACCTCCCATCTGACGACCATAACCACGATTTTGAACTTCAACGGGTCCATTTTTACAAACCGATTCCTTGTATTAGCTGAAGAACGAATGCGATTGTTGGATTTGTTTGTATAACGGCCAAATGCTTTAGCAATCATAACAAATCCTTGTTGCTATTCATCGAAGGCATCGGAGTCCTCATCGCCTTCACTGTGAAAGAGCTTGAGCAGTGTTCTTGTTGTATGGAACCAATTGATTTTGTTGAGGTTGTTGCTGTGATGAATCAGAAGGTTTGATGGTTGCAGTTGTTTGAGGAGCGGGTTGAAGAGCTTGTTGAGGAGGAATATTTGTTTGAGCCCACAAAGCAAGTTGTTGATTGTCCGAAAGTGATGGTGAAACAGTTTGTCCACGAAAAATCCTTTCCTTATCAACTTCTTTTTGGTGAGGCTTCAGATAGTCGTACAACAATCCGTAGGTAGCATGATGCATATCTTTAGCTTGACGGAGAAAAATGACATACTTCTCCCATTCCGGACCAAGACTACTTAGGAACTTTGTGTTGACAGCAATTCGTGGCATGATGATATTGTGTTTGTCCAAATCATTAATGATGTCTAAAAAGCGATGATGATAAGATTCTAATGACTCTCCCGGTTCAATCATGAAGTGTTCATAAGCCAAGTAGATTTTGGATTCCATGTCTTCCTGATTGAGTGTTGTGCCTTGTATAAGAAGATGAATCTGTTTCCACATTGCTTTTGCAGTCTTTTGAGCATCAACACTTCGAAGGATTGGATTGGGTAATCCTAAAAGGATGTATTGCATTGCAAGTTCGTCGGCTTCAAAGTGTAGAAGTTGATCACCCGTGAGTTCTGCAACTTTCAATGTTGGTGACGTCATCTCTTGGTGGAATAGTATTAGGATCTCCTGTGTAACGACAGTATGCATCTGAAATGGACCTTCCATAATGACCTTCTTTAAAAACTTTCCATGTGGCTTCTTTAGATCACAAAACCGAAAGAACCGAATCACCCATTGATCATAATTACCGGGAGTGAGCATTGGAGGTCTATCAAGTGATCCAGCTTCATGAATTGATTGTTGGCTACTCAAGGCTTCACACATCTTGCCAAACCATGCTGGTTCCTTCATAGTATTCCTGGATGGATGTTGATTGTAGAAGTTTGTGTAAGGTTGTACTTGAATACTAGGTTGTGGTTGAATTATATGAGGTTGTGGAATTGCTGCAAGTAGTGGAGTATGTTGTTGATTAAATTGTTGTTGATAAACTGCTTGTTGTTGATTCCATTGTTGATGTTGGGGACTTAGTTGTTGTTGTTGTTGTTGTTAATTATAAGTGTAAGGAAAATAGTTAGAGTATGGTGGTTGTGACATGTTGAAAACTTGTGTTGGTAAAATGGATCTTTGTAGTCGAATGAACCTTTGTTGATGAAGTATTCTTAGGCGTAGAAATCACAATAGCCAAGTAGCACTTATGTGTAAAAACACCAAAGTTACGCGTAACAGCAAGAGTTACGCGTGGGTTTAGCTTATGCGTAAGAAAGGAACAAACACTAAAGTTAAGCGTAAAACAAGAAGTTAGGCGTAGAAAACTTAGGCGTAGGATTACCTTATGCGTAAGACTAATCTTAGGCGTAAGATAAATCTTATGCGTAGGATTTTCTACGCGTAAGCTTTATGATTATGCGTAATTTTAGGGTTTTGTTTAACTGATCTTTTACACTATCACGAGTAAAAAGATATCCAAAGTCGACGGTTTTCGTGCTTATCCAAGCAAGAAACCACGAGAGTAAAACCACTAAATCAAGATCAAACCAAGGAGCAAGTTACAGCCGAGAACTAGGGTTTTGATATGCGTAGTTCTACTCGTAAGGTGACTTTTTCCCAAAGATGTTTCTAAACCAGATTTTTGTGATGAAATAGCTTCAATATCACCAAAATAACACAAAAGTGTGAAACTTGATGATCCAAAGCGTCTAAAACAGTTAAGCGTGAATGAAACCCTCGCTCAAAACCAAGTTCAAAAACAAAGATCTACGCCAGTAAAGGTTGAAACTTATTGCCAAAAACAGTTATTTTAACACCTTAAAACATTGAAAGTACAAGAATCTTGGATTAAAAAATGTAAAAAAACGTGTTTTTAAGCGAACCAAAGTATCACGTATGCTTTACGCGTAGGACCAAAACCTACTTCAAAAACAATACGATTCACCCAACTAGTAGGCGATTGATACCACTGTTAGGTTCCCAAATATGCAACACAAGTATCAATAGAAGAGATAAGATGAAGAAGAGCTTGGTTGAACAATATCCAAACACACACACACACGATATAAAGAAAGGTTAGGCGTAGGAGTATGTGAAAGAGATAAATTGAACAACCAACCCTCAAGTGAGGGTTATTACAATGTATTTATAGGAGGGAAGCTAGGGCAACACTCCTAGTTCCCATCCTTTTCCTTATTTGACTAGGCCTAGGCTTATGGGCCTTCTACATAAGCCTAAGGCTAATAACTAACATAAAGGCCATATTAAGCTAACTATTACATATGAATCACTAACACTTGATTTAGGTTTAGGAGTGATTCCAACACGGTTTTTGATGATCATTACGTCTTGCATAATGTCATAAAATTTATGATTTCAATTCATAAAAGGATTTCGTAAAAGAATTTCGTTAGTGGACCATGAAAAGAGTATATGTACATTACAACGAATATAATGTCATATATTGAGTTTATTACGCTAGCACTAAGTTCATGCAACCGAAGCTATGACAGTGTATGTATGCACAAAGATGTCATACAAATAAGGAGCCCATGGCGAGTGTTTATCCCAATACACTCGGTCCCGAAATGTATATGTTTCGCCTTGACCCAAGCGGGGTCAACCGAACAGGGGAGTCACCCCCAATAGATCTATTTATAACATTCGCGCTTCCCAGCAGGAATTGACGGTTCATGAAAATGGCAATTTGGGATCTAAAGTCTTAGCCTAAGCTGCGTAATATTCTAGGTCAAAGGTTTTGGTGTGGTCCTTAAAGCATCTAGGTATGATGTATCTTAAAACATATCAATCAAAGGCATAATATGCATGGAAATGTATCATTAAAATTGTTTAAGTAAAATGAGCATGTATCTTCCCCCAAAACAGGTATAAAACAAGTAAAAGTAGAGGCTATGAAACTCACATTGGCAATGTGCAATATGAAGTCTAAAGGGAATTAAATCAAGGAATGATAGTGCACGGCTCTGACACGCAACCTAATTAATACGGCAATTTATTCTTTATGTTTACGAATTCGATAAAGTTTAACTAACTTTTTAATTTTTTCAATGTTTATATGGTTGTTGTTGTGCTTTGTTGCTTATGTGGCATCATTTGTCTTCGAACAATTTACAAGGAATTGAGTGGATTTGGCTTTGGAAGGATGACATGGAAGGAATCTCGAAGAAGGAATTACGATTTTGGTTTAATGATGACCAATGATAATACTTGAAAGGGTACACGCAGAAGAGATATCAAGGGTGAACAAGACTTCGGTTTGTTGATAACCGGATGACGATGTACGAAAAGTATGTACTTTTGTTATGAGACATTATCGGACTAAGGGGACATCATGAATGAAGGAAGTATATTTATACCCATATATAATTCACATATATATGTTTATGTCGTTACTAATAATTGAATAACGAAAAGTCTCAAGTACAATATAACTTGTATATATATTAGTAAATCCCTTTCATGTGTTATTAATATAAAGAGTAAATTACATAAATGGTCACTGTGGTTTGTCCATTTTTACACATTTAGTCACTGAACTTTTTTTTGACAAAGTCAGTCATTAAGGTTTCAAATCGTTACAAATCCAGTCACTAAGGTTTCAATTTCGTTACATAAATGGTCACTGTGGTTTGAAACTTCAATGACCATTTCTGTAACGAAATGGACTGAATCTATAACGATTTGAAACTTCAGTGACCATGTATGCCAAAAAAAAAGTTCAGTGACTATATGTGAAAAAATGGACAAACCGTAGTGACCATTTATGTAATTTACTCTAATATAAATGTATACACTTTTAAAAGAGTGGTTAAGCAAAAATGATCAAGTTTGTACTTTAAAAAAAATGAAGTAAGGGTCAACATAATCATTCCAATTGTTATTGAAAATATATAATATAGTTTTAGAAAATTTGGCTTAAATAACGTTTGAAGTAAGGTAAATATTTACTCATGATATTACATGTATATACGTGTCCTCCGATGGTCTTCATTAAGGTTTATAAAAATATCGAGTCGTGATCATTTTAGAAACAATAACACTTATGTTTTATCGTTATGAGTAAAGTGTATGTATACTTATATATATCTACAAGTATATACAACATTTTTATAATCGCCTTTAAAGTAAAATAATATGTTTATAATATATTTGAACTAAGGTTTATAAGAATAGTTTCGTACGTATAGTTTAACTTGTTTCAATGCTTTCGTGTTCAAACATTATCACGTATTAATTATTAATGTCGCCGAAATTTTGTACGTTGTATTTGCAAATGGAAATGTCGTATGACGAGTAGATCCGGAATAGATGGCAGTCGAATCAAGTGGGATTTGGGTTGAATGAAAACTCGAGACATCGCGGAGTTTAACGCCCGGGTGGGCTGATCAGAAACCAAACGGACCTTTACTGCTGGTAAATAAGCTCAAACAATCGCATCCTTTTATACCCAGATGGGCTTGTAGCCCAGAGGAGTAACATGACTACTTATAAATTTGGGCTTTGAGGCCCATGTTTACTACTAATGAACTGTATTTTGTTTGTACCATGTTTGACGTGAGAATGTTTCACCCAACATAACAACGTTATATTATCGACTCCCTTACGGTTTTTAGGGAACTAATACATGAACTTTTCCCTGACCATCTCGTGGTCTTGAGGCAGTCTCGACAGCAAGCACCCTTCGGGGCGATTTCCCTTGTGACTCGAAGCTAAAACAGCCCCCCAGGGAGTTCACACAACTACACCATCCACTAAAATATTACTTACTACGCGAGGCTTTGACTGGCCCTAAAGGAAATGCACAAAACCATTGTAACTCGAATGACACTAGAAACTACGACTTGAGTTCCGTCTTATGTCAACCGGGTACGACCCGAGTTGATCAAGAGGGTCTCGGCTACATCACTCTTACGAAGTTTAGGGGATGAGTGAGTCATACCGGGACTAGCTACCAACAGATTTCCAAAATAAGCCGAAATAGCCATTATCTATTTAGCTGAAAATTAAGACATCCAAGTTTTACTCTTTTTGTTTCTTTCTCCTTGATCTACGACAGCCACACAACAACAAGAAAGACAACATTATTTTAATTTACCCATTTTATTACCAACATTGTAATATCATTATAACACCCAATAATTAATTTCAATCGACACAAATAAATAATGTAAATTCGAATTACAAGTTAATGTAATTACAAATCATTAGACAATAAAACAATGATGAGGAATGTGTTCTTACTATGTACACAATTAGTGGTTGAGTAGCTATGAACACCAAAACTCATGTGCTCAATTGGAAGGGACTTGGGACGAATGAGAGAAATTGACGAGTGAATAGCTTCTTTATGCATCCGGTAACAAAACCCCTCTATTAATTTTCAAAAGCCCCTTCATTCAAGAAACCCTAATTTTTTGGATGTGATAAGAATAATGATGAAGCTGTAACAAACTTGACCCTTGTATAGACGAAGGAGAGGAAAGGGAGCCTCCTAATCTTCTTGGCTTCATGCCTAGGGTGATACCCTTTTCTAGCTCTCGTCTTTCTTCCACAGCCACGCCACAAAACTCATGTGATGTCTAGGAGGATAGGTAGCTATTTGGAGGATGATAGAGGTGAGGCTTTTGAGCTTGACTTTCAAAATGAAGATGAAGTTACCATTTTTATGTTTGTTGTTCTGGTTTGAGTCGACAAAGGAGAGAGAGGGGCATCATGACAGAAAAGTGGGTGAGAGAGAGAGGGAGAGATAAGAGTGTTATCTCTTTTGTTTTATTATACAAACAGTACAATCGGTAACCCGTGTTTTGTCGAATCCTCGAGTAAACGTACCTTCCCGGTACCCGAAAGATATAGAAATTATATTTTTAGAAGCGTTTTTGTAAGTGAAATAATATATTTTTATTATTACGTAGAAATTTGATTATAAATGTTTGCCGTTATTAATTTGGTGTCGGTCTGCGTGCGGTGCCGTGACTTCTAAATTCACGAGATAATCTCTCGTTTTCTTTAGTGAATTATCCTTGAATGATAAAATGGGTGTATTTCACTTATCTCATTATTTATTTTTAGTTTTGTATGCTACTGCGCTACCGCAAAGATGCGTAATAACTATTAGATTAAGCTTATGTATGCTTAAATTTTAACTTGGAAAATAATAAATTTCACTTTTATTATACGGATACTTAGTGGACCCGTATCGCGTGTGCGGAGTTGGGTTTTTAAGGAAACGAGATGACCTCTTGTTTTTAAATTTAAATATTGGTACATCTCATTCAAAAATAACCGATTTGAATTTTCCGACGCGGATAAATATTATTATTATAATAATCTGAAATTTTACGGGTTGTTATAGTCTACCCACCTTATAGGAGATCCGGCCCGGATCTCAAGTTCACGCTACCCGATAGAGTGCGTCCGGAATGAGGTGATGGTATTTGGAACAAGTTTTGAATTTTCCCTAGGTTGTTCTAGGGTTTCCCTTTGGGTATGGGTACCTAGGTGTTATGCCGGTAGCACATCCTCTATCTGAGGAGTCATGATCTTCTGGGGTAGGTTCTTTGAGTGAGAGGTCTAGATCTTGATGCTATGAGGTTTCATTATTTTGTTAGTGTGGGCACCTCTAACTTCTCATGGTTTTATCAAAACGTACCCATTTCTGGTGTTTAATGGTCCTAAAGTATATAGGTTGATGCTTAAGGTTCGCTATGGGTTTGTGTGTTTTCTTCTTTAAAGGGTGAAGAAACATTTCATTTAAATTTTCTCTTTCGACTAAATGTTTACACAAGTTTTGACTAAGACCAGATTTCAAAATCAATAATGTGTAAAAATGACACATTTGTAAAAGATTGTAAAACCGGTTCTTAATTATGGGGTGTACAGGGAAGTTTGCGAAACTTTTAGTGTTTCAGCATTTTGTCTCATTTTAACGAAGGATTTAGAAAGTATTATTGTTGGATTCTAAAGGGGAATCCTCCAATTTGGAAACTATATTATAGTAAGGATGTGAAGGTGGTATAACGTTTACCCATAGCTATGAGTAGGGTTTAGTTGTCTAAGTTGGGTAGGGTTAGAGGTTTAATGGTTGGTGAACCTCGTTGTTTTCTATGGTTTTAGGTGGAGGTGTGGGATACATCCCTAGGTTAGGCTTAGTCACCAAGGAGGACATTGGTGATTTCTGTTTATGGGGTATTAACTTAAAACACTTTTCGAGAAAGTAAGTAACTAATAGAGTGGTTCTAGAATACCTTTCAAAGTATTAAGAAACCATTTATTCTTGTGAGGTAGCAGTAAAATTGTAGTTTACTTTATGGTGAAATGGTAGGGTGGTAGTTTGGTTTGTAGAATAATTCATGAAGTGGTTCATAAGGTATAATGGTCTGTGGGATAATCGAAAATGCTTTGTATCTCAATTCATTTATTTAGTTTATAGGAGTGTAACAAGGTGGGCACTGTTATTCTTAAAAGGTGGGTGGAGCTTCTAGGTATCAAATTTTCAAGGTAAAATTTTCAAGTTTTGTGGGATTATAGGTCATTTATCATGTCTTTCTAGATTTTGTCAGAGGTTTATTGTTCTTTTGGTTGCCTATTCTCACTAGGAAATCTTTCTCATAGATTTTTTTGGAAGGTTGCTCCTAGAATGGCTTGGTTCGTCCACGGAGTGTAAGGTTTGGGGTAGGAGTGACTATAACATAACCCGATTGTGATATGGAATTATAAAGTTTATGATTAAGAAGTAGGATGACGCCGAAGTGGCTTATGATTAAGGAATATTGTGATGCCGGTGAGTGGCTTATGATAGGGGTGATGCTGAGTGTTTTATGACTAAGGAATGCCAGTGAGTGGTTTGTGATTAGGAATAGGTGATGCCAGGGTTTGTGATTAGGGTATGCCAAGAGTGGCTTGTGATCGGAATGCCATGAGTGGTTTGTGATTAAGGAATAGGGTGATGCCAGTGGGTGGCTTGTGATTAGGGTATGCCAGAGAGTAGCTTGTGATCATGGAATGCCAGTGAGTGGCTTGTGATTAAGGGATGCAAGTGAGTGACTTATGATTAAGGAATAGTGTGACGCTAATGTGTGGCTTTAGTGTAACCTCAATGTGTGGCATATTAAAATGTTACATGTTTATTAAAATATTATCATTTTCTCACTGGACATAAAGCTATTATAATTATCCTAAGTACTGCGAAATTCACCTCTGAGTTGGACATAGGTGATCAGGCTATGTCCCACTGTCCCTGGTTGAATATAGGTGATCAGTCTATATTCACCCGAGGTTCAATGAATTTTGAAATACTTAGCTTAGTTACGCTAGTAATATGTCACAATACTTTTAAAGGTTGTCTTGAAGGATTAGAACAATTATTCTCTTTATGTGAGGGAAAGATGTAATGATGTGATACGAACTATAATGTATAGGGAAGGTAATTATAACCTATAATGAAATTAGGTAGCAAGATAAAACATGTATCTTATCAAGTATGATCTCAGATCATAAGTGAGGCATTAGCTTGGCAAAAGGTGCACGGTCTGGTCATAGGGTTTAGTTTTTGTAAAAGTGGTTATAGTCTAGGTTTTGAAAATATACCAGCTTCTATAACCTAGGCTCGATGCCAATCTGAACACCCCCAAAATGTCTCAAAGGAAGCATACAAGTATTAGGGTGCTACTAAATTGATATCACAACATAAGCATAGAACAATTGGTTTTTCATAAATAAACTTTTATTCATTTCTTAAAACAATGTTTACATTTTTGATTTGCGCGAAAATGACCCATTATAAAGAGGTGGTCCCAATACATAAATCGAAGTGTCTATAACCATGCCATGCCTTTGCCTTGTGCCTCCAAAGATAAGCTATCACTTCAAAACCTAAAGATACATGCTAAAAGGGGTCAGATTACGCTGGTGAGTTCATAGGTTTATTTAAAAAGGGATTTCAGTACACCGTTTCAAATTTGGTTTTTTATGATCATTACGTCTTGCATAATGTCATAAAATTTATGATTTCAATTCATAAAAGGATTTCGTAAAAGAATTTCATTAGCGGACCATGAAAAGAGTATATGTACATTACAAGGAATATAATGTCATATATTGAGTTTATCACGCTAGCACTAAGTTCATGCAACCGAAGCTACGACAGTGTATGTATGCACAAAGATGTCATACAAATAAGGAGCCCATGGCGAGTGTTTATCCCAATACACTCGGTCCCGACATGCTATATGTTTCGCCTTGACCCAAGCGGTCAACCGATAGGGAGTCACCCCCAATAGATCTATTTATAACATTCAGCTCCCATCGAATTGACGGTTCATGAAAAGGGCAATTTGGGATCTAAAGTCTTAGGCTAAGATGCATAATATTCTAGGTCAAAGGTTTTGGTGTGGTCCTTAAAGCATCTAGGTATGATGTATCTTAAAACATATCAATCAAAGGCATAGTATACATGGAAATGTATCATTAAAATTGTTTAAGTAAAATGAGCATGTATCTTCCCCCAAAACAGTTATAAAACAAGTAAGTAGGGGCTATGAAACTCACCTTGGCAATGTGCAATATGAATTCTAAAGGGAATTAAATCAAGGAGTGATAGTCCACGGCTCCGACACGCAACCTAATTAATACGGCAATTTAGTCTTTATGTTTACGACTCGATAAAGTTTAACTAACTTTGTAAATTTTTCAATGTTTATATTGTTGTTGTTGCTTATGTGGCATCATTTGTCTTCGAACAAATTTTACAAGGAATTGAGTGGATTTGGCTTAGGAAGGATGACATGGAAGGAATCTCGAAGAAGGAATTACGATTTTGGTTTAATGATGACCAATGATAATACTTGGAAGGGTACACGCAGTAAGAGATGTCGTGAACAAGACTTCGGTTTGTTGATAACCGGATGACGATGTACGAAAAGTATGTACATTTGTTATGAGACATTATCGGACTAAGGGGACATCATGAATGAAGGAAGTATATTTATACCCATATATAATTCACATATATATGTTTATGTCGTTACTAATAATTGAATAACGAAAAGTCTCAAGTACAATATAACTTGTATATATATTAGTAAATCCCTTTCATGTGTTATTAATATAAATGTATACACTTTTAAAAGAGTGGTTAAGCAAAAATGATCAAGTTTGTACTTAAAAAAAATGAAGTAAGGGTCAACATAATCATTCCAATTGTTATTGAAAATATATAATATAGTTTTAGAAAATTTGGCTTAAATAACGTTTGAAGTAAGGTAAATATTTACTCATGATATTACATGTATATATGTTTCCTCCGATGGTCTTCATTAAGGTTTATAAAAATATCGAGTCGTGGTCATTTTAGAAATAATAACACTTATGTTTTATCGTTATGAGTAAAGTGTATGTATATTTATATATATCTACAAGTATATACAATATTTTTTTTATCGCCTTTAAAGTAAAATAGTATGTTTATAATATATTTGAACCAAGGTTTATAAGAATAGTTTCAGACGATAGTTTAACTTGTTTCAATGCTTTTGTGTTCAAACATTATCACGTATTAATTATTAATGTCGCTGAAATTTTGTACGTTGTATTTGCAAATGGAAATTTCGTATGACTAGTAGATCCGGAATAGATGGCAGTCGAATCAAGTGGGATTTGGGTTGAATGAAAACTCGAGACATCGCGGAGTTTAACGCCCGGGTGGGCTGATCAGAAACCAAACGGACCTTTACTGCTGGTAAATAAGCTCAAACAATCGCATCCTTTTAGACCCAGATGGGCTTGTAGCCCAAAGGAGTAACATGCCTACTTATAAATTTGGGCTTTGAGGCCCATGTTTACTACTAATGAACTGTATTTTGTTTGTACCATGTTTGACTTGAGAATGTTTCACCCAACATAACAACGTTATATTATCGACTCCCTTACGGATTTTAGGGAACTAATACGTGAACTTTTCCCCGACCATCTCGTGGTCTTGAGGCAGTCTCGACAGCAAGCACCCTTCGGGGCGATTTCCCTTGTGACTCAAAGCTAAAACAGCCCCCTAGGGAGTTCACACAACTACACCATCCATGAAAATATTACTTACTACGTGAGGCTTTGACTGGCCCTAAAGGAAATGCACAAAACCATTGTAACTCGAATGACACTAGAAACTACGACTTGAGTTCCGCTTTATGTCAACCGGTAATGACCCGAAGTTGATCAAGAGGGTCTGTTACATCACTCTTACGAAGTTTAGGGATGAGTGAGTCATACCGGGACTAGCTACCAATAGATTTCCAAAATAAGCCGAAATAGCCATTATCTATTTAGCCGAAAATTTAGACATCCAAGTTTTACTCTTTTTGTTTCTTTCTCCTTGATCCACGACAGCCACACAACAACAACAAAGACAACATTATTTTAATTTACCCACTTTATTACCAACATTGTAATATCATTATAACACCCAATAATTTATTTCAATCGACACAAATAAATAATGTAAATTCGAATTACAACTTAATGTAATTACAAATCATTAGACAATAAAACAATGATGAGGAATGTGTTCTTACTATGTACACAATTAGTGGTTGAGTAGCTATGAACACCGAAACTCACGAGCTCAATTGGAGGGGACTTGGGACGAATGAGAGCAATTGACGAGTGGAATAGCTTCCTTATGCATCCGGTAACAAAACCCCTCTATCAATTTTCAAAAGCCCCTTCATTCAAGAAACCTTAATTTTTCGGATGTGATAAGAATAATGATGAAGCTGTAACAAACTTGACCCTTGTATAGATGAAGGAGAGGAAAGGGAGCCTCCTAATCTTCTTGGCCTCATGCCTAGGGTGATACCCTTTTTCTAGCTCTCGTCTTTCTTCCACAGCCACGCCACAAAACTCATGTGATGTCTAGGAGGATAGGTAGCTATTTGGAGGATGATAGAGGTGAGGCTTTTGAGCTTGGCTTTCAAAATGAAGATGAAGTTACCATTTTTATGTTTGTTGTTCTGGTTTGAGTCGACAATGGAGAGAGAGGGACATCATGACAGAAAAGTGGGTGAGAGAGAGAGAGGGAGAGATAAGAGTGTTATCTCTTTTGTTTTATTATACAAACAAGCATAATTCCACTCGTGTTTTGTCGAATCCTCGAGTAAACGTACCTTCCCGGTACCCGAAAGATATAGAAATTATATTTTAGAAGCGTTTTTGTAAGTGTAATAATATATTTTTATTATTACGTAGAAATTTGATTATAAATGTTTGCCGTTATTTATTTGGTGTCGGTCAGGTATGGGTGTCTGACTTCTAAATTCACGAGATAATCTCTCGCTTTTAGTGAATTATCCCTGAATGATAAAATGGGTATATTTCACTTATCTCATTATTTATTTTTAGTTTGTATGCTACTACCAGCAAAGATGCGAATAACTATGGATTAAGCTTATGTATGCTTAAATTTTAACTTGGAAAATAATAAATTTCACTTATATTATACGGATACTTAGTGGACCGGCCAAGGTGCGGAGTTGGGTTTTAAGGAAACGAGATGACCTCTTGTTTTTAAATTTAAATATTGACATCTGACATAAAATAACCGATTTGAATTTTCTGATAAATATTATTATAATAATCCGAAATTTTACGAGTTGTTATACTTACTCCCATCTATAAAAGATGAGTGTAAACACTTTCTGTACTTCCGAACACCCAAATTTCCTTGTAACTCATCATTAGTATGAATGTTAAGTCGAAACTCTTAAGTAGGATGATTTACAATGTCTTTATTTGAATGGATTCGCTTTTTATTTAAATAAAGAAATTGTGAATCACCGAACCATAAGTTTATATTCTTTTATTTACATTGTTTGGGACTTCTCATGTAAGTAATGGATTATAAATGAGTGGGCTTATTTGTATCTGAAACGACATGAGTATGAACTCAAGATCACAAACCTATTCATAATCTACAAAAGCTAAAGTTTAGCAACTTTCCCTACAATCATCAAATTCTCATCCGAAATCTTCATTGTTTAAGAAAGTTTTCAACGAAATCTTCAAAAACTAATAATAATCTTCATTCAAAATAAAATTTTCTTAAGTTTATATGGCCTTCGGAATAATGTTATTCACATGTAAAAACAATAAGTTCTAAAGTGAAACAACATTTCATCCTCATTACTTCAACATCTATCACTTAACTAAATCTCAGACGAGATTCAATTTAAGAGGGTGAGATCTGAACCACCGTAAATTTCACCTCGTATTAAACTAATATAATATTTTAACAAAAGAATACTTATCCATTTTCCATGTCCATTTTTTTTAAGAAACGATATCCATTTATTTGATCACAACAACTAGCCAATGTGATGAAACTCACATCTTTAGTAAACATAAACATCTTTATATGTTAAACTATAAAAGTTTTCAACTTTTATTTACCACTTTACGCTATTTTGTTAACGTTCAATTATTAAACGCTCAAACAAAACGTTTTCTACCTATTAGAGTTTTACTTAAACCCTAAATTATTATAACCATGATTTTGCACAACTAAATTATAAATGCTAAAGTACAATATTTTATAGCTAATGTACAAGTTTTTAAAGCACTAAAACCTAACTTCACGTTATTACCCGTAACAAGCCCTAATTTACAATTCCATGATTTTATGTAGATAAAATCACAAACCCTAATTAAAATGTACATAATATTTTTTAAAATACTCTGTATAAGTCTTTCAAGCACATGTACAAGTCTTTAATGCATACAAGCTTAATACTTATATAAATCATATTATAAACCTCAATGTACCTATTTTAAGCACAAGGTACAACCCTATAATGCACAAGCCTTTAAATTTGATTTTCTTATAATTTACAAGTATAAGGTACAACTCTCCAATGCTTGTGGTACATCTATCTTATGCATGTATATTAAATATGTCATTTACTTAAACTAAACTAACTTATTTTCTAGTTCAATCCTAACTAAATCCCTAACTAAACTAGTTCTAAGCAACTACATGTTAAATCCCTAACCACAAACTTTCTACTAGTCCCATATGAAGCAACATCAACTCCTCTTCTTCTTCCTTTGGCCAAAATTGCACACACATAGCCTCATTTCAAGCCACTTGAACCAAACTTAAACCTTATGGCTATAAAATCGAACACATGGTGTTTTCCTTCTAAACCATTCAAATCCCATGTCAACCTAAGTAGACACATCACCTTGTCTTCAAGAATGTCTAGCTAAGCATATGTGGTTCATTCTAAAACCATTCGATCCACATGGTTAGTGAATGAACACATCATCATGTTTTTCTACCCTTGGCCTATAAATACCAACCTCCTTCCATTCATTTCTTCTCATTCCTCGCTTGCTAAGCCTAAAACACACATTCACACTCCCACATTCTGAGGTATAAGGTCTAAGAAGAAGGATAAAAGCTTAGGTGCAAAGCTTTGAAGCCTCGTTTCCATTTAGAAGCCTCATTGAGCATTTTGCTACCAAATCAAGTACTATAAAGTTGTAAGTCTTTTAAACTCATTTCAATTTCTTTAATACTCCTAATATCAAGTACATACTGTTAAAAAGGATTTTATAAGGAAAACGTAGCAATTTGAATCACCTAAAACGAGTACACGAGTCAAAAGATACGGCCAAATGAAGTTATCGAAAAGTTGTCCAAAAACTCTAGTCAGAAGATCGGGCACGCAATTCGAGGCACTTCTGGTCCGTTTCATCCAAAAGTTAAAGCACGAAAGTTGTCCGGAACGACATTTTCTTCAGAAACTCGGGTGCACGGGTCCAGAAAACGGATAACGAAGTCATAATTTAATAAAAATCCCAAAGTACTGTTGATTTTATAAAAACCAAATGCCCCTACTTGTGCCTCATTTTTCTACATTAGGTTGAAGGTATTAGGGCCAACCAAAGGACATTTGTAAACACCACCTAGGACACTCTAAAACGCCCCATAACCTGGTTGAAAAACCTAGTTTTCATGCATAAAAACGGACTTCTTTCGGCCATAAGTCCTAAAACCAAAAGTATTTTACAAATGTGTCTTTGGGAAAACATGGAATTTTTGATAAATTCAAATTTGAACTATCTTAGAAATATTAAAAATGAGTCAAACAACATTTCACAAGGTCGCATGCAAAGGATATGAAGTTTTATGGTTGGAAAACGAGAATTTCAATTTGTTAAAACTAGCCTAAGTAGCCCTTTTCAATAATTGATATCTCGTTAATTAAAGAGTTGTTAAGTATGAGAGTTACACCATTTTAAAGAGCTCGCTGCAAGGATTTTAAAGCCCCAATAACGTCTTTAAAAACTCTTATGGTCTCTTTTATAATTAACCAAAAAGTAGGTGATTCGTGAACTTTTCATAAAAAGACCTTGCATGCATTTTACAGCATTTGAGTCGTAAGAGTTATAGAATGTTAGATAATAACTTAAAAAGGGTTAATTAACATATTACGATGTCCCTAGGTGACACCGTAAAAGTTAATGAGTCAAAAATGAAATTTCATTAAACGCCGTGCAAGTGGCCATGTTCACGGACTTGTTTCTCCCTAACCAAAGATGACTAGGATATGAGACTTATACCATTTAGAAGAGCTTACAGCAAAGTGTTTAAAGGATCAATTTGCTTGTAAAAACTCTAGCTTGCCTCGTAAAATCTGCCCTCGTTTGGCCATGTATCTTCAAAACCAACATTTTTCACAAAAGGTAAGAGCTTAATACTTCTAGTTTGAACCATTAGAAAGACCACCGGACAAACTCTTGAAGGGATCAAGAACGTAGTAAAAACCTTTTAAGGCCTCGCTTATATTTACCGTTACTTTTGTCGATTTAGGCCTAAAACAAGTAAATTTTTCTTATAAAACTACAAGGATAAAAATTGTAATTTTTTAAAGATAAATTTTTCTTGGGCTAAAAATGTAATTTCTTCAAAGGTAATTGTACAAGGGCTGATTTTGTCAATAACCCATAGTTGAGGGTATAAAGTGTCACTTTTGAAAGTGCAAGGGTAAAATCAGAATATTCAAAATTGTAAAATATAACATTTTGGAATCATATCATATTTAACAACTGGGTTTCGAAAACTTATAAACAATAATCCGAGCCATAAAAATAAGTATGATAAGTATTACTAATTTTTTAAGAGACTTCATGTTACCTAATTATCGATAAAGCATCGTAATCACATAAACTTGAACTCGAATACTAAAAACATGACATACTAACTCGGTCACGAAGCCTGGAGCAGCTTTATTCACATTACTTAATTTGTTTTCCATCCCATCATCTGTAACATCGAGGTGAGTCATAGTCCCTCTTTTCCTTATTTTGAACGTTTTAGGGAGATATGCTCAAATATTTCTTGATATTTTTACATTTATTTTAAACTCTTACAATTATGTGAGTTTCATAGCCCTACTTTTATGCTTTATACTATTTTTGGGGGAGATACATGCTCAATTACCTATTTTTACTTTCGCAAGTATTCTAAACTTTTTCATATTACTGTGAGTTTCATAGCCCCTACTTTTATGCGTTTTATACTATTTTTGGGGGAGATACATGCTCAATTACCTATTTTTACTTTCACAAGTATTCTAAACTTTTTCATATTACCATGAGTTCGTAGCCCCATTTTTATACTTGTTTATTAATGCTTTGGGGGAGATACATGCTCAACTAATTGCTTTCACTTTTATAAGTACTCTAAAAACTTTTTCATATTACTGTGAGTTCATAGTCCCACTTTTTACTTGTTTTTCAAACTCGTGGGGGGATGCATGCTACAAAATCGAACACAAGTATTTTTCTATGCTACACCTACATCTGATTGCTATTGCTTAAGTTACTTACACTATTGCCACTAAAAGTCCCTCATATCAAGAACCATTAATCACTTGCGAGTGAACGCGAATATAGTGAATAGATCTATTGGTATTGACTGGCCCCATTTGTGTTAGCCGTATAGGTAACCAAATGCACTTTATTTGAGAATACTAGGAGAATGGCAAACTCCTACCGGAGGGCATTGTTGCTCACATCATTATTATGATGTTTGTAACTTACGCCATTATTATGACGCTGCGTGTTAAGGTTTGCTCATGAGACTTAAGGCAATATATACTATGTTGCAATGATACAAATGTCGCAACTATGAATTTATGGGTGCAATAACGCGCCCAACCTTGAAACTTGTGTTCAACTGATTACTAAACAAACGAACTATGGGTGGATAACAACGTAACCCACTACTTATTTCATCGATATTGGTATTTATTACAATAATCGCTCAAACTTGAAACTATTGAACTCAACTGTTTTAATCATAAACTCTATGAACTCACCAACCTTTGTGTTGACACTTTTAGCATGTTTATCTCAAGTTCATAATTTACGAGGATGGCACGTATAAGTACCGGATACTCAAGAAGGCTATATTATCATTCGAAAACTTATTTAATAAACTATAAAACCATTGGGACCTCATTTTGTAAACTCTGATATTTATATAAATCGAATGATAAATCTTTTAAAACGACTCAATTAGGGTTCGCTTTCTATTGATATAACTGTTGTGCCATGGTAACACCCGCCTTGAATTCAATATCAACGAATTTGGGTGTTACATGGTGTATCACCATTCCAGGTGTCCTTCCAAAATCGTACCTTCGTACCACAACCTAGTTTATAATGCTAGGTATGTTTTGGAACAATGCCGCTGAGTGTAGCGGGTTAATAGAGCCAACGATTTTGACCAAACACCATTACTTTTACATCTATTTTATCGATACCGGCTTCCTCCCATGTATAGCTTTGATAACTTTAGCCCATAACGTAATTCGAAGTTAGAAGCCAACCTCCACCGCCATTTCTGGAGAAGTGCAAGGTTGAAAGCCTTCAAGCTTCCAATGCCCAAACCCCCCTTTTCGAGAGAAGCTAACACAGTTTCCCACTTGATCCAAATCATCATTTTCGAATCTAGATCCCCACCCCAAAGAAATTTGGCTCATAACCTTTCAATATCCGATAGAATACTCCGAACTTTAAACAACGACATGTAATAGATCCCACGCCCCCAAAACCGCCTTTAACAAGAGTTGATCGACCTCCTATTGAGAGTAACTTGACTTTCCATTTGGATAACCGGATTTGAATTTCAATGAATCCTTGCTGAGTTAAACGACTCATATTGGAACCAACCGAAGTCCAAGGTATGTGAATGGAAGGGATCCCGACAAACAAATTAACCGTGCCATATCCTCTACCTCTTCATTAGCAACCCCAACACCATATACATTTGACTTATTGATATTAATGCGTAGACCTGATGCCAGGTAGAAAACATTTAGGACACGAAGAATATTATCCATTTGAGCCCGGTTCCACTCGTCACTAACGAACGCCATCCGCATAGAAAAATGAGACACCAATACTTGGATTACCGACTTGAACTCCACGAATTAGATTATTATGCAAGGCATCTTTTTACAGCGAATGTGAGACCCTCCATAATAAGGATGAAGAGGAAAGGAGACAAGTGGATCTCCTTGGCTAAGTCCTCTTTAAAGAGAATTCGATGTTGGACTAACGCTTATAAGAATAGACGTCGGGCGCATTTTAAGCACTTAAAATCCAACCACGCCACTTTTGACCGAACCCACATTGCTCAAGGACATAATCCAAGTACTTCCAATTTACAGAGTCGTATGCCTTTTCGAAATCGACTTTAAAGATCAACAACTTCTTTTTTTGTTGTTTAAACCAATCAATCGTCTCACTTAACATCAAAGGGACATCAAGGATTTGATGACCCGAAATAAACGCCGATTGTTCTTGACTTACGAGATTACCGATCACAGAGGCTAGCCGATTTGCAAGAATTTTTGAAATGATCTTGTAATATAATCCAATTAAAGATATAGGTCGATAATCTTTAACCAAAGACGGATTACATACCTTGGGGATAAGAGTTATAAAAGCGGAATTAGTACCTGGTGGCATTTTTGAAGATGAGAAAAATTCTGAGACAAAGAACTCCACATCACCTTTCAAAATATCCCAATAACGTTTCAGGAAAAGAAAGGTAAAACCATCCGGGCCCGGGGCTTTATCGTTACCACAATCCCAAACCGCCTTTCTAATTTCGTCACTTGAAACCGATTTCTCCATATCAATCCTTCCAGGCCGTACTTAGAGATGCAAAAGACGAATGAGAAGTATAATTTACCTGAGGAACATATGATTGAAACTTATCTTTGTAAAACTGAAGAAATCCCTCTTTGACATGAACCGGATTCGATATCCATTCACCATTTAGCATAACTCCCTGAATAGATTGTTTACTTGTCTTTTGTTTAAGCAAACCATGGAAGAATTTAGTATTCTCATCGCCTTCCACGTCCCATTTAAGCCGAGCTTTTTGGACAAGGTCTAAAGATTCAATTCGACGATATCGTAAGTCGATGAAGAATCAATTTGCTCTCTTTTCTTCTTCCGATGCCCTTGTTGAATCTATTTTTAGTTCAAGGTCTACTAAATTGTTTGTGAGTTCACGCTTACAGCCCCATCAACCTTCTTATTTTCAAGATGCCAACTTTTTAGATGATTTTTAATAAATTTTAGCTTATCATGCAAAAACGAGTATGGCCTCGCTTCACCATTTGAACAATCTTCATATGCTTTTTTTATCACCTCATCAATATATTTCCTTTGTAACCACGAGGAGAAGAATTTAAATGGAATTGGACAGAATCCTTTGAAGAATGCAACAATATTGGATTATGATCGGAATAAGCGGTCCAAGACTAATGCCTTCAAATCGTTATTATCATCTAAAACGTCTTCCGATATCAAGAAACGATCAAGCTTACTCATTTTTGTGCCACCCTTATTCATCCATGCAATTTCCGCCCACCCCATTTGCATTTCTAGCAACCTCGATTCATCAATAAACTCGTTAAAGATTTAGCTTCCGGCTAGAAAACACAGAACCAAATCGCTTCCCTTCATTCCAACTACATTTAAATCACCAAAAATAACATACCTGCCACTATGGTTCTTGATAAAGTGAAGAAGCTTGTTCCATAACGTATTTTTTGCCATTGAATCTTGCGGACCATACACATTTACCATATAATATGTTTTCATGCATTTACCCAATTGCCTTGAACAATAATGTAGTTTTCATCACACCAAATCTCTTGTTTTACAAACGAAGCCGGATCCCATATTGAGATTAAACCACCCGAAAAACCTCTAGCCATACTACAAGCATAATCAAATGAAAATTTTCCCCACATCGATTTTAATCGGAATAGTTCTAAGCGTGTCATTTTAGATTCTTGCACGCCAAGGAAACTAATATGATGTTTAAAGCACAACTCTTTGATCCACGCTCGCTTTCCTTCGCTTGGTACCACAAATATTAATTGATAGAATATTCATCTATCAAAAATGGCTACCCCTCGATCCGCCAACATATGTTTGAAAGTTTTTTGGCAACCCCTAACATCTACTCCCCAAAGCCCCCTAACTTCAATCAAACTGGTTTATTTCATAAAGTAACGATGTCCCTTTGAAATCCTTCTCTGTGTATCTAGCAAAAGAAGTAGAACAATTACTAATTGTTGGGGAAGATGGAACTTGTTGTTGTTGCTTCGCTTTGCATTTTAAGAAATTCAAACCGTGTGGACAACTAGTATCCCATTGAGTTGCATCACCATTTGAGTCTTCATGTTTCGATTTTCATCGCCAATCTTCTCATGAGTGACGACATGTTCCCGCTTGGTTAACCGTATCTATATCATCCTTAACCACATGTTCTTGTTGATCATGAGAACCGACATGTTCGTGTTGGTTAACAGTATTTGTATCATCCTTAATAATCATATCATCTTCATGGTCACTGATACTCACATTATCACACTCCTTCCCCGCTCGCAAGGTTCATCGACGTGACCTGCTTTCCACTTCATCATTGTCACTTAATCCACAAATCACTCATTTTCCTCCTCAATTTTGATACTTCACTTGGATAGTTCGCGAACATAGACAAAGAAATGATTCACCATTTATCTCTACCGAATCTCTTCATCAATAAATTTCTTGTATTTTGTGGCAATACACACCCCAATAATACTCATTTTGTGCATGATCATACTCAAAGAACATAAATTTGCCAAATACATTAGCTACCTTTTAAGAGCAAAACAACCCCACGCACATAATGGTAGCTCATTGATTTCAATCCAAATCACTCTTTCATCAAGAACAAAGTTACTTAGGACAGCCTTTATGGAAGCAAAACATTTGTTTCTAAGTCGTTGTTAGTTTTGAATG